>JASJET010000098.1:0-600000 GCA_034092305.1 Diaprepes abbreviatus
ACAACCATTAAAAAATACTGACTTTTGGTATAAGGCTGTAATGTGTGAATTCACCGTTAAAGGGTCTTTATATCTAGTATTATAAATGGGATCTATTCTCAAGAAACTGCTAATGATGAAAAACTGTTTATATAAATAATAAATGTTAGGTACACCAGTCCAAATATTGATCTATGTACACATCTAGCATTTTAATAGATAATGAGCAGTTTTTAAGAGTTCCATCGCTTTTTACAGTTTCAATAATACCCTTTTTTGAACTACGAAAAATTATTCATGAACTTTTTTCTGTATTTAAAGTTAGTGTCTGTTAAAACAATTTAAGACAAATAATGGGTTTCTAAAGGATTATTCACTGTATAAAGAATTTTTGTATCACCAGTGTGGGACGTCGATAATATATTAAAATTAGCGAAAGCCAACATAAATATCCTTAGCATAAATTATATACAGTAGGGGTTCACACATGAGTCTCAGTGGAAAATAATTTATAAGAAATTGGTACATGTGAATTAATAAAATCGAAACCATTATCATTATCAAACTTACACTGTTAAAACTAACTTTAAATTTAAGGCAAATTTAATATCAATTCTACATTAAATTTAATGGTTTTGTACCAAAAATCATGTATAATTTACATTGACTTACACAGGACATAAGATAAATTTCTCAGGAACAAAAGTGCTATCAAGATGTGAAAACTTGTCCACACGAGTTATAAGGGAAACCATCGAAATTGCAAAGAGGTCCAACAACTTAAATAGCAGAGATGATAGCCAGCGAGTGCCTAATACTTGGAAAAATATGCTTACAAAACATCAACCAGCACCACTTAACAACGAAATAGATTACAACTCGGCAACGCAACCCAAAACACTGGCAACAGGGCTGATGACGCACAACAGGACTCGCAGCCTGATTGGCGAGAATCATTCGGAAAACGAACGCGTCCGACGTACAAACGGGACCGACAGCAGTAGATCAACTACAATCACCAAGCACAGAAGATGTCAAATGAGATTTTGGCGAAACGTCTGCAAACTTCTACAGGAAACCCGGAATAATACTGAATCACATGTTCCCATCCGTGAAACACTACGCAACAACATATATATATATATATATATATATATATATATATATATATATATATATAATATATATATATATATATATATATCGCCCCCAGAAGCTTAGAGTTCAGCAAAATAGATCCAATTTTTCCTGTTCTACTAGGAATAAATATGTATGCTGTTGGCATCCCCCCCCCCCGTAGACAACTTTTTTTGGCGATCGCCCCAAAGAGCTTTGATTTCAAGAAAATATACCGGATTCTCTTATATTAGGAATATGTATGCTGCTGGTATCACCCCTCCCCGTCGACAACTTGCTTTCGCTTGCCACACTCCTACATCCACTCACTGTTTTGCTCTATATAATTTTTTATCGAAACTTTCATAACTGGAAATCAAATATTAAAATAAAAAAGAAATATTTCCAAAAAGGTTTGAAAACTGTTGTTTAGGCATGTATGAGTAAAAACATCGTTTCACGACTCCCATACATAAACAGACTCGGCTACGAAACTTTCTGTTATTCGACGAGGGCTGATCTAATTCTAATATTTGTTATAGCTTTTTTACTTCAAAATTTTGATAATTAAAAGTAACGAATTTGTGGTTATTAATTTCAACTTTCTTCCTACACAATAAAGTTTAACATCGTGTGAAGAAAATGGTTATATACAAAAAAAAAATAATGTACTAGTACTTTTTTGAAATTACGACATGCTATCAAAAACTATAAGTTAAAATTTCAAGAAAAAAAAATAGTGAATTGTTTTTGTACTTACCCTTTAGTATGTTAAAAAGTAAATAAGTTGATCTTCTATAATATTTTAAATTAATATTACATTCAAAAAAATAACATTCGCCATTTCGACAAGATACTATGAATAAGTTAGCGATAGTAGTAGACGAGAGAAGGAAATTACAATAGTATGCAAAACAACAAGAAAATAAAGTTACATTTCTTAAAATTACGACACAATAAATACATGATGTCAAAAATGAAAAGTTAATTTTTCAAAAAAAAAAGTGAATTCTTTTTGTACCTACACTGAGTGTCACAAAAAAATTAAGTTGATCTATAATATTTTAAATTAATCAAACATTTAAAACTAACATTCACCATTTTGACAAGATGTTATAAAGAAGTTTACGATAGTAATAGATAAGAAAAGGAAATTACATTAGTACGTAATACAACAAGAAAAGAAAGTTACCTTTCTTAAAATTACGACACAATAAATACATGCTGTCAAAAATGAAAAGTTAAAACTTGAAAAGAAAATAGTGAATTCTTTTTGTACCTACTCTGTAGTATGTCAAAAAAATAAATAAGTTGATCTTCTATAATATTTTAAATTAATAATACATTTAAAAATTAATTTTCACCATTTTGACAAGATACTATGAAAAAGTTAATGATAGTAATAGACAAGAAAACGAAATTACAATAGTATGTAATACAACAAGAAAAGACAGTTGGTCAAATATTAGCTGAATACAAGAAAACAATGCTACGTTTTAATAAATAGACACTTGTAGGTAAAAGATATAATATATCAAATGAAGCTTGTTACTTTTAGACAATCTAGCTAAAGGCAATTTAAAATAATTTGTCTTCTGCAAAGATACGATAAGGATAGTCGAGTTCCTTAAACTTGGAGAAGACTAGCAGGTTGGATCAAAATTACAGAGATAAGCTTCAAAGAAGCAAACGGTAAAATATAAGAATTAAGACTCACCTTCAGTCTTCTTGACGAAGTAACTTGGAACTCGAGTATCCTTTTTCATATGACTTTAGCCACAATATGCTTCGTAGAGTCTTTATCAGTCAAGTTTCCACAGATAAGCATACTACTAGTTCAGGACTCTTAGATGGTACAATGATTAGTACCCTTCAGATACATTTTACCCTGACGATAGTGCTAAAAACATAAAACTTGTCATTACAACTCCTAACACAATATTAGGTTGCTAAAAAGTCTTAGCAATAGTTAGTTTATTAAGTAAATAGATAATTTAGATCAGCAACAGGTCAATAAGATGGCCAATCATGAATTAAGAAAAAACTGCTATGCAGAAGCATTTAAATATATTTAAACAAAAAGGAAAGGTAATTTGTATCTCAGAAAAGATAATGGTCTAAATTTGAAAAGAAAACTTAAGAGAACAAATAAACGTACCTTGTTTTTCGTAGTCAGCGAAGGAACACCTGAAATTTGTGATTCCGGTTCCCGACCACATGGAAAAAAATTTGCAAACGAAAACATTTGACAGATTTGTTTTTTTATTTGGCAGAACAAAAATCAAATTAAAAAGTAACTAAATTAACAAGAATATTGCGAAACTCTATTAAACTAAATTGAATATAAAAAAATAATTACCCGTTTTCTTTTCACTAATGCACCCTTTGGAAATAAAATCATGATGACTGTTTACTTGCGATCGACAATGAAGTGAGCACTAGCTCATTGATCATACAGAATGCATGCAAGTTTTATGAAGGAGTTAGGAAAAATAGGGTGACGGAATTACAAAAATTCCGTAACATGTTGTGTATCACATTCTATTTATAGCATATACAAGCCAAACATTTGTTAAGTATGCAAATTTGTAAGATTCAATGAGTTCTTTGCATGACACAGCAGCCGCGTAAACTGATGAGTGTAGTGGGTTAGTATCGAAATGAAACATCCTATCATATTGTCTATGACATTTTAGTAAAACATTTATACACTACATAAATTGAATGGCTTGGCAGTCGCGTCAAAGAAGTCTATCCCTCAGAAGTCTTCAAGAACAGCTCCAATTTTTTTTTTTATATTATTTAAAATCAGAAACATTTTGGAGCGGAGATAAAATTATTTATATTGTTTAAACAATATCTATGATATTTATATAAAAATTCAGTTTTGCCTGAATTTTTTTCCAAAAAATTCTTCGTGTATTAATTTTAGTATAAAAAATAGTCGTTAAAATAAAGTTTTTAGTAATAATTCAATATTTACATCATAAAAATTTGCTATGTGGGTCAAGAAATATGTATACGTTACGTGGATATCTTATGTATATTTGTTTTTGCTAATATATATATATATATATTGATTTTTAAAAAGTTTTACTTTTGGGATATATGGGGGTCTAATATTGACACTTTTTAAAATAATTTTCATATTAAACAGGGTGTCCCAAAAGTTCTGAAAGTATAAAAGTTGTGTTTTTTTTTAAATAGAACCCCCTGTATACTATTGGATTTTTGAATTTTTCTATCAAAATAAGTGCCTGTTTTAACAAGGTTTATAGTACTTAAAACTTAAGAGTTTTTAATTAATTTGAATTTTGACAGAATCTAACCTAATTTCATGTTTCAAATACTTAAGAAGTATTTCAGTTATGTACTCGAAATTTACAGTGAAGTGTAACAATGAATCATATTTTATATCTCAATTATAATAAACTTGCTATATTATACAGGGTGTCCAAAAATTAAAACTAATCAAATAAGAACTTTAAGTGGCTATAAATTGATTAATTTAAATAGAACGCTATACTTTTGAACTTACCAGTAAATGTACCTTTTAAATAATTATCGAATGGTATAAGGGTGTTATATAGCTAAATATTTGCGTTTTCACAGAATACGCCCAATAATCGTTTTCTGCACCATTTTGTGTTTTTTCAATAGATTTTCTAATGTATCTAGTTGCTTATGGCATTTGGAAATGATAGGTAATTTACAACTATAAGAATAATAATCAGGAATATCTTTATAAATGTTCAGAAACTCGGAACTCGATTTATAGTTGTCCAACAGGCTGTAACATATTGACGATAGCACAAAACAGAAACAAAGTATTTATAGTAGATATTCGAAATGTCGACCATCCATTTTCGAACACTTACATATTTTTTTTCGAAATCACTGCTAGCTCTGGACAACATTTGCGGGGTTACAGTTTGAAAAGCGTCTCTTATGCGTATTTTCATATCTTGTGTTGTTGTTGGGGGCGCATTGTAGACAATTCCTTTTATGTATCCCCATAAAAATAAATCGGATGGAGTTAAATCCGGTGATCTCGGGGTCAATTTTGAAATCCGTCTCTCCCAATCCACCTGTTTCGAAACTTGACATTTAAAAATTGCTGAACCTCGCGATAATAATGTGGCGGAGCTCTATCCAGTCGAAGCCACATAGTTATTCTAATATTTAAAAGGACATTTTCAAATAACATTGGAAATTGGTGTAAAAGAAAATCGCGAAATATCAAACCATTTAGATGTCCTTCAAAAAGTAGGATCCAATTAAGTATGGACCCAGTATTCCTCCCCACATATTAACCGACATCTATTCTGGCTTCCCATAACTCTGTATTCATGTGGATGAATCAGAATAATAATGGAAGTTGTGTCTATTTACAAAACCATTGCTATGAAGAGTACATTCGTCACTAAACAACATATTACCAAAAAAGTGTTTATTTCCTGCCACTTCATCTAACATCCCCAAGCAGAATTCAGTTCGGTTGTCAAAATCATTTCCGTGAAGCTCTTGACAAAGCTGGATTTTATAAGGATGAAATTTATTTGTTAAGAATCCTTGAAACACTTACTTGGCTAATGTTTGGTTTGGTTGGTATTTTCTGATTTATGATTCTGACTAATATTAAGATTTTCGATCACTAAACCAAGTACAGTAAAAACATTTTCTTCAGCTTCAGTGACAGGTTTTCTTATAACAGGTTTTTTATAACTGACACTTCCACTTTCCCGAAACTGTTTAATAGTCTCACAAAAACGACTGGTTTTGGATGGCGTCTTGCAGGAATCCTTTGAGCATAGACTCGAGAAGCCAACAAACAATTTCGATGATATTCTCCAAGGATAATAAAATCATATCAATACGCTCTTCCTTTGGATAAATCTTCATTTTGATAAAGCAATAACATAACAATATTCATATAATTCAATTCAATCAACGAAGTTTCACAGTTACAAAAAATAATACCGGTATATAGCAACAGGCTTTGCAGACTGATCAGACAATACAACAAACACTAACGAAGACCATGAAAATAGAAGGTGGTCCTTTCAGACGTTGAGCAACACCAAGTATTGTTTTCAAATGGTTTAGAGCAACATTATTTAGAATATCATTTTTTATAAATGTCCATCATAGAATAATGAATTGTCCACAATTAATAAAGATTTCCTAATTTTGTCTCGTATATTAATTGTACGTCATTATTTTATAGAAAAAACTTGTAAACAATTGTTTATATTTTTTTAATACATTGATATATAATTCCATATTATTTATAATAGCAATATGAACGTAATACATAAATATGTTCCCAAGTTTCCAATGAGTAATGTATAAAAATTTTTTTTCTACATAAATAGCATAAATATTATTTAAACAATATAAATAATTCTGTTCCCGCTCTGAAAGGTTCCTGATTTTAAACAATATAAAAAACCAAAATTTATAAAAATGATTAAAATCGAAGCTGTTGTTGAAAAGTTCCAAAAATTGCCAGTTTTGCGTATTTATTGACGCAATTCTAGTCCTCTTCAGCTTGCTAATAAGATGTCGGTTGTCTGGCAGTTGAAGAATATCCATATTATCATGTCGATGAAGTTTTTTTCATGCTTCTCCACAAATCATCTGGGCCAGAAAGATAGCAAAATCACAATTAATATTCTTATTGCGAAGATACTATGTTTTCCATCATTGTATTTTGGAAAATTTGATTTATTTCTATATTGGACTTTTTGGTACAGCTCTAGAGCTGTTTACTATATAACTAGATAGTTTTGAGTTCTTCTTAACTTGTTCTTTTCATCTTAATTTTGCTGTAATTGTCAGTGTTATAACGAGATACTTTGCAGAGTTTTTGATTTATTGGAAAAATTGATATGAGTGGGTTTTAGCTTAACATACTTGTTTCCTGGAAGGAATTGAAATACTACATATTAAAGACTGACGCCTTATCCAAAGTTTTAAAAACATTCCCTATATAAATAGAATAGACTATCACTAATAATTTTAAAATTCTGTTTTAAACAGATATAACCCTCAAAATCCCGGGGAAACTTCTGGGATAACACCGGGTATCGACCCCATCTGCAACGAATTGAGAACATCGTATGGAGACCAGAATATCCGTGTAATGCATTGGTTATTGGATGTTGATAATGTATATGGATTTGGAAACACTCAGGTAAGGATATAGTAGAAAAAGTATTGTTGGTAGATAAGAAGTTTTAAAAAGGAATATTTATACAAAAAATTGTACAGTTTACTGATTTAAATAGCACGTTCGTTTCTAGATTTTTAAAATTATAATAACTACTCGGTAATTGTGCAATTCTATGTTAATCTCCTTTATTTCGCATAGGTATTAACGAAAAATATATAACATGTTATTTCAGCCGGTAAAATATTACAGCTGATAATTAAACACGTCAAAATTATAAATTTTTGCAATTGATAATGAATCTATTTGCAAACATTATTAAAATAAAGAAAACGCTTTATAAAATGATCAATATAATAAAAATTTTTCAACTTTTTTGATGTTCTTTTATCTTGAAACTATGTGCTTTTCGTTAGGGTCAATGTGAATTGGGTCCCAGTGCATCAGGGCCCTCATTTGTTAACAATGGAGCAGGAAGTGTTTGGCAGGGCATAACAGTTCCAACCTGTGATAATTTCAAGTACGGAGGACAGAACGGATTTTCAGTAAGTCAGTTTGTAGTCTTTATTGTGTAAACGCGCACTGAAGAAAAAATTTTCAAATAATGGATAAACTTTGGTTTCATTATTATGCGTTCATTGTGTCAGTTATTTATTATTACGATTTTAAACGATACAACATTTTAGTGGTACGGTTCGACTCCGAATTATCAATACAGTGCTGCTCCCGATGCAGATGCAAGAGCAATTTTGGGTGCTTACTGGGCTTCTAAATGGGCCAGTCAACAAGGAAAAAGTTCGCAAATTTCGTCAACTTTATCTAAGGCTGCCAAATTGGGAGACTATTTGAGATATACCTTCTTTGACAAACACTTTAAAAAGGTTAGTATTTTGTTACTATTTTAGTTGGAGATATTAATAAGGTTAAACAATATATATACACTACCGCCCACTTTTCCTCACCCTAGACCAGAGTCATCAAAATTTTAAAGTTTTTTTTTATCTCAATGTAAAGTTATCGTACAAAATCTTGCGAGGTCTTATATTCAAGATCTTTTCAAGACCTTTCGAACATACGAATGACATTTGTGTTTTTTTGTTTTTTATGCGTACGATGTCATAATTTTATTTTTCAAATTCTCCTGTAGAACTTTAATGCGATTTTTTTATGGGAAGTTGTAGGACAAAAGAACTGCATTGAACATTTGAAAGCTCTTTCCAAAACCTATAAAATTCGTGTTCAAGATATTTATTTTATAAGATATATGGCGTTTTATACAAAAACACAGTTTTATAAAAGAGTGACAATATCTTTGCAAGTTTTGGGTATATAAAAAAATTCTAAGGAAAGAAAATTTTGCATTTTGCAAGAACTTTCTATACAGGGTGTCCAAGATAAGGATCCTAAGCATGGGGATCTCAGTACCTGTTGGAGTTACAGCTTAGGTTAAATTAGAAAAAAGTTGCGTACTTTGAAGCGTATTTACATGCCGTTGAGAAACTTTAAAAATTTTCATGGCCAGCTGAGATATTGGGGAAAAACGAAAATTTGACGAAATAGATTTTATTTTTTTGTGACTTTATTTTAAAAGATATTAAAAAACTAATAAAACTTTTTCATTGGCACTTTTTAGATAATACGTGATGGAGTTTTTAAATTTTATATCCGACGTTTTGTTTTCGAGAAACCATCATCAACTTTATTTTTTTATATGGCCCAAAAAAAAAGTATACCCTGTATCTGATTCCATTTTTTATTACAAATTCAACGATGTATCACATGTCATATTTTTTTTGTTAGACAAAAAAAATGCGATTTTTCTATATATATAAACTTTTATGAAAAATGTCGATCTTTTACTGATTTTTTTCTAATTATAAAGAACAAAAAATGTACAGGGTGTCCGGCAAGTACCCTCTAATTTTTCGGGATTATACAGGGGAGGTCAAATAACCCTACTTTGTCAGAAAATAATTCCTAAGCTGCCCCTTAATGGAGATACAGATCCCTTATCGGTTCTTAGTTTTGAACTGACTTGTATAATTTAATGAAATTTTAATATTCTATAGAGGCCATAAAGACTTATTAAACCATACTACAGTACATGTTTTAGATCATCAGAGAAGTCAGGAACAGACTTGAAGCCACACTCTTTAGGCCTAATTTTTGACAGGTCTCATTTTACAGAGCTGAATAATGTTTTTTTTTTATATTTTGATCATTACTTTTCAAAAAAGGCACTCTTAATTTATTTCGATAAAACGACAGTTTTCGAGATAGATCGGTTTTTATGCAAAAAACTCAAAGTTACTAATATTAAACACCGATAGGGAGATCAAAATCTTTCGAAAAATGGATCCTGGTGGTATATTGATGGATCTAAAGATGAAAGAGCTGGAGCCGAAGTATTCGCAAGGAGCACAGGAGTCAGAGTACTACCCTCTCGGACAATGTGCGACAATTTTCACAGCCGACAATTTATGCTGCGAGGCCTGACGGAATTACCAATAAACTACTGAAATATGGAGGAGAGAGCCTGACACAACAACTGAAAATCCTCATCAATAAAATCATATACCATCACAGAATCCCCGATGAATGGAGGACTAGCACAACAATACTCCTTTTTAAAAAAAGGCGATAAGAAAGTGCCGGCTAATTACAGAGGAATCAATCTTCTCTCCACCTCGTAAAAACTAACCACAAAAATTCTTACAAGCAAAATTAATGAACACACTTCCTTAGCAGACGAACAGCAGAGATTTCGGTCGGGAAGGTCATGCACGGATGCCATAATTGTTATAAGACAAATAACTGAAAAGTCAATTGAATATAATCGTCCAGCCTTTATGTGTTTCATCGATCTAGAGAAGGCATTCGATAGTATACAGCTGGAGGATGTAACACGACACCTTTACGACAGACAAATACCTCAAAACATTATCAAAACGTTTTAAAGTATATATCAGGCAAATACGAATCAAAGCTAGGATAAACTGTGAATTGACCGAAAAAATAGAAGTAAATAATGGCATCCGACAAGGTGACTCTCTTAGCCCCCTACTATTTAACATCATCATGGACGAGTTGATAAAGCAAATGCGTAGATTGAAAGGGTATAAAATGGGAGACAGGGAAATCAAAATACTGTGCTACGCCGACGATGCAGTGTTAATAGCTGAAAGCGAAGACGATTTGCAAAGACTACTGCACCAATTTAACATAACAGCGAAAAATTTTAACATGAATATATTAGCGTCAAAAACTAAAGCCATGACTATATCTAGAACACCACTCAGATGCAAACTAGAAATAGACAACAAAATTATACAGCAGGAAATGAAGTTCAAGTATCTCGGAATAGAAATATCCGGATGAGGGGATAAGCCATGAAAGCAGCAAGAACAGCCGCATGTCTTAACAGTACCATATGGAGCAATAAACATATAGGAATCGAAGTTAAATCCAGAATTTATAAAACAACCATAAGACCCATACTAACATACACTGCAGAAACCAGACCAGAAACCTCGAAAACAAAACCAATACTGGAAACAACAGAGATGAGAGTGATGCGCAGGATAGTTGGCAGTACACTTATGGATCGGAATAGGAGCGAGGATATAAGAAGAGTGTGTAAAGTCGATAACATCAATGACTGGGTATTACAAAGGAAAAGGGAATGGAATGAACACCTCAACCACATGACCGACGACAGAATAGTAAAGATCACGAGAGACAAATCACCAACAGGACGTAGGAGCATCGGAAGATTCTGTAAACGATGGAGTCATAACCTCGCAATAGACTGAAACCAGGCAGAGAGACGAAGAATAACAAGCAAATTGCTTATATATAAGAAGGAAGAGAAGAAGAAGAAAATTTATGCTATTCTACAGTGTGTCCATCTCGCTGAGATATTTCGGAGATATAATTTTGTTACCGGAAGCAGTTAGGCAAGTTCAACTAACGAGGCTGCTTGGATTCGCAAAGGCGATCGACCTCGAATAACCTGCAGCTATGGTGGGATGTAAAGGGCCCAATGGAGGCCTAGGCATCGATGATCTAGTATCACCACCCCTTTTTCATTCATTCATTCAACAGGTAAAAATAAAATACGCGGGGCATGCTGATGTGTTTTAATTTATGGGGAAGCGCTGTCTCACTCTTCAAGGGCAAGAAGATATTATGCTGAAAGATTTCCAGCTGGAACATTGTCAAGTTCAGAAACCTTTGAAAGGGTTGATCGGGGCCCAATTAATTTACGATATTAGTAAAATGCAAAAATAGTGTATTTTTCCACTGCACTGCAAATCATATTTCGGCATTATTACGGACTTCTTTAGAATGAGCCAAAAACGTTAGTTCAGTTTTGACGTACTAAACGGTACCAGTTTTGCATTTTTCTATTAGAAGATACATCTCCCAATAAATTATTTTAATTTTGCTGCAAAAATTTTAAACAAATCTCCATATTCAGTCTTCCTTCCATACATTTACAATAAACCTTTGTTGGCGTTTGTTTTGAATTATATCGTGCGGGTTTTCATCAGTTCAAAAATGTAAATTGTGTGGGTTTATTATGTCATCTCTTGTAAAACCTGCGTCATTCATAAATAAAATAAGGTTAGAAAAATTTAGATTTAGGTTATGTTGCTGTATAAACCAGTTGGAGTACTGAAGTCTTGCGAAATAATCATTCGGAGACTTAGCGTTTATTTTTTCAACGTGGTACGGGTGACGAAATTTCGGCTGTTGTGAGCTGGAGTCGAACGTGCAACCGAATGTGCTTTTTTGGCCGAAGGTGGCCGAAGCCGAAGTCGAAACTTCGGTCGAACTTTATTAATTGGATTGAAATTTGGGGACTGTGGCGTCCACTCCATAATGTTTATTTCTTTCTTCTTTTCCAAATTAGCATGTTGCATGAATATGTGTAATATCTAATTTTGCAATTAATTTTTTATCAAACAGTAATAATTTATTTTTAGATTGGATATTGTATTGGTGGAACTTCTTGCCAACCTGGAACTGGAAAAGACAGCGCGCATTATTTGATTTCTTGGTACATCGGTTGGGGAGGTGCAATAAATACTCAGGGAGGTTATTCTTGGAGAATGTGCAGTGGAGAAGCCCATATTGGATACCAAAATCCAATCACTGCATATGCTTTGATTACCGATCCCAGTTTAAGGTAAATGTGATAATAATTTGTGAAATATATTATATCGAAAAGATATCAAAATTTTTAATAAAAATAATTTGGTTGATTATGTTCTTATCACAGCATTAAGTACTTTGACATTATTTTACCAGTGTTAGGAGTTTCTTTAGCTCTTTTCGATGGCTTAAGTTTCAATGCTCAATAGTCATTCAGGGATTAGATTTTAGGTTGATAATAGATTTTTAATGAAAATAATACATGATTCTGTGATATATACAGGGTGAGTCAACGATTGGATGAAGAGGTTTGTGCCTTTTTGGTGAAATTAACAAAGAAACTATATTTATTGTTTAATACAGTTTATTTTTACGCAGATTGTAAAAATATTTAGGACTCTACAGGGTGAGCCAAAAAACTAGGACAGTATAAAGTTGTATTTTTTTAAATAGAACACCCTATATACGAATCGTATTTTCGATTTAGCTTATAATTTTAAATCTTTTTTATTAAGGGTTTACTATAACAAAACTTTATAGTTTCTGAGATAATTAAGTTTAAAGAAAAAAAGTCACATTTTCAAGCATCAATTCAATCCTAAATAACGTTTTCAATTTTGTGACAAATATATTCAAATTTGGAATTTAGCAAGGCCAAGGACAAATTAACATAATTTTTACCTAATATTTGCAATAAAAGCTACAGGGTGTTGAACACATCGGCTCAAATTTGAACAAGTTTAAATGAATAAATATCTTTTTTTTTAAATGGTACACCCTGTATATTTTCATGTTATTTAATAGAGTAATAAAAACACTAAAAGTTTTGTTCAATATATCCTATACCTATTTATAATAGTTTTTGAGATATTTCAGTTTTTCTTATTTTCCATACTTTTTTACAGAAATAGTCTTCATTATCATAGTAGCCATGGCAAAAACAATGTAAAAGAACATTTTTCTGTGTGTCAAATTTATAACCGCAATCGCTTCTTTTGGTTTTTATGTAGTGTAGTTTGGTTTTTTTTGCATTCATCTTATATTGTAAAATGAATTTTCCAAATAATGAGTTAATAGATATGATTTATACAATAGGAGAGGCTCAAAAAATTGCCTTCTTGCTCAAAGAATTTACAAAATGAAGTATCCTGATCGACGCCAGCCTAATACCCATACTTTTCAAAACTTAATTCAAAGATTTGATTCTTCTGGTACTGTTGATTATCCAAAACGTAAAGTGGTCAACAAACCAGTAACTAATGAAGAAAAAGATCTACAAGTATTGTTAAATGTTCAGGAAAATCCTTATATTGGTAGCCGTCAGTTAGCAGCATTATGTGAAACATCACAATCCACCGCTAATTGTACTACCAAGAAATATAGGTATCATCCATATCACATGGAATTACACCAAGAATTGCATGGACAGGATTTTGAAAGTCGTGTAAACTTTTGTCGAACAATAAATGCGGAGATTCAATTAAATCCAAATTTATTATGCAAGGTAATGTTTAGTGATAAAGCTACTTTTAGAAGTAACGGTGCCGTAAATAGACGCAACATGCATTATTATGCCACAGAAAACCCATTTTGGATTAGAGAGGTGCAACATCAAAACCACTGGTCATTAAATGTTTGGTGTGCTATTCATCATAATCGAATTATTGGACCCCACTTTTTTAATGAACCACTAAATGGCCATAGTTACCTGAACTTTCTACAAGAAGAACTACCCCAACTGCTTCAAGATCTCGATAGGGATGAGCTCGACAGTATGTGGTTCCAGTACGATGGTGCGCCTCCGCATTACCATCGTGAAGTTCGTGCGTTTTTGGACCAACGATATCCGCAAAAATGGATTGGACGTGGGGGTTTCATTGAGTAGCCACCAAGGTCTTGCGACATCACCCCATTAGATTTCTTCCTATGGGGTTATATTAAAAATAAGGTGTATGTTAATCCACCAACAACAGTGGAAGATATGCGAAACAGGATTAGGGATACCTGTAGAACAATAACGCCACTAATTTTGTCCAGGGTCCGAGAAAATCGGCAAAAAAGACTAAATTTGTGCATTGCACAAGAGGGTCGTTTATTCGAACACTTATTAAAAAGAAATAATTAATCTCAGTATTTAATAGGTAATTTTTTTGTTTCAATTTAGTATAAAAGTAAATATGTATTTGCCTTGTCGTTATTGTTGTGTTAATTTTTTCACATTATGTTTAATTAAACTATTGCCGTTGTAATATAACGAATAATGTATTTCATCATATTTAACCACATTCTGTTTGTTTCTGTAGTTTCTTTTTATTATTTTACATGGTTACTATGATAATGAAGACTATTTCTGTAAAAAAGTATGGAAAATAAGAAAAACTGAAATATCTCAAAAACTATTATAAATAGGTATAGGATATATTGAACAAAACTTTTAGGGTTTTTATTACTCTATTAAATAACATGAAAATATACAGGGTGTACCATTTAAAAAAAAGATATTTATTCATTTAAACTTGTTCAAATTTGAGCCGATGTGTTCAACACCCTGTAGCTTTTATTGCAAATATTAGGTAAAAATTATGTTCTTGGCCTTGTTAAATTCCAAATTTGAATATATTTGTCACAAAATTGAAAACGTTATTTAGGATTGAATTGATGCTTGAAAATGTGACTTTTTTTCTTTAAACTTAATTATCTCAGAAACTATAAAGTTTTGTTATAGTAAATCCTTAATAAAAAAGATTTAAAATTATAAGCTAAATCTAAAATACGATTCGTATATAGGGTGTTCTATTTAAAAAAATACAACTTTATGCTGTCCTAGTTTTTGGCTCACCCTGTAGAGTCCTAAATATTTTTAAAATCTGCGTAAAAATAAACTGTATCAAACAATAAATATAGTTTCTTTGTTAATTTCACCGAAAAGGCACAAACCTACTTCATCCAATCGTTGACTCACCCTGTACAAATATAATATATATATATATATATATATATATATATATATATATATATATATATATATATATATATATATATATATATATATATATATATATATATATATATTAGTCACTGTTAAAGTTGACTACTAAGAACATTTTATAAAGGGTTAACCATACTTCTATTAGTGTGTTGTTGGGTATTGTTTTTTATTTATATCATACTAGCGACCCGCCCCGGCTTCGCACGGGTGCAATGCTGATACTAAATACACTACAGAAAAACTGTGACTATTTATTTTATTTTTACAACAATTATTACATCGGCCTCCGACGCGCTATTTATAGGCACGCTGCCGCCGCCCCGGTCGGCCAGTACCGCCTCAAGCGCTACTTCCCGCAATTTTAAATCTGTAATATCTTCGAAAATATTCATTTAAATCTTGTGCTGTAAAGGACCATATAGATCTATATTAAATCAACAATGTATTTAAGCTATTTAATTGGATAAGGATTAATGCTGTATTGGTTAAAATCGCTTCAAAATTTGCCATTATTTGTCGTAAAAAGTAAATGACAAAAAAATGTTATTGTGGGATATCCATGAGAGATAGACATATACCATCGCGGAGTTTTCTGTAGACCTTTTCAATGTGTACAAATAATTAGTACATTATTTTGATAAATCTCGTAGGGTTCAGCCTGCGTTTGCAATGTAAGCGGAAAAAAATATAATAATTAACGACATCACATTAGAAACCTCAAAAATAACAGTATTTCTCCACTATTTAATGGATGTTATTATACATATAAACCTTCCTCTTGAATCACTCTATCTATTGAAAAAAACCGCATCAAAATCCGGTGCGTAGTTTTAAAGATTTAAGCATACAAAGGGACATAGGGACAGAGAAAGCGACTTTGTTTTATACTATGTAGTGAAGCTGTGGTCATTTTACCATATATTACAGAATCGCGTTTGTTTAACTTCTAGTTTAAAAAAAAATTGGAAATTCTGAATTTTAAAAGTAAACGACTTCTTAGCACAAAACATTCTTAAATGTAGGGATAAGAAATATTGTAGAGTAATTTAGGCTTAAAAAAAATATATAGTAGACGAATTGAGAAGCTCCTTCTTTTGGAAGTCGGTTAAAAAAGATAAAGTTCTTCGCAGGCGTACTTAAGTGGACGGAGTTTGTGGTATTAGATATAAAGTAGTGGGAGTTGGCTCAAGTAAGTCATTAATTACTGTACAGGGTGTCCCATTTTCGACACTTTTAGGAGGTATTGGAGTTATTATCAAAGATAGATACGAGACGAAAGATGCCAGTGTCAAATTTTCCATGGCTTTCTTAGTTTTTAATCTACAGTGTGATATTGATAATCTTCGTTGTTTAGACACATCTCGTATTTCCGTTATGCGTTAATTTATCAAAAAGATAAAAACTGATTTTTACAGGGTTTTTTATGTAAAGATCAGGGGCGCAGTGGGTTTTTTTTCTAAAAAGTTTATTTTTTGAGATATTAACCAAACTTATGATTTTTTAAATAGGACACCCTATAGATAATATTAGATAAGTATAACTTAGGCGTTTAAAAAATATGTAATGTGTTTATTTTATTTCGAAAGAAAGGTCAGAATTCGATATTTTCAATAATTTACTTTATTTGTAACACTAGGGCTATGGCCAATTTATAAGAAACAAAAGCCAGAGGTTCAAAACTTCACAGTTTTGTCAGATTATTATTATGAAATATTTTTGTTACGTAGGTGTCTCATTTTTAATCTTTATTTATTTTGTATTTACAATGACTGTTTATGATAATTATGAAAAGTATGATATGTTAGTATGTTCTATACAAAGCAATGAAAGTCCCCAAGAAGCTTCTGAATTATATTTCAATAGGTAATGTATTTAAAGCGTTATCATCAGGATAACTTCTCATATCTGGCGATTGTTTTTGTTCATGTTAGGTATCCAGAAAGAAAGTAACCCTTTTCAGACATATTTACTCGCTTAAAAAGAAATCTAGTTGAACAGGGATTTTTATTCAGCCACTTTCCAAAACATACGTCAAAGAAGACAGGGAGAGAAAAGAAACACATGTGTTATTTTATGCAGCAGCAACAACTTCATCATCCTATAGAAAAATAGAAGAACAAGTTGGTGTAGCAAAATCTGACACTGAAAGAATTTTGAAAAGCATAAATACCATCCACATAAATTGAAAATAGTGCAACATTTACACTCTGGAGATGATGAGCGCCGATCTTTTGACAGATTTGTCATCTGGTCTGAAAAATGTTATTTTTTAAGAGCGGGAATTTTTAATCATCACAACACGAGGCAGTGGTCTGCAGAAAATCACCATTTAATTTTAGAAAGGGCACAACAACGCTTCGGTTGGGTCTCGTGTTTTATTTTGGGCCGATGCATAGTCTATAGGATATAGGAAGGGTTGTGTGTCAAAACACGTAGATACCTAGAAATCCTTGAGGAAATTATACCAGAATTGCTTCAAAATGCTCCATTGGCCCATTTTAATTTCATTTATCTTCAACAAGACGGTGCCCTAAGCTGCAACTCTGGGCTGTTAAGGCCATTTCTGGACAATAACTTTCCTGAGAGATAGACAGGTGTACCAATGGGTGAGTGAGATGGTTCCACGATATCCCGATCTTTCCGTTTTGGATTTTTTTTGTGGGATTTTATGCAATATCAAATGTTTGGCCTCCCAAACTCTTCATAATCATTCTTTTAAATGCTATTAGAAAAGTGAAAAAAACTGTGCCGATATTGCATTCGAAAAAACGGCTGTCATTTTGAAAACCGTCCTTAAAAACAAACTCTTGGTTGTTTTTAGTTTCTATATTTCTTTTTGTTTTTGTTACTTTAGTTTTATAAAATAATGTCGTTTTTGTTTCTTTGCAATCAAATTTCAATATTCTGGTTTTATGATAACAGTGTTGTTTAAAGTAAAAAATAAAATAAAAATAAAGTGTTTATAATTGAAAATAATGAAAAATATTAAAATTAACTTTCAAACTGTCTAATCTTTGGTATAATTATTATTGTTAAAACCATAGCCTACGGTTACAAATAAATTAAATTATTGAAAATATCAAATTCTGACCTTGTTTTTCGAAAAAAAAATACATTATATATTTTTGAAAAGCCTATATAATACTTAACCAATACCTAAAATAATATACAGGATGTCCTATATAAAAAATCATCAGTTTGGCTAATATCTCAAAAATTAAACTTTTTAGAAAAAAGCTGACTGCGCCACTGAACTCTACTTATAAAAATCAGTTTTAACCTTTTTCATAAATTAATGCGTAACGGAAATACGAAATATGCCTAAACAACGAAGATTTTCAAATTCACTCTATAGATTAAAAACTAAGAGAGCCATGACAAATTTGACACTGGAATCTTTCGTTTCGTTAAAAAGTGAAAACCGCAACACTATATCTTTGATAATAACTCCAATAACCCCTAAAAGGGGACACTCTGTACAGAGAAAACCCCATACGTAGAAAATTAATTTAACTAATAGTAAAGTTGCTTAAGTTATTTTAAAAATTAAATAAAGGGACATTTAATACCAGAAAACAAATTTTGTTGCTAAAATATTACTTTATTCAAATTCAATTATTTATTTTGCGTTATTATGCAGACCACAAGGAGCTTCCGCCGTTCAAGATTGGCAAAACTCACTTGGAAGGCAACTGGAATTCTATAAGTGGGTGCAGACGTCTGATGGACCTCTGGGAGGTGGTGTTACGAACTCGTGGAATAACAACTATGATGACCCACCTGCTGCAGTTAAGGTATTTCAACTTAGGCTTATTTAAAGTAACAAAAAATCTTGGGAGTATTTTTCATATATTTATCATATACTAAAAATAAAACCTTGTTTGAAAATTTATTTCTTTTGGCAGCTAATTTTTGGATTTTGTGTAACAGAATTGCTAACCTCATTTTATTTCAGTCAAATACATTCCACGGTATGTGGTACGACTCTCAACCTGGATATCAGGGATCCAGTGATTGGTTTGGAATGCAGACTTGGACCGTTGATCGTTTGGCACAGTTTTACTACCTCACTGGTAAGTAAAAATCTTATATCAGAATCAGCTGGTATTTTAGAGTTGGGTTCTAGTTCGGATATCTATAACTGCATGATAAAATGTCATTGAGTTAAACTCTATCTCCACGTAGTGACAATATTTTTAACTGACTTCTAAAAGAAGGAGGTTCTCAATACATCATCTATGTATTTTTTATGTATGTACACCGATTATTCCGGAACGATGGCATCGATTCGAATGAAATTTTTTACGTTATATTTAGGAAGTTGCTGCGGTGGTCCCATATTTTTTTGGACGAAATTGGTGCAGTAATATCCAAGATTGTGCTGACAAAATGGCGACCAAAAAAATTAATTTTGTCTAATCTTTTCCAAAATTGGTATGGGGGAATTTTCGGGATCGTACACAACGAATCAAAAATTATTTTTAAAAAATTCAATATGGCCGACAAAAACATTTAATTTTGTCCGATTTTCTTCAAAATTGGTGTGTGGGAATTTTCGGGATCGCACATAACGAATCCAAAATATTTTTAAAAATTCTATATGGCGGATCCAATATGGCGGATCAAAAAATCAGTTTATTCCGATTTTCTCTAAAATTAGTACAGGGAAGTTTTCGGGGTCGCACATAACGAATCTAAAATAATTTTTTAAAAATTCAATATGGTGGACGAAAAAATCAAATTTGTCTGATTTTCTCCAAAATTGGTATGGGGGAGTTTTCGGAGTTGCACATAACGAATCTGAAATTATTTTAAAAATATTCAACATGGCGTATCCAATACGGCATATAAAAATTAATTTTACCCGACTTCTTTCAAAATTGATCTAAGGGAGTTTTTGGGATCGCAAATGCTGGGTGTTAGACTTACAGATAAAAAGAAGAACGCATGGATACGAGACAAAATAAAAGTTATCGATGTCTCGACACAAGTAGCCAAGCTTAAATGGAGATTCGCCGGTCATACTTTAAGGCAGAACGACAATAGATGGAACAAAATAATCCTAGAATGGAGACCCTGGCAACACAAATGAAGAACAGGAAGACCGCAAATGAGATAGACAGACGACTTAAAAAAGCAAGCCGGACAAAGATGGGTACAAACCGCTCAAGATAGAGAACATATGTCCAAAGATGTATATATATATATATATATATATATATATATATATATATATATATATATATATATATATATATATATATATAAAATATATATTTTAATATTTGTTTCTGTACTGTATATTTAAAATGTAATCATAAAGTCGAATTTACTTAGTCTGTTTTATGATTATTAGGTGACGCCACAGCCAAATCGGTATTAGATAAATGGATCAGTTGGGTCCTTAGCAAAACCACAGTAAGCGGAACCTATTACAGTGTTCCCCTTTCACTCTCTTGGACTGGTAACACGCCCTCCGACGCACACGCTTCTGTAGTAGGATCCGGTGAAATGGTAAGTATATTATGAAGAAATTGCAGTTGATACTGATAATGTCAAGTCGCGTTATAAATTTGCCGATAGATGAGTAATAAATGTCGTTGTTTTTGAATGATTGGTATTTAGAGTAATTAGTCGATCTTTTGTCCAGTTCTATCTAAATAAATTAGTAGTTACGCAAGTGGGATTCTGTAACACGTCTTAATATGACCAAAGATTGGTCGTAGTGTAAGTGAAAAATAAAGTTTTAAAAAGTAATAACGAAGGTTACAGCCGAGTCGCTATAAATCCGATTATAAGAGTGTAGGAGAATAAAATAATAATAATCGTTGTCTCCCACTCTACTGCAATAGCATTAGTTATTCATTTATTAATTTTTTTCTTGGATTCCAATAGATGAATATTTTGTATTGCCGAGAAAATACAGGTCGCTATAAAAACTTATTTAGTTCCTTAGCTATTTCTTTTGAAAAATAACTTTTAATTTATTTAACATAGATTTTAAAGATGTAATTTATAATTTACTCGATATTGTTTTTAAATGATGTGATTAAGAATTCGTATAATTTGTGTTTTCATTCTTGCGGAATAAACTCGGAAACTCACTTTTTTAGCGCGTGTGGAATGGGATGATACAAATCGTACCTTACGGAATCAAAACTGAATACGACTGTATACTGCTTTCTCGAATCTTCATGCTCTAAAATCGCGTAAAGTATATATTTTTTGACGGTAACTATAACCATAGAAGAAGTATACCAAGAATGTCTATCCTGTGCTATAATTTTGACGCGCTATAAAAAGTACGCCAAACTGGTATGCCGTCTCATTCATAATAATCAGTTACAAAGTTGTCGTCAATGATTAAATGTCAGTATTTTAATGTGCTATACATGCTTTTATTAGAAATAGGTACAAAAGAATTTAAATTTTCGGATATACGTTCCGAACGTGGCAATACTGCATATTCGTTCTTACCGACTAAGGAGGGTAAGCTCCACCTTATTATCGATTTAAAATGCACCCTAATGACGTTTTACTGAAAAGTTTGATCAATACAACGTTGCCAATATTTAAATATTAGTAATAAGATACTACATGTTTTTATAGAAAAACAAGTACAAAACTACGAACAACACGGTAATATAAGTATAATCGTATATTGAGAAAAGAAAATTGTCAAACAATCCTATAATATATGCTCAAAATAATACAATCGTACATTTATGATACAATAAAATCTTAATTTTTGAATGTTTCTTCAGCAATGAAAACAGGCAGCCTTGAATACATTCTCTCTACCTTATTTAACACATTGTATTCTTTGTTTTTGCAGCCCCACATTTATTTTATCAAATTCGGCTTTTATTCTTGTCTTGGGGTGATGTTATTTTAGTTCGTGTTTATGTGAATTCTCGTGGTGTACAATTTATTTCGCTTCTTTTTAGTTTAGTGGTGCAGAAACTTTTTATTATAAACTTTTAATTAGTTTTTTGTGTAGTAAATATATTTTGATCTTTTACGGCGCTTTATATATAGGTAAGTTTGAATAATACACATTTTTAAGGAATATTTACAAATTACAGGAAACGTTTTAACGGATCGCCTCCGATTTATCTCATTTATTTATTATTAGTATAAAACATGCAATCTGGTCAAATTTTCAATTACAAGCATACTAATATGACTAAATGAATAAATAGGACTCTACATTTCTAAAATTCATAAATACTAAGTATAAAATTAATCATCATATAAAATAGAACTAGATATATTAGGATCAAAATCTTTTATACAGAGGGTTACAATATTATATAATTTAACAGGCTTATTTTTTTCGAACAAAATCACATGCATTCACCAAAAGTAATAAAATGCGCTTTCAATCCTCCCATAAGAATAAAACCTCTTGGTATACTCCGTTAATGCTATAACCATTGCTTTTAACTACTATTGGGAAGTTCCAATGAACCTATTTTGCATAGTATACTATTACAGAGCCTTTCGTGATTTAAATTAATTGATATTTAGAACTACAACAATATATGTTTAAAATTTCGATGTAATAAAGTTTTTTTGCAGTAAACACCTTAAAATTAAAATGTCCGCTTAACTCAAAGGAATAAAACAAAGTAGCAATTGATATAAATATGCTGTTCCATTAGTCACAAGAGTGAAGTATTCATTTTTCCCAGTTTCGTATAGTTTACTCAAAAAATTTATTCGTATTGAGAGGTTTATTCGATCGACATAAATTACCATCAAAGAAAATGCATTTCCGAGCAAAATGTAATGTATTCGATATCATTGAGCTACCTTGGAATGTTAGCATAGACCAATAAATAGACAGATAATAATTGATTTATGAGCATGATAATTATTAAAATTTAACAAGCAATAATTATTTTATATATGTGTAACAAGTTTTTTTTTGTGTTAATCAACAATAAAGTCTGTTCTAAAAGCATTTACAGATCTAAAATTAATGACCTATTGCAATATTAGTGAATTTAGTGATATTGAAAGCATATTCTGAGATATTAAATATTAGTGCAGAATAACATAACTGACACCTGTAAAAGAGCACTTGGGAGGTATTTTAGAATTGAATTGAGTATTTCTTGAACTGAGTAAAGTCAAGTATAACATATTAACTACAAGACATTGACAACTTCCGTCAGTCTGACTAGTGCTTCCATCATGGCATGTGAATATATTTTTTTGAATACTTTTAGTACTTAGTGTTAGTTACACTAACATTTATTCATATGCATTAGCACTCATTTTAAATCGGGACTCGATGTTAGAACCGAAGCGAAGAAAATCACTAAAACTCTACACTACGTCAGAATAATCGTAATCAGTATTTTTATATTCATTTGTAAAATGATTTTATAATCACTCCCGAACTTGTGTCATATTCCTCAATTTAAAATATTGAATTGTATACACAGTAATCGACAGAAAATGTGAACTATTATATTTTCTAGAGAATATTCTTTATGGGTATTGTTTTAGAAATTTGCCATGACAATCGAAAAATAAGCGGAAATTGACATTATCAAATGACTAGTTGAATATTTAGTCAAATATAAGGCTGTTAAATCTAATTTTTAAATGCGTTACTAAAACGAAGTCTTAACAAAGGGAAGAGAAAAAATGACAAGTGACAGGGTTGTGATATACAGTGTAGCTAGTCGGTAAGAAAGTCTAAAAAATAGCTGTGAACAATTTTACTTTTACTGCAATTTTTTAGGCATCCAGTACTTTCTACAATTAATATTTTTTTAGATTTAATATATATAATTTTTAGATTGGAATTGCCAGCTCCATAGCTCGTACACTCAGTTATTATTCAGCTAAATCTGGACATGCACAGTCTAAACAAGTGGCCAAACAATTGTTGGATGCAATGTGGAATGGTAACAGGGACTCTATTGGTTTGTCTGTTACTAGTACCATGTACTCCTTCTCAGGATTCAAAACTCAGGTAAATATAGTCACCTCTCTTTGAACACAAACATGACATTAAGCACATCAAATATTTTGGCGAAATGTCTTTACAAGAAACAAAACTAACGATGTGGTTTAAAAGATGACAAGTGTACTAAAAGTTTAATATTTTAAATAGAGTCATTCTTGATAAAAAATTTTGCCTTCTTCAAAAATAAGATCTTCGGAGAAAAAATCCTTTATATTGTACATGGTGGTCAAAAATAAAAAAAAGTAAACTACTCTTTCAATTTTAGCGAGGGACAGTCAATAAACAAGATATGTCAATAATTTTAATCTATCTTAAAATACCTATTTCGTATTACCGTAGAAGATAACAAAGTGAATCAAAGGTTTAATAACATACTAATAATAGAAAAGTTACAAGCCTGGAAATGGGAGTCCCTTTATGGACAGCATCTAAGTGAGGTCAGCGTAGAACTACTAGTTGATTTTAGAACAGATGTCTTCGGAAACGGGGGGGCCTTGTGTTAGCTATCCAAGACCAGGATATTCCGACGAAAACTATTGGAAGTTCGTCATCAAAGATCCTTCAATAGAAACGAACCAATGTAGGTATGGCTGTCAAATATTAGAATCGGTCCAGCACATAACTGGAGGATGACAAACATTTGCCGCAATGGAGTATAAGGGAAGACATGAGTCAGCCGCACAGGTACTCTACCAAGAATTAGCAGATAAGTTAATTCTATTGCAGGTAAGAAAAGTGCCTTACTACAAATACAACTCCGAGCCTATTGTTGAGAACAATGAGTTCAAGCTATATTGGGACTGAACGGTTCTAACCGATCAGACAGTTGCTCATAGTAGGCCAGACATTGTATTAACAGATAAAGTTTCTAGGGAACTACATTAATTGACATCACTATATCTAACAATTACAACCTTAGGTCAAAATACAATGAGAAGATCACCAAATACAAAGACCTGGAGGTGCAAATTCGAAGACGATGGGCAATGAACAGCGTTCAAATGATTCCCATAATTTTATCAACATCTGGAGTGATACCAAAGAACGTCCTGCAGAACATCAGGGGACTGGGCCTAAGTGAACTGTATAAACCGATTCAGGAAGCACTTCTCCTTACAACCGCGCAGATCGTCCGAAAGTTTGTGGGAAATACAGCAGACCACGTCACTTAAGACCCAATAACATGGAAAGGGTTTCCACAGAGCTTCATACTTTTGGTACCTTTGTATACCTGGTATGAGTCAATATTCCCTGGAGGGAGTGCGAAGCCGTTTGGCTTGAAAATGTTATTATTTTCATCCAAAAACTCCACCTCCGTTAGTTACATACTTTTCAAGACTATTTTGAACTTTATGATTGTTCTATCTTGTTAAACTTGATTTTATATATTTTTAAATCCTGCAATCACTTTTGGAAACTAAAAGTAGAATTTCCGCAATACATGTACATTTTTTGGAAAATTCCCTTCCCTTCGAGAGGTCATTGAATTAAAAGCCGCTACTAACTTTTTTGGTCTTTTTAGGTTTACATTCCAATGCCAGGATGGAGTGGTACATACCCCAACGGTGACAGAATCAACTCTTCTTCAACCTTCTTGGACATCCGCTCGTGGTACAGAAATGATCCTAACTGGTGGCAATTGCAGGCTTTCTTGAATGGAGGTGCTCCTCCTAAGATCAACTATCACAGATTCTGGGAACAAGCTGATATGGCCTTGGCTTTGGGAGCTTACGGACTTCTGTTTAATGAATAAGAAACCTATAATTAAATTTTGATTTTTTGTTAATAAAGGATATTTTTGTACTCAATATATGTTTATTATATATTTATCAATTTGTGTGAGGGGGAGTGGTAGAGTATTTAACCGGATTATGTGTAGGAGTGTTATTTTGAAGAGGCAGTTCAATAATTGCCATCTTGCAATTAAGGGACGTTTTAGCTAAACCGGGTGTACCAAATTAAGTGTACACGATTGCTAATAAATACAAAGTCGCTTAAATTAGGAAAGTAGTGACATTTTTTTTGCTGATTAAGATGGTGAAAGCTGGTGAAAGGGTATTTCAGCTATACAGGGTGGACCAAGTTAAGTGCGCACGATTGCCAATTCTTTTATTATTATAGATACAAAGTCCGTGAAATTAGGAAAGTGTTAATATTTTTTTGCTGCTTAAGATAGTAAAAGCAGAAAAATAATTGAACAAGGCATTTCCGAATAAATGATGAAAATACATTTTTTTGAAACGGAACATCCTGTATAGTTTTTTACGCTACATTTGCAAATAATCTGTAGAATAAGAATGTACATATGCAGTATTTTAATTATTAGCATAGTTATCTTTTAGGCAAATTGGCAGCATATTTTGAAACAAAAATTTCATTTCAACCTTCTGCTGTCAAAAAAAGCCAGAATTTTATGTAATTATACATATTCAAGGTGGTTTTAAATTTTTAGTTATAAATATTACAAAATGGCGTTCATGCATTTAGAAAAATGCGGTAATTTAGAAGCGTATCTAGTGTGTAGAAAAAATTATTTTCAAGTAGTGAAAAAATATGGTCAAATGTATTCGGAACGTGACCAACCAAATAGAAAGTAATTTCTAAAGCTGTATAGACAATTTAGGAGTAATGAAGGAGTTTATAATAAATGAACAAGTAAAAGGAAATGTATTGCCATATTTTGAAGTGTATAAAAATTATTTGACCAGATATTTGGCAAGGAACAGTGGTTTAAGTTTATTTACAATTTGAGTTTGAGTCGGTGTAGGAAGATGTAAGGGATATTGCACCATTATTCTTTCCTAAATGTGTCGATCCATCAACGTTTCCAGTGTCTTTAATAAGAAACTGGTCAGGCTGATAGGGCGGAAAGACTTAGGATTTGTGTTCTTCCTACCTTGGGAATAAAGACTACTTTTGTTTCCCTCCACGTCATCGGTATGTATCCCAAGCTCAAACATGAGCGGAATAGTTTCACCAGGTGGCTTATTATAATATCGGGAGAATTTTGTAGTAAAACTGGAAATATACCATCCTTACCAGGTGACTTTAAAGGGGCAAAAGTTTCCATCGACCATTTCACCCTTTCATTTCTCACTATTGTTTTAACTAACTTGTAGTCATAGTATGCTAAGGTGAGTCTCTTTCTTTAGATTCGCCCTCATATCGATTTGAGCCTGGAAAGTGCACTCTTAGTAGCTTTCCTAGGGTACCCTGTTCTGTCGTGGTTTGACCTCCTTCAGGAAGAGCCATTGCTCCAATCTGGGCACCAGGATCTTTAGATAGTATTTTGCAGCGGCGGGATGCTGAGGGCATGCTTTCTATGCTCTCGCAATATTTCTTCCACACGTTCCTCTGTGCTTACTTGCTTCTTGTATTCTCTCTGGTCAACTTTATATGCTGCCCAGCATATTTCATTTCGGTAGTGCGCTTTTTTAAAAAAGCTTTCGAACATTTTTTTGGTGGTTCCCGATTCGAGAGTTCCGCCAGGATATTTTAGAGTTTATGGGCCTTGTTGCCTCAAATAAACCCCGTAATGCATCACTGATTTGTTCGGTAGCAATTTCCAAATCAGCTTCATCAGGGTATCTCAATAAGAACCCCATGACTCTGCTCCCCAGTTCCTCTCGAAAGAGATTGCAGTTTGTAGTTCTAGGGTTTCGGTATTCCGCTAGTGCTGCGTTTCGTTCAATGTCAATTTGAAATAGGATTTGTCGGTGATCTGACAACGAGACCTCCAAACCAACTTCCCACTTCTTCACCAAGTTCTGCATATTTGAAGAACAAATATTAAGATCTATGCGAGACTCTCCTCTCCTTGTAATAAAAGTAGGCGTGTTCCCTCTGTTAATAAATTTCAGGTTGTTGATACTGAGGAAGTCCAGTAAATCTCCTCCCCTGGAATCGATATCTCCGCACCCCCATAAAATGTGATGTGCATTGGAATTGCAGCCCAATAGAAGTGGTAAGTGTTCCTCCTCGTAATATTTTACGAAGCCCTCGCGTGGGAGACTTTTTCGTTCCGCGGGAAAATATGTTGATGCCACAACATAACTCTCACCAGATTTAAAAGAGATTCTCACCACTACCATATCTCTACTACTGAGTCCTAGTAGAGGGAAGTATTCCAGGTCCTAGGACCCTCACAGGAGGTTCAATACACTAGTACTACCCCCGCAGAACTTAGACTCTTCATCTTGCTACGATTCAACTATGGCTCTTGTATTAGAGCAAGCCGAATTCGCAATTCAATGAATTTTTTACATAGGACAGCAGATGGCCGCTTTCCCATGTTGTAGATTATCCTGTATGATTTTAATAGGCATGTTGTATATGAAAGGTTATATGCTATTTTTAGGAATATCCTCACCAACTCAGTCCTAAGCTAGAGTTTTAAAAAGAAAAAGAACCCAAGTCAAGAAAAAGCAACCTGAGGAAGTTGTTTTGATCCTCTTCTGATTAAAGGGATAGAGCTTGGTTGCTGTCTCCTTCCGCAGGCTTGGTACTGGAGGGACCTCCTCTCCAGCTGCTCCATCCTCGTCCTTTTTCTCAGAAGATCCCGATCTTCCAGTTCCTTCCTTGTCATTTCTCAATGGTTGCCTTTTAAAGGTAACCATTGCTTTTGTGGCATTATAAAATGGCTTGCGTTCTAGTCCTTACAGGAAATTCAAATACCAAATTTAACATAAGAAATTATAACATACACATATCTGATAGAAATGGCTGGGTTTGGGGCGTAGCAACACTAATTAGTAACTCAATTCCACATAAACGAGTTAATCATGTAAATGTAGCTATCGAAAATGTCAGTCATAAATGATGTAGTGATAAGAGGTTGCTATGCCCACCACCACGAATCAGGTTTAATTTAGATATTTAGGTCAATTATTTTTAGATAATAAGGTGCTGTGTTTAGGTGATTATAATGTCAAGCATGCGCTTTAGCAAAGGCGCATAGAAAGTATTATTCCCTAATACAAATTCTCAGTACTCTACGAGGGAATGTCTCGGACTTTAATGGAACAAACACTAGGGATTTTATACTGTTTAACGTGAAATATATTCTGCTAAAATGAGTAATTAAATAATCACTCTGTGGACAGATTTTATTCGTGGGAACCGGATAGTATATATATTTTTTATTACCACCCAAAAAAATATAAAGGAAAAATAAATTGTCGTACTTAAGCGTAATCTCAACTTAATTATCTTTGAGTCGTTTAAATGTTTTTAAAAATATATAAACTCAATTAATTTATCACGTCATAAACTAAAAGGACCCTCTTTTAACCTTGTAAATAAATCTGTCAAAGAAATCCTACCCTGGTTATGCAATTAAGACCGAAGAGATAAGTGCCGAGGAAGGTCTTAACATGTGGTGTATGCAAATACCATTAAAATGGATTAAAATATTGAACGATTTTCCCATTATTAGGAATCAAAAGACTAATCAAATAAACTAATTATAATATATATATATATATATATATATATATATATATATATATATATATATATATATATATATATATATATATATATATATATATATATTTTGTTTCGTATAATTGCTGTTTTTTTCTATTCATAAGAAATAACGAGTTAGATATTTACTTCCAGAAGAGCTAAAAAGAGTGAATAGTTTCTTTTCGTAATAGAAATACCTAGAATACTTATAATAACCTTTTTGTACAAAAAATGAGATTAAGATGTTCTAATCTAGATCAATTCGGGAATTAAGTATTCGGTAACGAATGGCTAACGTCCTCTACATTTCATGAATGAAATTGACGTTTATATGGTTCCATGGGGTGATATGGGTGTTAACGTTACCCGTGGGGTGCCGAGGGAATGCAATTTTGGGCTTTTAAGAAATAATAAACTTCAGTTACGATCTGAGATTCGTTAGAGCCGGTACGGTTTTAAGATTTTTCTTAGAAAATTACGTATCATGTATATTGGGCAAGAAAGAAGATTTCTTTGTTTTGTTTTTATTTCTTTTGGGAAATTTGAGAGAATATCCTATTTTTATCATTGGGTAAAAGGAGCGACTCTAAAACTGTTTGATTAAGTAATATAAATAGCTGTTTTTCCGCGTTATATTCTTTTTTCTGTTTAAAATTTTAGAAAGCTATTGATACGTTTTATCTTCTAAATTGGGTTTTACATTTTTACTATTAGAACGGCTCACGGGAGCAATTATTCCATTATGTTGATATTGTTAATCTTTACTAATTTTTAGTTTCTCATTGTAAATAATTCCGTTTCCTATTTATTTTTAGTAATAGATTTAAGTGTTTTGAGAAACATATTTTGTTTAATTTAATTAAAAACCTTCACGGGACTAAACTCGCGCTCTCGTCGTTGTGAAAGTTTCAAATCAAGACACGTCATCTGACCAGCTAGCTAACAGCCTTGCCTGAGTCTTGAAGTCCTGAGTATGGAGCTTAAATAACCTTTAGTTGTTTGGAACTAAAACTGCAAGAGAGAAGGGGGTGCGAACACACTTCGAGCCATTGTCTTTGTAATAATTATTTATAGGTTTTTAGAATAGCTATAAATTAATATAGAACACCAGTATGATTGTAGACGGAACGGCCAACGCTGCCCAAAATATTCCGTTTGCAGGAGTCTATGATCAAATGCTGTCACACGACGTGTCTCAATATCGTTTTTAATAAAAATGTAGCAACCCTGTCAGGTTCCTATATAGTTTATGATTTATCATCTACTCATGTTCCCGTGATAATGATTTGAAATGTTAGAATTTAGAGAGAGAGGTAGGGAGGTTTTCCTGAACAACTATATAAATTTGAGAAAATTTCGGAAAACTTTGTCCGACAAAACTGTTTTAAAGAATAATTTCCATACGTTTTTTGAAATTCATAGGGACATTGATATACAATGTTAACTGAGAATATTCAAATAGCTAGAAATAGCGTTATCAAGAAAACTGCCATAATGCATAAAGAATATATTCCACCTGACGAGGTATTAAATTTAATAAAATTTTAAAAAAGGAATTAGGAATAGGTTGAAGTGATGCAGGTGTCGGCAAGCTACGTCAGAGAAGTGAGCATGCAAAATACGATCGGACAAAAAATAAACGCCAAATCAATTTGGAAACTGTCGCATCGTAAATAATGTTGATACGGCAAGCATTCTGGCAAACAGTCTAGCTGATGTCTGCACTGCTTCTCCTAATATTTCCGTTAAACAAGATAGAATCTCTGAAATAATTAAAAGATTCTCTAGTCAAATATATCCTATTCCAACCTCACAACGTCAAAAATTAGGAGCTTAGCTTAAAAATATTAAAAACGTTATGAAATATAGTTCTCCAAATGAAGCTTCTGGCCCAGGTTCAATACCAAAAATAATTCTTCAAAATATCCCTTAAAAAGCAATAGTGCATCTTATGTATATTATAAATTCAATAATATCAGCGAAATATGTTCCAGCGGCGTGGCAAAAGGCAACCATAGTGCCGTTATTAGAGCCAAACAAAAACCCATGTGAGCTTAAGTCGTACAGGCCGATGTCACTGCTAAATATCATCTCAAAAATAGCAGAGGAATATATAATGACAGTAATTAATACATTAAATCTATATGAGTGTATTCCAAAAAAACAGTTTGGAATAATACTGGCAATTACCAAGATGTAATTAATGAAATTAATAAAAATACATATATTATTTTGCTGTTCTTGCACATGGAGTTGGCATTTGGCCCGGTCTAACATGATGGGCTGATATATAAACTGCTAACGTTACACTCGTTTCTACTTTATCTGGTTGTTATGATAGTGCCTTATCTTAAAAATCGCTCCTTTGAAGGAAAAGTTAAGGATAAATTGTACCAACTAAAAAAAATTACTTTCGGAGTTCGGCAGGGAATCGTTCTATCGCCCTTTTTGTTTAATGCCTTCACGTCGGATATACTTTCTTACTATTATCTCAGTGAATCGAAGATTAAAATACATCCGAACGATTGCAAGTTTATGGTTATAATCAAAAAATTCACGATTATGATTGTAGACACGCTGGTGTCCTTCGTGCATCACGTTACGGCAGTGTTGCTATAAACATTCATAATATTGTAAAAGCTTTATGCCATAATCATTGTGAAGTCGATATTATCAGTTGCTAATAATAGAACTCGGCATATGCTGCATCTGTTTGGTGTTCGATGAGTAACACGCAATTCATACGATTGCAACGAACGCAGAAAAAATATTTTTGCTATGTATATTGTCTGCCAGTAGGTACACGAGAAATGGATTACTTTATACATCACTTTAAAAACCTGAAAATAAAATTTTATAACCATAAAATTAATGCCTGAGAATTAACTAGGAACTTTATCAGTATTAGATATGATCTAGAAAATGGAGTAGAGCATAAACCATTATATAGCTCACTACCAATATGCTACGATCCGTTCTGACTTATATGAATCAGAACATATAGGGTGTCCAAAAATTAAAACTAATTAAATAAAAACTTTAAGTGTCTATAACTTGATTAACTTAAATAGAACGCTATACTTTTTATCTTAACAGGAAATGTACATTTTAAATACCTATCGAATGGTAAAAGGGTGTTCTATAGCTGTCTTTTTGTGTTTTTTAAATAGATTTTCTAATGTATCTAGATGCCTATGTCACTTAGAAACGTCAGATAATTCATTTAATCTGTCAGTTTAGTCTGTAAAGCCTGTTACAATAACAGAGGTATTATTTTTTGTAACTGTGAAGAATTTATTGAATTATTTGAATATTGTTGTGATATTGCTTTGTCAAAATGAAGATTTATCCAAAGGAAGAGCGTATTGATATGATTTTTATCCTTGGAGAATGTCAATCAAAATTGTTTGTTGGCTTCTCGAGTCTATGCTCAAAGGTTTCCTGAAAGAAACCATCCTAAACCAGCCATTTTTGTGAGACTATTAAACCAGTTTTGGGAACTTGGAAGTGTCAGTTATAAAAAACCTGTTATAAGAAAACCTGTCATTGAGGATGTGTTTTTTATAGAGGTATAGACCTTTTAAATGGAATAAAACAAAGATGAATTTTTTAAATTGACATGAAATTTACTTTATTCGAAAGATAACCTTCTGGCATTATAATTTAAATATGACTTCTGGCATATGACCGCCACGGCTGGCTCGGACGTAGTCTAATCTGGAGGTCCAATTTTCGATGACTTTTTCCAACATTTGTGGCCGTATATCGGCAATAACGCGGCGAATGTTGTCCTCCAAGTGATCAATCGTTTCGGGCTTATCGGCGTAGACTAGCGACTTCACATATCCCCACAGAAAATAGTCTAGCGGCGTTAAGTCGCACGATCTTGGAGACCAATTCACGGGTCAGAAACGTGAAACTATGCGGTTACTAAACATTTCCTTCAATAAATCAATTGTGGCACAAGCTGTGTGACATGTTGCGCCATCTTGTTGAAACCACAGCTCCTGCACATCATGGTTGTTTAATTGATGAACGAAAAAGTCAGTAATCATGGCTCTATAGCGGTCACCATTGACTGTAACGTTCTGACCAGCATCGTTTTTAAAGAAGTACGGACCAATGATTCCACCAGCCCATAAAGCACACCAAATAGTCAGTTTTTCTGGATGTAACGGTGTCTCAACATACACTTGAGGATTATCATCACTCCAAATACGGCAGTTTTGTTTATTGACGTATCCATTCAAACAAAAGTGAGCTTCATCGCTAAACAAAATTCGCTTATGAAAATCGGGATCAACGGTAATTTTGTTTTGGGCCCATTCACCGAATCTACGCCTTGCTAGGTGATCGTGTGGCTTTAATTCTTGCGCGAGTTGGATTTTGTAAGCACGCAAACCAAGATCTTTCCGCAAAATCTTCCATAAAGTGAATGGACACATATCCAATTCCTGTGCACGATGGCGGATACACTGATTCGGGTCTTCCTCTACGCTACGCTCTACAGCAGCAATGACTTCTTCTGTACGCACTGTACGACGTCTCTGTGGATGCGTATTATCATTTAGAGTAAACGTGGTGCGAAAACGTTCCATAGTTAATCAAATTAATTGCTCTGATGGACAATTATGTTGACCGTAAAATGGACGTAGTGCGCGATACGTATTTCGAATAGAACCATGATTTTTAAAATAAATTTGCACAATTTGGAAGCGTTGTTTAGGCGTCAGTCTATTCATGTTGAAATGCCAAACCAAACTAAACATAAATCACTTGACAGCTGACTAAATGGCCGCCAGTTAAAAAAGTGTTGCCAACTTAAAGTTTTATACCTCTATAAAAAACACCCTTTATATGTATATGTTTGGTTCTGTTGTATTGTCTGTGAAATGTGCATTATTTGGCAATATTGCTATGTGACATTTTGTGGTACTGGAGCCATGCCGCCTGGATTATTAAATAGCCTACTACCAAGTCGTCACAAATCTAAATTAATTAAAGCTGTCAGTATTGCTTTTGCAATTCTCACCACCGTTCCATAGCAAAATAGAGGATTTTTTTGCTCAGGCTTTTCCCCCTGAAAATATAAGTATGCCGCAGATACGTATCTTAATAAAACGTATGAGTTTTTCGATGGCTAGCACGCTAAAAGCAAACAAATAATGTAATTAATAGTTCACCGAAGGCTTGCGTCAAAAATTACTATCGCTGTTGGCTGAAACTGAAAGACACTCTAATATCTGTATTATATTAGTATGGGGGGAACTTTGTAAGCATATAAGAATGATAAAACATATTTAAAAATAATTAAGTAGAGTAACCATTTTGACAGTTGGTGATTCTAGCGGGAAATAATGGTCTTAAATTAATTAGTTCTCGAATTTTGTTTATGATATAATGAATATTTTTCGAATCATACTCTAAGATAACACAATAAATATGTGAGATCGAGAATAAATGCATTCAAAATAAACTAGTTGAGTTTTCTTAGAAATATATAATACCTCTTCAATATTAAGTAATAAAACAACGATCAGGTGTGGACTACATTAAAAAGTGTCTTAGGTTTTAAAATGTTTGGTTTTTTAATACGAAATTTACAGCTTGCCATCAGACCGATTTCGCACATATGATGTGTAGTGTTTGGTGTACAATTATCATGGAGCTTGGAACTATGTTCTAGTAACCTATCGGTGATACGTTTGTTTAAAGGGTATGATATCGTCTTGGAATATGTCAGGTTCGCTAAGTCGCTTGGCAGTATTATAGTCTATGTTCAAAAGCGCCATTAATCCAATACATTTTTCAGCTACTCCTCTCTTAGTGAGTAGGTCTACGGAGCTGTTTCCATAATTACTAATCTATCCTTGTATCCAAATTATTGCTTCCAGTCTGGATAACGTTTTTTTTTGCGACACCATATGTTTGGATATGCAACCGTTCAATTTAATTTATTTTTTTTTTACATATTTTACAAAACTTTCTTCGAAAAAGGAAATTTTGCTGTAGTTAGATCATAGTTTTTTTTTAAAAGCTATGATCTGACCAAGGAAGTTAGAGGAGTTATGGAAAACTACGAACATAGGCTCAATTTCAAAAAAATTATCCGGCCATGCAGAAAATAAATGTCATAAATTGACATCAAGTGGCTACGTGGAGTAAGCGTATAAAGAAATTTGATAGTAAATTTGTTGTATAAGGTTGGAAATATGAGAACCAGAAAATCAGTGCACAATTTGCGAAAATGGCGATCGGCGTCCCGAAATATTCTTTGTGTTTAATATGGTCGTTTGTCATCGTTCTCGACGTTAATTCATTATTTCCTGTAAAAACATTTTTTTTTTTATTTTAGTAACTATTTACATTATCGTAAATCTAGGAAAACGACGTTTTTTTTTGGAAAAAATTCGATACTTCCCCATATTTTGAGGTCGTAGAACACTAACCTGAACTAACCTGAATACTCGAAAAATGTCAAGCGTCACTTCACCAAGTACTTTTAATTCTGAAAAAAACACCGAAGTTACATATTTTTTTTCAATGGTCCTAGTTAAAATATTATAAATGTAATATATTTCAACTATTTTGGTCCACATTTTAGTGGATAAATTTAGAAAAACTTGTATTTTCAACTATAAATCAAAAATACGTTCCAGAAAGGCCATCGACCATCAGACTCGCGAAAACTACTAATATTCGTTTGACATGTTGCCAGATAAAAAATACTTTCGTGATATAAACTGTAAAATTTGTCGATCTCAGTCAACAACATAGTTTAATTTTTGTAATGTTTTACATAGTCTCGGGGAAAAATTAATCTTAGCCATCCAACTTTTTTGGTTAGTTCAGGTCTAGCTTGACTTTGGTTAAATTGTAAAACTGAAACTAATCTGAAATAACCTGAATTTACCTAGACTTATACTTTCGTAATACAAACTATAATATTTATCCATTACAACATAGTTTAATTTTTGTAATGTATAAAAAAGAGAAAATGTAATCTTAACCACCCAAAATTTTTGGTCGGTTTTGGTTAGTTCAGGTTTAGTTTAGTTTTGGTTAGTTTGAGAATCTAAAACTAACCTGAACTAACCTAGATTTATTAATTAAAAATATTATTGTCCAGCAAAAACCACGTAAAGGCGGGACAATCTGTGAAAGACTATATATGAATTTCATAGAAGTCATATTAGTCTGGCAACAGCGCTAATTTTTCGTGTTTTAGGAACGAGTCACACCACTATTGAATGGCGGAAGCCATTTTGTTTTCATTTGTTTTTTGATAAGTTTCTTGATTTTTGCGATAAAAATGTATAAATTTATGAATTTTTATATAATACAGAGGTTTCTATCAGTGTGGAATTTGTGGTTGTAACAAAATTTTAACGATTTAGTACAAAAAATTGAACTTAAAATGAAAACTGTTTTTCACTGTTTTCCTCAAAATTGAAGAAAAATTATGGAAAAAAAGAGGTTAGAAGCGTCTTCTGCGACCTCGAGATAGGGGAAAGTCCTGAAATTTGTTCACAAAAGTTTGCTTAGGTTCAGTCCGGTCCTCTGACCTACTGCGCAAGTACAATATGTCCCCTTTAAGGGGAGTACAGCTTTACATGCCGGACCGAATTTATTTTAGGGTATTCCCCTTCCTTTTACCCCCTCCAACTTCCTTGGATCTGACTTGGAAAACTTGTGAAACGAATAGTTATTTCGAATATTCTCCAATGGATCTCAACAAATACAAAATTGTTTGGTTGTTGTTTATGGTCTGTAGATGAGAGACTTTTTGAATTTATTTTTGCCTTTGATTTACTGGTTATCGTGACTTCTTTCAGAATTTTGAAGTGCTTTAAAATTACTACAAATGTTAAGTTTATAATTAACAAATAAATAGTTAAAATATAATTTTTATTGGTAATAATTGCTAGATATATTTAAAACATCACAAGTTGGCAACCAGAAATTTCCGCAAGATTGTCTACTATATTTGTTGATGGATATGCCGATTAGTATGTTATACTTAATAAATTCACCAGTGAAAAAAAAATTCCCACTATTTCAAATATAACTAAAAACCGTAATCATTTGGAATAGTGGAAACACTAAATTTTCCGAATTTTTTGATAATTTTGTACATACCTAGTTTTGGGTCTTAGAATACGAATATGGAGTTTTTTGCCTAACTCGCATTGTTTTTCCAAGAAAAAAATCACTTTTCCCTGTCACTTATGTGTATTTTTTGAAACTTGTACATGATATTGTGAAAGATCCATTTTTAAATCAAGGATAGATAAAACAATTTTTTTAAAAGGTATCGATAAAGACAAAATATCTCTGACTTCACGAAAGGTTACATCCGGCTGAACTTGTAAGTTACTAAAGGGGCATAAAATAATTTTCCTCCATAAATTAACCGTTTTTCAAAGTTTTGCAATTTGCAGCATTAAGGATAGTATTGCTTGAGTGTTGAACCTATTAAGTTGTGTTTACTTGAAAAAAATGGCTGCGGATAGACAAAAATTTTGCTATGGATGTTTTTTAGACTTCATGGGAATACAGGTCTTAGGTGTGTCCAAAATGTAACAAGCCCAGTAGTGACTGGTACATCAAAAAAGTAGCGATTGCAATTGCAGTGGAACGTTAAAAACATTGATATGTATAAAACCTGCCATACACACTGGTATATGAAAAAATAAAAGTCTATAAAAATTGGCTTAGTATAAAACAAAGAAGTGCATTTTAAATAATTAAACATAAAGAAGGTTGTAAACACAAGTTTGCAAGTCGACTTGCAACTTACATGAAGTTTATGAGACGGAATTAATCTCCATGTCTTAGATAGACAACTCCATATACGCTGCAATGTATTAGCTTGGATTGCCTTAAAATGGCACACCAGCAAAGCGATAACGATTCCAGGCATAATAATGTAGTACAAACAAATTGAAGCGGATAATATGAAAAATGTAGTGGACTGTATTTTTCAATTGTATGAAAAAAGGAAATGAAAAACTTGCACAAATCGCTTACGTTTCCGTACGGTCAATAGGGCACAATATTGATCCTGAGGGTACCCTCTTGCTGATGTTCGCAGGGCTACTCAATTCACCTCACATAAGTCCGTAATTGGAATAATAGAATAATTTAATTGCCCAAAAATAAAATAACTAAGATTCCTGAACACAAATTATTCTTGATTCTTAGGCGTAAGTTAAATTATTTCATTAATTGATTGCTGTTCGCGTATAATGTATGTTTTATTTAATTTACATTTTTTTAGGGGTTGCGCAAATCTGCAAACCTAAGGACAAACCGCCACTACACATTCCCTGCAAATTATATCCTTCTGATAAATTTTGATTCTGCTGTATGAATAAAATAGACCCAAGGGGAAGAAAGAAGAAAGAGTGGCAAAACGGGGAACTATTTTTGAAAAAGCTCCTTTACAGCAAGTTGTAGGTTTGTTTTTATTAGATCATCAGGAAACCTAAATACGAATAGCTTATGCATGGGCTTAACTTAGGCTCCGAAACTGTGGTAAGTTGAGTTAATTATTGCGGGAATTACGATTTGTTAGCCTAACTGACAGTTCCGAAAAAGTAATCGGTGAAGCAGTGATAGTAGAAATTAATGAGTGAAAAATGGGTAAACCCAAATACAATAGGGATGATGGATTTTTGGAGGCTTAAAAAGTAATTTAAAAAATATTTTTTTGGTTCCAGTTGAGGAACGTTCAAAAGAATACTTGCTTGGTAAAGAATGGGTACTACCGGATATTACCATTATGTCTGATTGCTGGAAAGCTTTTAACTGCTTGGCAGATGAAGCTTTTGAGCATCCTAAATTTGGTGGTCATGAATTTCATTTTCCCGGCTATTTAGCGGAAATTTTTAAGAGGAAATATTCGAACCACATAGATATGTATTTTTTAAATTTATGGCACAAGTTTGTCCTCTCTCGAACAATATTGAGGTTGAGGCAGGTTATTAATCTACCTCTAGAGTACAAAGAATTAGAATAGTCTGTGAAGTGTAAGAAAATAAACAATAAATTGTAGAAAGTAGAACAAAAGAAAAACATCAAAAAATTAACAAACAAACAAAATAAAACTAATCCGAACTTACCGTGTACGTGTAGAACTTTGCCTAACTCCTATCTTGGCAGAGAGTGTTTCGCCTCCCCGTGGTCTCTGTTGGACAGCAATATTTTTAAATGAGCGTGAAAAAAAGTAGTTAGGAAATGTTGTTGATTAAGTTGGACAAAATATAGTTAGTTTTAATGCCAGTCAAACAGAATCGGGATACCAAACATAAACTAATCACCGTCAGAAGCTTTAAACTTGTGTGTAAGCAGGGGACTTATACGAAATAGTTTGTTTTGTGAGATCTAGTTTAGTTTAGTTTAGGTAAGTTCAGGTTAGTTTAGTTTCGATCTTGGATTTTAGACAAACGGAGCCTGCAGAATGATCTGTTTATGTTTGACATCCCGATTTTGCATGTTTAGTCACATTTTAAGCTACCAAACCGGAATAACAATGGAAATTTCCACATCAACGTGACAACATCGCACAGTAAATAACATGTTCCTATCTAAATCGTAACCAAGCCTAAAAAAAGGGATCGAACCAAAAGCCCACGGTTTTCCTACTTTTTTTTTGCAAAATTCTCATTTTTCCGCGGCTCTTCATGTAAATTAAAAAAAAATGATTAAATATCATGTTGTCTTTGTGAATTTTACTATAAAGGCCCAAAATTTAAAAGTAGTGATCGGAAAATACAATTTATATGAGTCAAAGTGAAACTTTTTTTTTTGGAAAAAACATGCGACATCGTCAAAAAAACTTCATATTTGTGTATGTTTCCACTATTCCGAACAATTATCATAAACATATTTTCACATTATTTCTTTACTATATAATTAGCTTCAAATTCTGATGATATAATAATTATACTGGGAATCTGTTGGCTTCTTATTTAGGTCTGTAATTCCACTCCTGCATTTTAAAGTAATTTTTCAAATAATAATATAAAAACAACCAAAAAAATATAATAAATCACACTTATCTAAAAATCATTACTAAAAATAATTATGAACATTCTTATGTTCTAAAGTGGTTGTTTGGGGTAAATAAAATACTTGAATTGTGATACTTTTATATAAAACCAAAAAATATAAAATTATTGGATATTTGTGTTTCTAATAATAAGGTAAGTTTTACGTTTGTTGTGTTGTTTTCCTTGGTGTATAATTTGCATGTTTTTCGTTAACCAAAAAAAACATCTTTATTAAAGAAAGGAACATAATTCGTAAATAAAATCTGTGAGAGTTTAATTGTAGCATTGTTGTGTGTGTATGTGTGTGGAAATGAAGATCAGTACACTGCAACCTAGTAGGTTTATTGTGTTCTCCTTCTGCCCCCAAGTCGTTACGGATATCTTTCCGACTAGAGTGAGTCCTCCAGTCCTATTTCCTTTAGGAATTTAGATTGCTGGACAGCTTTAAAGTGGGTAATTCTCCTTCTTCTATTTGTTGTACTCCCAAGAACCGTATTCTAGGGTTTTCTAAAGTGCTACACTCTGAAAGGATGTGAATAGAGGTTTCGTTCTTTTCCTCTGCTCTCTTCTCTTTCTGCCAATCTGAGTTTCTTAAGGTGTCCTTTCAGATGACAATTCCTGTCAGAACTATAAGTTTGTTTTTGCTTAGGTTTATGCATTCCTTGAATCTCTTGAGTCGTAGTTCCCAAAATCTTCGCTTGTATCATTCCTTGCAAATTCGCCCAGTAATTGGATCTTTTACTCTATTCCTTTTTTTTTAGTTCTTCCAGCATTACATGCTACTAATGCCACAGAAAGCTTTGAGCCACAGAAAGGTCTCTCATCCCCTTTTCTGGCGAGTTCGTCTCCTATTTCATTCCCTTCTACCTCGGTATGTCCCGGTTCCCATAGGAGGGTGACATTATTCTTACTTAATTCATTCAATTCCTCTAGGCATTTCCAGATCATCTTGAAACTGATTACTTGAGTACTTAGGGTACTGTATTTGATTAGCCGACATAATAATAATCTTCTGTCTACGATAGTCTTTCTCTTTGCTGAATTGAATGCATTTCCTGATGGTATGTACCTCCGCGTGGAAGATGCTTGGTGACGTACCAAGTTTTCATGGTGTTTGGTTCTATACTCCCATTCCAGTTCCTCCCGTTGTTTTAGAGATACACATCTTGATGAGAGTGGCACCTGTTCAAAAATTTCTGTTCTCAGCGAGTAACGAGACGAACCGCACTTGAAAATGCCAAATGAGATTTTGGCGAAACGTCGTGAAAACGATTTTTTGAACGAACGGATTGAAACCCGGAATAACCAAACTATTCATTCTACCATCAGTGAAAATCTACGATATAACATATATATATATATATATATATATATATATATATATATATATATATATATATATATATATATATAGTGTGGGTAATTATGAGTTTGAATTACAAAGGTTAAAAAGGTATTTTTTCTTCAAAAACAGAATTTGCTGTTATTTCGATTCCAATCCAAGTTTTAATTATCGAGTTATTTTTAATTGTTTTGTTTTTCTTTTCTGATTTTTAGTTTTCTTGAGTTTTTTTTTTAATTTTCCTCGACAAATTTTGTATAATTTATGCTACTTTTTGTGTGAAAACTTTTAATAGAGATGGCAAAATTAAGTTTGTCTGTTAATAATTTGAAGCTGCTACTTCTACCACAATTTCGATGCAACTCCAATATATTGTACTGTTACTATTATAGTTTTTTTTTCTCATGGAACCGTCCTGAACCCGGATGCACTGCGTCCAGCATAGAACTATTATGCCCACCCTAGACTTTCAACTACTCTGTTAATTTATCTACCTGAGCCAATTTGTATAGCTCCGCTAAGGAATGAGGATGTTTCTCATTCGTTCCATGTTTGTTAACCTGAAGGTTTGTTGTCTTCTCCGATCTAATTACCCGCAATCGCATATGATGTGCTTCACGATTTCCTTCACCTGATCATACACACAGCAGCTGAGATCTCCGTTTTAAATATTCATTTTATGCAAGTAAACTTTGACCGCCCTGTGTTCTGTCATTATCTCTGTGATTATTCTTAGTTGGTTCCTGCTAATTTGGAGTAGTTTCTTGGCTAGTTTTGGATAAGGAGTCCCTATAAAAAAAAAACTATTATGGTTCAATTTCTGTTTGACTATCCAGTGATTTTTGTGCTCTTTTTTGATACATTGTTTAGCGGCTTCTCGTGCCGCACATTTTGGCAATCCAAGAGCCGGTTCTGGAGATGCTGAGCCCGTTCTCGCCAGCTTATCGGCTTTTTCAATTCCATGTATGCTTTCTTGTCCTGATACCTACTGTATTATAACCTTATTATCTATTGTCAGAGTTAATTCACTCTGACATTCTCAAACCAATCTAGATGATACCTTCTGACCTTTAAGGGTCTTTAGGGCAGCCTGACTGTCAAAATAAATATAGATCAGCTTTCGTTTGTAAGCTCTTCTTTTTATCTCGCCTGCACACAGTATAACTGCACATATTTCTGCTTGAAATACTGTTCTCTTCCTGTTTTTAATACATATATTCCAACTCCAGTATCCTCTTTGGCCGTTAAAGCGTCAGTGTATTAGATAAGTTTAGCAGAAGATGATTCCGGCTTAACTACTTTACTTACCCTTCGTTTCTTTATAATGACTTCGAACGGTATATTATAATGGTAGCTCGAGGTCATATGGTCTCTGTCCATTTCCAGCTTAAGGCCCCTAATTTTATTATATAAAGTTCCACGTCTTGTCATCAGCATTTGTGATGTTGGCAGTGAGTTGTGCAGGTGGTGAAGCCCCATTTTGCCTCTAGCTGAATCACTAAATGTAGTGAAATAGCTGTGGTCGGGATTGATTTCATAGAACACGTGATGCTCAAACAGGCGACCCTCTGTATGGCACCTAGCTTGGTCATCGTTGTTCTTTGTATTACCTTGGACCATCAAATCAAAGCTGGATATGTGATCGTTTGTATCACCACACTAGTGTATAGTGGAATAAATAGTTACATAACAACAACTACTGTGGGAAACCTGGGCGGATCGCTATTAATATTATAACATTTAACAAGACGATCAAATGCTTGTCGGATGAGAATTATTTTAAGGTTTCATAGCAGTTGTTCCTGATATTATTAGTTTTCTTTGCTATTCCCTTACATGTTTGTATTTGCGTTATTTAAAACTATATTCCTCTAAAGTTTTTTCGGAAAAGGTGACGTTTTTATCGGGAAGCGTATTGAAATATCACAGTTTAAATTTTAAGCACTTTATAAATTAATAAACATTATTTAACCTTATCAAATCTCGACAAAAGTATTTATAAGGTGCCATTGTGTGGAGTTTTTTAAGATTTTTAAATTTACCGTTGGAATACTAGAGGGGGAAGGGTATTTAATAAATGACTTTGAAATCATCTATTTTACAAAATAAAAAATGTCATATGATATCTTTAACTGTATTTTTGTAGATCTACCTAACGTATCCCCCCGATAAAATATACGGATGAAACATTTTTCTCACCTACTTTCAACATATGGAGATAGGTCTGTTTTTGGGTTTCGCTGTGATGGATAATACGACGAAACCATAAGATTTACTGTCTAGCTACCAAAACTTAAAAACCGACCTTAACTCTGAACTTTGCTAATTCTTTTTTAATAGGGTATTCGAAAAATCCCGAGACTAACACATATATAGCGACTTTAATAACATATCCATACGATTTTTTATTAGTGCCAATCTTCAAATGATACGTGTCAAGATTTTATGAAATTTCGACTATTAGTGATCGAGACATTGAAGTTTTAGAAATGCACATTTTAATATTTTCAAAAAAAGTTTAGTTTCCTACGTTTATATAAAGCACGCTTGAAAAAGGAATCTACTCTGTCAAAAGCCACCATTGTCATTTGCGGTCGTTCAGATACAAATAATGCTGGACGCTCTGTGCACCCAAATGAGGTTTCTACATGGGCAAACATAAAAAAATCCACAAAATTGGTTTAAATACTTATTAAGTGAAAGTGCATGAGACAGCTGACGTAAAGATATCAGTCGCTCTATTTAATGTGGGTACTGCGTTTGGCAACAGTTAACTCAGAGCGGTGTGTCGAGATGTTTAAGTGAAATAAAGAGGATTTTGGCAAGCGGTATCTGACAATGTAGGATGAAATATGGACCCAGCCCTATACTCTTGTGTCAAATCGACAGTTAGTTGAGCGGACAGCCAAGGATGAAAGCCAACCAAAACGACTAATACTACAACAGTCTGCTAGCAACGTTATGGCGTCCGTATTTTGGGATTCTCATGGTATAATATTCATCGACTATCTCGAAAATGGAAAAACTGGCAATAGCTAATATTATATATATATATATATATATATATATATATATATATATATATATATTGGTGCCTTTGAAGGAAAAAATCGCAAAAAAGCTGTCCCAAATAAAAAAGAAAAAAGGTATATTTCGTCAAGATAATGCACCATGTTACGAGTCGATCGTAACGATGTCAAACCTGCATTAATTGCACTTCGAATTGCTTGCGCATCCACCGTAGTATCCAGATTTAGCCTCCAGTAACTATTATCTGTTCGCCAACCTCAAAATAATGCTCGCCAGAAAGATATAAGGCTTCAATGAAGAAATAATCGCCGAAACTGAAACGTAGTTTGAAGGATCGAACAAATCTTTCTATATAGAAAAGGCATAGAAACATTAGAACGGTGCTGAAGTGATTGTATCACTCTAGAAGCAGACTACGTTTATGAATAAAGTCGAATTTTTCCAAAAAATTGTGTTATTATATGTTAATCTCGGGACTTTTCGAATCACTTGTTATATTTTAACTAATTTAATAATTGTAGATTTTTGTAACTTCTCTGGTGCCCCGATAAATAGGAATTGCTCCCAAATCTCAAAAGATTATTTTAATAACTATATACTTAACGGGTACCATAGGCATAAGATATAGACATCGGAGTTCATAGAAGTGACTTTCACTTAAAAAAAAGCAGCGAAATAGGTCAGTCTCTTTCTACGAGCGAAGCTAACGTACGTGATATCCCTCTCACTTGAGAACCATAACTAACCAGTAAAAACATTTCATAATGGATTACGTAGGGGTATCGGGTATACGTGACACACAATGAAGAAGATTTTCTGACGTACTTTGACCATTTCGCTACGTCTTTTTCTAAGCGAGAGGAAATGCACTTCTACGAGACCCACAGTCTACATCTTTATGTTTCTATGCGGAGTAGTACCAAAATAATTTAATACAAGGTGCTGTATTGGATTTCCAAAGTGATCGATTAAAAAAATACTCTTATCATTATATAATTGAAGGTTAATTTATTTTATGTTGTTTTTCAACTATGCGAAGTGGTTTTTGAATTTAGCACTCTTATTTATCATGATGGATTCTAAGCTATTAAAAATATATACTTCGTAAAAGATAATATGTAATTAAATAATGTTGTTTTTTTATAGAGTGATCGACCCTTGTGTATTTATCTATATAGCAGCTTATATGTAAGGTCGAATACCTTACTAGTATTTTTAATTGGAGTAATACAGTCTTTATAATTTCTGCCTTCCTTTTGACACAAATTAACAATTTGCAAGGGGATTAAAAACATTTTTTTGCTAAAAAGCGGTATTAGAAATGGTGGTGGTAAAATTTATATGAAGGGTAATGGAAACTGTTTTTTAAGACTTCTTTTATTTACGAATCCCAGTGTGAATGTTTTATAGACGATGCGAAGTTGTTGGAGATGTCGTAGGAGTGAATGTGGAGTGGAACCATTCACCCAAATTATGTATCGCTTGGATTTTCAAATGACTTTAATGTTTATAAAATATAAACTTTCTCACTTCTAAAAGAAGGAGGTTCTCAATTCGTCGAGTATGTATGTTTTTTTCACGTATGTACACCGATTACTCTGAAACGGCGGCACCGATTTGAATAAAATTTTCAGGAAGTTGCTGCGGTGGTTTAATATTTTTTTGGACGAAATTGGTGCAGTAAAATCCAAGATGGCGCAGACAGTATGGTGCCCAAAAAAAAAAAATTTTGTCCGATTTTCTCCAAAATTGGTACGTGGGAATTTTCGGGGTCATACACAACGAATCTGAAGTTATTTTTAAATAATTCAATATGGCGGATCCAATATGGCCGACGAAAAAATCAGTTTTGTCCGATTTTTTCCAAAAATGGTATGGGGGAGTTTTCAGAGTCGCACATAACGAATCTAAAATTATTTTTAAAAAATTTAATATGGCGGATTCAATATGGCGGACGAAAAAATAAATTTTGTTCGATTTTTTCAAAGCTGGTATGGGCGAGTTTTAGGGGTTGCACACAAAACTGAATTTATTTTTAAAAAATTCAATATGGCGTATCCAATATAGCGGATAAAACTTTATTTTTGTCCGATATTTTTCAAAATTGATATGGGGGACTTTTTGGGATCGCACATTACGAATCTGAAATTATTTTTAAACAATTAAATATGGTGTATCCAATATGAAGGATGGAAAATCCAAGATAGCGGATTAAAGAATCTACATCTTTTGATTCTATCTAAAATCAGTATTGGGGTATTTTTGCTAGTGTTAATTGCGAATTTAAAATATTTTTTGAAAAATTGTGTCTGGTGGATTTAATATGGTGTCCTAAAAATTTTAAATTCTTCGACTTTCTCCAAAACTGATATAGAGGGTTATTGATGATGTAAATTATGGATTGAAAAGTATTTTTTCATGACTCAATATGGCGAACCCAATATAGCAGAAGTTTAACATTTTTCGATTTTGCTCAAAGTTGGGACTGAATCGTTTTTGAGGATACAAATAGCGAATATAAAATATGTCAGACAATATGACGGTCTAGAAATTTTAAACTTTTAGATGTCATCCAAAATCGGTACTAGGGAGCTATGAATGGTTTAGATTTAGATTAGATTAAGAAGTTAAAATAATTTTTGGAAAGTCAATATGGTAGATCCAATATGATGTGTTGAAAATTTTACCTTACTTGCATTTTCTCAGATTTGGTATTAAGGGGTTTTCGGGGTTGTGTATTACGAATATGAAGTTAATTTTTTACAACTATTAGGTTGATAAGATACAATATGAGGGACTGAAAATTTCAAATTTTCTGATTTTGTCTAAAATTGATATTACGGGGTTTTGAGGCGTATACCAACTCAATATGCAGTACCAAATAAATGGGGCTAAGAAATTTACGTCTCAATTTCTTTAGATATCGATATTGGAAGGTTTTGAGCCTATTTTACCAAAGTAAAATTAATTTTAAATTTAGGATAGTGGATTTACTACGACAGACTAAATATTTGCTTAACACAATTTCACTGGTATTTGGAGAACACTAAGAATCAAAGAATTTTTAGTGGTTCATTTTAGGGTGACTCAACTTAGGATAAAATGGGTACTTTTTTGCCACCTTGTAGTCATTGCGAGGCACACTAATCTCGAAGAGTACTTAGTTCCAATAATTTATGGATATTATAATGAATTTAAAACTAAAAATCTAAAAATCAAATTTTTATATAAAAAAAAATTGAACCGACTTCTAAAAGTGTGCTAAAAAGTGAAAAATAACTATAAATTTTTATATGAAATTGAGATTTTTGAAGTCAGCGCCAAATTATTTCTAAATGAAAGAAATAACTACCAATATATACTAATTATGGTGAAGAAGCAATTACAAATAAAATATTTCTAATCTGTTTATGCGAATCACATTTTGTCAGATATTAGTTTGGCGTCGACTTCAGAAATTTCAATTTCATATAAAAATTTATAGTTATTTATCACTTTTTAGCGCACTTTTGGAAATCGGTTCAATTTTTTTTTATAAAAATTTTATATCTCTCTGAATAGTCTTATATTGTACCTCGTTAACCTCGTTATCTATGTTACCGTTCATCTAGTCAGGATTCACATTTTTGAGTCGCACAATACTTATACACCCAACACATGCAAGTGAAAAAAATTCAAATAAATGTCCAATACGTTTATTGTTAACTTTTCTTAACCCATCTTACTAAAAAATGATCAACAGTTAACAAGAATAAGTCATTAATACTTTTTAGATTAAATTTTATTATCCTTTATACCATGAAAATTAAAATTATTAACATTTTATAAAAAAAAAGAAAAAGTTTACATCTATTGTGCGCGAAATTAATGGGCATATCAATTTCATGTTGTAAATATGTTCATTAAACCGCGGCCATTTTATGAGGTATCGATGAATGCTCCAGAATATTAATTTTTGGTCCTTTTTGAACCAGCTCCATTATATAAATCCAGGTGAAATGTAACCGATGTTTAATAATAAAATTTCATTTTAACTTTTTTCTATAAAAAAACTTTTTTTTCAGGTTTCACGATGAAGGTCCTGTCGGCTACTTTGGTAGTAGCATTCCTGGCTTGCGCCAATGCTGGAGAATATACGAATCGTTTCTTGACGTTGTACAATCAAATAACCGCTTCAAGCAGCGGGTATTATTCCAAAGAGGGTGTACCATATCATAGCGTTGAGACTATGATGGTTGAAAGTGTTGATCATGGACATGAGACTGACTCCGAAGCTTTAAGGTAGAGTTGCTCTTTCTGAATTTGCTACTGCAGAGTAGGAAAAACCTAAAACTACCAAAAACGCTTAGAAAAGTTTGTCCAAAATGTATAAAAAATAGATTAATTAAAACCAATCGAGTGAGACCTAATAATTTAGTTAATACCTCAGAGAGTACATGATGAACAATCAGTCGAACTGGTTTCAGGGTCTATTTTTTCCTGGAGAGGAAATAATTGGATTGTTTTTTAATGGTATATAGGATTTTTCTTGAAATTTTAAAGGCAGTGTTTCTCTTTAAAAATAATGATACCTAATTGAAAATATTTATTTCCAAAAATAAAATGATTTTTTTCTATCTATCGAAATGATGAAACAGATTCCATAGGACCACTGTTTCTCTTTTCCAACTCGATATACTCACGCAAATTAAACACAAGCCTTATCTTGTGAATAGTTTCACTTCATGCCTTTATTCTAAATTTTAATGCCTGACTATTTCAACTGATTAAAATAGTACGAAAATATTTTAAAATTATATGCGTGTGTGGGACATTTAGACACTGACGACAGATTTGAAGGTTAGAAATGTTCATACGTGTAGGTTTAGTTTTTTAATTAAAATAATACATACTTACCGGTGATAAGATATAGAACAGTAATAAATGGCTTCTTTATAAAACAATCTTCTGTTTTAAATTCACTTGAATGATCACAATTTCTCAGAAACACAATAAATATAAAACTTTGAACGATGACTCAATAAAATATTATTTTGATTGAAGTCAAAAGATAGTTTGTATTCATTAAACGTCTCGGTTGTCTCTTTCTATCTTGCTCTACCCATAATGTCAGATTTATTGCAACTATGTTCTTGATTGGAGTAATATTATTTTGTTTTCCGTCCTTTTATTATTTTTATACAAATTAAGATGGACAGGTCTCAAAATTGTCCTTGATATGTTCGTAGATTGATGACGTATTGGTATTCCCTCACTAGACGATTAAAAATACAAATTTAAATAATATTGTAGCAGTCAAGATGAAGTGTTGATTGAAATATTACCAGTAATAGTTCTGCGTGTGGTATTATCACAGCGCAATGATTTATGAATATTGAAAATTGTGATCCTCGATAGAATAGGTTACCACATCCAGGGAGACATTTTATTTCTTACTTAATTATTATTTTAGTTTTGTAATTTTATTTTCAGTTACAACATATGGTTAAAAGCTATGTATGGTGCCATTGCCGGCGATTTCGAACCATTTAACCAAGCATGGAACACAATTGAAAATTACATTATTCCACAAACGCAATACAACAATGACAAGTAAGTAAATTACATTTTAATTTTGAAAATAATGTAGCCATTTTGTCAGTGTAAGCACAGGAAATGTCCGAACTTCTTTATTTTTCCCCGGTCTTTACATTAAACCATCCTAATTGCTCGACTACTTTACGTAATGTATTAATATTTATTATAATAAAACATTGCTTGAAAAACCACCTATCTAGCAGCGGATACTCAATCTAAAATTATTTATTAGACTTGGCTACGAAACTTTCTTTTATTCAACGAGGATTGAACTTTAGGTTCCACTCCTGATCTACTTATAACATTGTCTATCAAATTATGTTTATTGCGTATACACGTCAAACATTTATTAAGCGTGTATGCACAATTTTAAGGTTCGATAAGTTCTTCGCTTGACAGGGCAGCCGTGTAAATTGATTATTGCAGTGTGTTAGTATCAAAATGAAACTTGTTGTCTGACATTTTAACCAAAACATTCAGATAAAAAAGGTTTTTCGAGAGATGAGTGACTCTAAAGCTTCTTCTTGCTAGGTTTAGAAAGAACAGATAAGATTTTTACAAACCGAGAGAGAGAGAGAGAGAAAGATTCGTAATGATAGAACCATTTCCATGACTTTTATTCTAAAAGCCCTTGTATAGAATGATAGCATCGTACCTCTTCACCAAGGGTATACAATAATAAGGTCTTCTTATGCGCAACTTATATTGAAATGCTGATACGTAATCAAATAAAAACGCAGAGAAAAGTTAAATGTATCATTATAACGCATCCAATCCGATATCCTTTATTTAACTTCCAGTGACCATCGTTTGTCCAAAGTCCAAAAAGTTTTTAAGTTTTTAAATATCCTGGTGGTATTTTAATTATTAATGCTGTGACAGAATTTGATCATAGACTCCTACAAATGACGTATTGTGGTAGCGTTAGCCATTACATCTATAATCATTTTGCTGCCCCATATTAATTTGTAGCTATTTTAATAACCTATAATTAAATTCTACAGTAATAAAGTTACTCTGGAAGTATGAACGTTCTTCCCTTTAGTACCAAACAACTATGGTTATTTAAGCTTACTACAACCATAACTCAGAACTTCAGGACTCAGGCAAGGCTACTGATTAGCTGGACAGATGACATCTATTGTTTACAGCTGACACAGCAGTACGTCCGCGAGTTTAGTCACGTGAAGGTGAAAAAATTCTTAATTTTGGATGAAAAAAAAAGTTTTTTTTTTTTTAATTCGTAATGGCGTGATAAATGAATATTAAGGGCTCAAATTTGCAGAAGATGCTTTTTAATACTTGTACTTTACTTGCGAATTTTTTGGATCCAAGAAATACACTTCCATATGATCTGTGAACCTTCGAAAATTGGGCCGAATCTAATCGAAAATAACTGCTGCAGGTCGCTGTCTTCGGGTTGCCATAGTTCAGGTACATTATTCATTGGCGCTTCAAGAAAACTTATGCATCACAGCTAATATTTATAATATTGATGTTGTTTTATTAATTTATCTGATAGTAACAATTTGTTTAGTCATATTAATTATTAACTTGTTTATTAACAAAATTTTTACAAAAAATTATAGAGAAATCATAGAAATATTCAATTATTTATTACATATTCTACTGTTTTTTTCCTTTATATTATTATTACCTAACAGTTTATTAACAAAATTTTTACAAAAAATTATCGAGAAAATCATACAATTATTCAATTATATATTATATATTATACTGTTCTTTCCTTTATATTATTATTACCTAATAGTTTATTAATAAAATATAAATTAATAAAACAATATCAATATTATAAAAATTACCTGTGATGCATAAGTTTCCTTGAAGCGCCAGTGAATAATGCCCCTGAACTATGGCAACCCGCCGATAGCGGCATGCAGCAGCTATTTTCGATTAGGTTCGGCCCAATTTTCGAAGGTTCAGAGATCATATGGAAGTGCATTTCTTGGATCCAAAAAATTCACAGGTAAAGTACAAGTATTAGAAAGCATCTTCTGCAAATTTGTGCCCTTAATATTCATTTGCTACGCCATTATGAATTTCTGAAAAAAGAACGTTTTTTTCATCCAAAATTTTTTTTTTTTTGGGATCGGAAATGATACATCTAAATCCAATGCACGTTTTAAAAAATTTTTGTCTCCATCCGGTGAAAAGTCATTGCAATTTTTTTGGTGCAAAATTGGTTTTTACAAAATTTCTCGGCGCACGATTGAAAAATTTTTTTTTTAATAGATCTTCAAAATATAAAACAATACGAACAATTTCCATTAAAATTGAGTATTGTATCTTAATTAAGAAAGTGGAAAATTGAGGTTGAAAATTTTGATATCGAATTTCACGGAAAATAAAAAACTCACAGATTCCGGATTTGACATACTTTTTTAGAATAATAGTACCTATATTTATGTTAAATTTTAAATCGGTAAATTGTTAATAAATGTCCTTAAAAAAAAAACAAAAACCGAAAATTTTGTAAAAAAAATATATCTTAATAACTACTGGCGCCACCTATAACTTGTATTATATGAATCGATAGGTTTTTGAATTCTCTACAACTTTTGTTTAAAATATTTTTCGATTTACTTTTCGAGATAAATTCAAAAAACCGAAAATCGTGACCACTTTTGGTCCCCCATTTTTTTTGCACAGGTCTTTCAGAGTTCGAGATATGTTTTATAGGATGCCGAAATGAACACATGCCAGCAAAAAAACCAATGTTACATTTTTGTTAATAAAATAGCTCTTTTTTGATCTAATGTCTATGGAGTATATTATTACCTCAAGATTCTAATTCAAAACAACGCATGTGATATATATTTAAATACTGTTAAGAAAGTATTTTGTTCAAAGATATAAAAGAATGTACATCTACAGTTTTGAAGATAGATGCACCAATCTTCTCTAGAAGGAACTGTAATACGATAAATTTAAAGCTGACACCTCATCCAAAATTTTTACTTTTTCTGTTTAAGCAGAATATGCTATAATAAAAAAATCAATTTTAAATAGGTATAACCCCAATAATCCTGGAGAAACTTCTGGAATAACACCGGGTATCGACCCCATCTGTAATGAATTAAAATCATCATATGGAGACCAGAATATCCGTGTAATGCACTGGTTATTAGATGTCGATAATGTATATGGATTTGGAAACAGTCAGGTAAGGATAGATTATAAGTTGTTGGCAGAAAATAATAATACATCTGTGTGTGAAGTGAATTAAAAATCATGTTAATGATGAAATTCGATCTTAATCGCTTTTATTTTGTTTACAAACAAAAAATATATAAAATGTCATTATATCGGGGAATATATTATTGCTGATATTTAGATGGCGTTAAAATTATGAATTTTTGAAATCGACAATAAATTTACTTACAAACATTAATAATTTAAAGATAAGGTTTTGTCAATTGAACTTTCTAATAAAGGTTTTACAATTTTAGTAGTAGTAGATGATCTTAGAACTATCTTTTTTACTAATAGGGTCAATGTGAATTGGGTCCCAGTGCGTCAGGGCCATCATTTGTTAACAATGGTGCCGGGACTGTTTGGCAGGGCATAACATATCCAACTTGTGATAATTTCAAGTATGGTGGACCTAACGGATTTTCAGTAAGTAATGATAAGATGAAACTGAATTTTATTATTATGTATTCATTGTGTGGCTCAGTTTTGGAATCTTGATATTAAACTATAAAATATTTTTAGTGGTACAGCACGGTTCCAAGTTATCAATACAGTGCCGCTCCCGATGCAGATGCAAGAGCAATTTTAGGTGCCTATTGGGCTTCTAAATGGGCCAGTCAACAAGGAAAAAGTTCGCAAATTTCATCAACTTTATCTAAGGCTGCCAAATTGGGAGACTACTTGAGATATACCTTCTTCGACAAACATTTTAAAAAGGTAAGTATTTAAACTTATTTATTATTTATGGAGAATGTGAGAGAGTTATTTCAAGAACATGCAATACATTCGCGATTCAATATCCGAAGAAACAGAAGCCAACCTATGAACTGTTAAAAGGATTATAAAATGCTTTAAGAACTTTGGATCTATAAAAGTTAAAAGAAATAGAAATAAATCAGTTGTTAATAAAATAAAGTTACAAAAATTATTTGAGTAAATGTTCAAATTTACGCCCTTGAACTTGAACAAACATTCTTTTTATTGACTGAGGATTAAGTTCTTCAAATGCTATTCTGACGCGCTGCATGCAATCTTCCATAGTGGTTAATGCGGTGGTGTTACTGTTAGGTCGAGGGATCGAGGTGGCCAAAGATGTGACCCATTCTTGGGTATCTATTGGTCATAAAACAAGTTTTGCAGATGATTGTTAACTATATAATATATATATATATATATATATATATATATATATATATATATATATATATATATATATATATATATATCCGGTTTCATAGCGTTCTACGCCTTCCGGTTCCCAGTCTCCATTGTTTTCGGTCTTTCCAATCCCCTGGAAGTAGGTTTCTTTCGGACATAGCTCAGTTAATGCCCTTAATCCAGCTAACTTTTGGTCTTCCTCTTTTTATTTTATTTGGTGTCCATTTTAGGATTTGCTTTGGTAGACGTTCGTTCGTCATTCTCTCCACTTGTCCATACCATACCAGCTGACGTTGTTCGATTTCATCGAGAATAGTTTTCTTTACGCCCATAATCTCTCTAATTCCCTTGTTGGTCATCCGTTCGATCCTTGACTTTCCGACAAATCTTCGCCAAAAGTCCATTTCAAAAGCTAGCAGTTTACGTTCTAAAGTTTTATTTATCTGCCATGTTTCACATCCATACAATACAACGCTTTTAAATATTGCATTGTATAAAAGATGTTTTCTTTCCTTGGAGATGTTTGTTGACCAATAAAGTAAGTTTAGTTTCCTCGTCATAAATTCGAGGTCTTCTTTATTTTGGGTCACTACCACTTAGTCATCTGCAAAATGAAGCGTATATAAATGGGTATCATTATTTGATTCTGTTCCCATCCTACTTCATGATCTTCTCCAATTCTTTAAAGCTTCATTGAACTAGATTCTAAAGAGAGTTGGTGATAGACAACATCTCGGGCGAAGGCCTTTGGTCACATGAAAGCTTTCTGATAAGTTATTGCCGATCTTAATTCTGGAGAATGCTTAGTCGTATAGCTGTTTGATGGCTTGGATCGCTGTATTGTTAATTGGAGACTTCTCCATCACGTGTCATAATTTTTGGATTAGCACCTTATCATATGCTTTTGTGAGGTCAACAAAAAGCAGATGAACCTCTCTAGTTCTTGCCACTCTCTTTTCATTAAGTTGGGTTAAACTAAATATATGATCTACGCATGATCGGCCAGCTCTAAAACCTGCTTGATCTTCAATTTCTTGGGGGCCATATTCCGTTTCTACGATGTTTCTAAGCAGTTTTTCGTATACTCTACTCATTGTGCTGGTTACAATTATACGTCTATAGTTTGAGCATTCGTCGCGTCTTCCTTTTTTGTGGATTGGTGTTATCCAGCCTTCTTTCCATATATTTGGGATAGGATCATCATTATTTAGATGTCTGTTAAATAGTTCTTGAAGAAGGGGAAAGGTTAGTTTTTCAGTACCGTTCTTTAACAGTTCAGCAGGTATTCCTTCCGGTCCAGCTGCTCTCCTATTTTTCAATGAATCCACAACCCTATATACCATCTCCTTTGTTACCTCTATATAGTGGCCTTGTACGTTGTACCGTCTTGGGGGGTTAACGAGGTACTCTTGTCGGTCTTCGGTAAGCTGCATTTGATAATAGGTTATTCATTATTTGATTGAGATTGGTTGTAAGTTAATCTTGTTTGTGTTGTCTGATCTTAGTGTCTTTATTAATTTCCATGCTTCTGATGACTTGTACCTCCTACATGTGTATTTAGTTCAGTGCATTTCCTGTCCCATGTGTCGTTTTTGTTTTTGTTAATCATGTTTTTAAATTTGGATTGTTCATTTTTGTATATGTTTTTAACTTGTGGAGCTTTTGAATTTAGCCATTTGTTGAAAGCTTTTTGTTTCTTCCACTGTCTTGTCCCATGTAACATTGTTGTTTCCGCATTCTATTCCTCTGTATACCCTAGTGTCTTGAACTTTCAGAAAGGATTCCTGTTTAACAATTATATAATCTATAATCGATTTCAGTTGTCTAGTTTCTTGGTGCCAAGTATATTTGTGTATATCTTTATGTTGAAAGAATCCATTCAGAATTTTTAGTTTATGTTGTGTGCAAAGCTCGATCGGTTTTGTCCGTTGTTGTTAAGTGTATTTTCACCATACCTTTCAACTATATTACTGTTCGTTTTTGATCCTACTCTAGCATTTAGGTCGCCAATCACTATTGTTTCTCTTTGGTTTCCTATTCTTGAGATAGTTTCGTTTAGTTGGTCGTAGAATGTATCCTTAGCCAGTTGTGTAGCATCATCATTTGGGCCATATGCGGGCACTATTATAATTCTATGTCCTTTCAAATATAAATTTACCGTGGCTAGTCTTCCGTGATTGTTAATTAAAGACTAATATGTGGAGATGCCCCATTATATTGATAAAATAGATTTCTATGATTAGCCAGCGGCCAGTTATCTAAATAGTTATTTTCATAAATACTTTTTTCCCGTTGAGGAACCATGTGTGCCATCTCGGGTCTGATATATCGAATTGTCAAAAGTGCTTATGGGCATTCAAAAGTAGACGCTGTAAGTTAAATTTAAGGCTTTTGCATGAGTATGTGTAAATCCAGTTTTGCAACTACTTTTTAAATAAATTGTTATAATTTATTTTTAGATTGGAAATTGTATTGGTGGAACTTCTTGCCAACCTGGAACTGGTAAAGACAGTGCTCATTATTTGATTTCTTGGTATATCGGTTGGGGAGGTGCAATAAACACCCAGGGAGGCTATGCTTGGAGAATGTGCAGTGGAGAAGCCCATATTGGATACCAAAATCCTATCACTGCATATGCTTTGATTAACGATCCTAGTTTAAGGTAAAAGTGATAACAAATCGTCAATTATATGAAAAATATGACAATCTTTAATATAAATAATTTTGGTAATAATGTTGACACCATAACACAAACATGTACTTTGACATTATTTTAATAATGGTAACAGTTTTTAAGCCCATTTCTACGGTTTAAGTATCAATGGTAAATAATTGCTACAAATTAGATTCAAGGGTGATTATGGATTTATAAGGAATATTTATTAAAATACATGATTTTGTAATATACAGGATGATCGGATAATGCATTCGGATAATTGAAGAGGTGATTATACATTACAAAATATAGGTAGTAAGTTACAAAAAAAAATCGAAAACTCAGCAATTAGTAGACGTACATATATATATATATATATATATATATATATATATATATATATATATATATATATATATATATATATATATATATATATAAATATCGACAGCACAAAACAACAAACCATTTCGAAGAGTACAAAACGGTGAGAAACAGAATCAACAGTCAAATAGCTCAACTAAATAAAGAATACTGGGAAAAGTATTCAAAAGACATGGAACACGACCTATATGGAGGACAAAAGAAAATATGGAACATGCTGAGGAACAGAAAAAAACCAATCAATGAATACATTCAACTAAGTCCAATCGACAGCCAACAATGGGTCAGTCATTTTAAGGACTTACTCCAGGCACCAGCTACAGAAAACAACGTAGACGAATACCAACAAGAAACCACAGAACTAACAGATGTTAACATCAGTGAAGCAGAGATGCACCTGACAATTAAGAAATTAAAAAACAGAAAATCACCTGGTACCGACCAAGTTACGAATGAGATGCTAAAGTACGGAGGCCCCAGCCTTGTCACAGAGCTCACTATTTTATTCCAAAAAATACTCCGCACAACGCCAGTACCCAACGAATGGAGAAAAAACATCAAAATCCTGATCCACAAAAGAGGATCAAAGAAACAACCCGAAAACTATAGGGGAATCAGTCTACTGAACAGTTCAGTCAAATTGTTAACCAAAATACTGTCACAACGGATTGTAGACAAGTTAGGGGCGTGCGAAGAACAACAGGGCTTCCGGAATAACAGCTCTACTATCGACGGTATATTTATTATCAGACAGCTGGTTGAAAAATCTATCGAATACGATAAACCGCTGTTCATTTGTTTTGTGGACTTTACACAAGCGTTCGACCGAGTCAAACTGGAACACATAACAGAACTACTGCGAAGAAAACAAGTAGACGAAGCAATCATACGCACAAGATACGAACTGAATTCCAAAAACACCATGGTAATTAAAACAAATAACACTCTAACAGAGGAAATCCCACTGTCCATAGAAATAAGACAGGGAGATAGCCTAAAGTCCAACACTTTTCAATGTAATCATGGACGAAATCATTGATGAGGTAAAAAGCGCAAATATTGAGTACCCAATGGGACACAACACCGTTCAGATTATATGCTTTGCAGACGATGTTGCCTTGACAGCAGATAGCGAGGACAACTTACAAAGAATGCTTTTCCATCTCAATCGAACAGCCAAACAGTATAATATGAAGATATCTGTGGAGAAAACCAAAGCAATGGTAATAGCAAAAGAACCGGTAAGGTGCAAACTAATGGTTGATGACAAACATATCGAACAGGTTGGGAAGTTTAAATACCTGGGAGCACATATAAAAAGTAACAGGGCAGTAACGGAAGGAGTACGCAAACAAGCTAACAAAGCGGCTATGATATCAGGCCAACTAAGAGATATAATTTGGAACAATAAACATATGACGGTTGAGAGCAAAGCAAGAATTTACAAGGTCTGTGTAAGACTGATACTGATCTACGGCGCAGAAACAAGAAATGAAACAACAAAGACAAAAAAAATTATAAGAACCACAGAAATGAAAACGCTGAGAATGATCAGGGGAACAAGTTTAAGAGATAGAATAAGAAACGCAAAAATACGCGAGGACAGCGGAGTGGGAGATGTAAAGTGGGTTCGAAATCGTCGTAGGCGGTGGAGAGATCATGTGGAACGAATGGACGATGACAGACTAGCAAAAACCGTGATGAGAGAGAAACCAAACACCAAACGGCCGCCTAAACGGCCCCCCAAAAGATGGAGAGACAGCTGGATTTCGACCTCAAACGAGGATCGATGAGGCATTGTGTAGATAACAGAACTTGGTTCTACCTAGAAGAAGATGAAGAAGAAGATATATATATATATATATATATATATATATATATATATATATATATATATATATATATATATATATATATATATATATATATATACGTACGTCAAACAAAACAATATCTGAAGACCACAAAAGTAGCATTTGATATTCTGGTTCTGTACCAAATATCACCTATCCGCCTTAGCGAAACATACAATAGAAAACGTCGACAATTTTGATTTTAATAACATTGAAATTTTAGACAAAGGGAATAGTTACCAACAAAGAATAATCAAAGGAATGATCTACATTTAAAAAATGCCAAACACTGGAATTTTTAGGTCGGATCGGAAAAATTTTATGTGGTATTTAAAACAACATTATAGTACCATAAATTCCAGGTGTATTTCTAGTTTTTGTTATAGAAATTCAGTATGCTTGTTATACTTACAATAAAACGAACGAAAATATAGAGTAAAAAAAATATTCCTATTTATAAGTTAAGTTACAATAAGTTAGTGAAACAGAAATAAAAATAAAACCAATTTTAATTATAACATATAAAAAATAATTTCATTTTAATCCCGTTTTAGTATTTAACTGTAACTGTAATAAACCGGAATGTCAAATAACTTAAACAATTTCCTAATTTGATAAAAAAAATGACCGATAGCTCCAAAAAAAAAATAAAGCAAAAATACAGATTAATTCTCTTGCAACAAAATATTTAGCTTATTGAGGGATTTATTGAGATATCAATTAAAAGAATGACATACGATTTAAGATTAATTTGCAGAAAATGGAGTCCAAATGTTTGGCAACATTGCTTGAGTGCGCACTTGTGATTTTTAAATATATTCAATATAAACACTTTGACCCATTGATATTTTGAAATAATACAAATTAATTAATTATTGTGAAATATATATTTATCAAATTAATACTGAACAAAAACTAAACTGAAGTTAATGTTGTAATGTCTATGATTTGTATTATCTTCTGAATTACTACTTGTATGAACTAAATTTATACTATTACATTTTATACATTTTACATGAAAAATACTTAATAACCCAAAAATTCCTTCTACAACGATATGTCCTAAAGATATTGATAAATCATAATTCTTAAATCACAAATCATCAGTAATACATTTTTTTTTATCACGCGCTTTCTGATATGAATATACACATCTTGGAAAGTACGTTTTTTTGCATTCACTATATTTTGATGCACTTGTTTATGTTTGAGACTTCTTACGACTGGCTTATTTAAAGGGTTGAATTAAGTTTAGTACCGAATAATTTTTTTAAAACAGATTTTCCATTTCAATAATAAATACTTTGCAAACTGCTTACTTTAAAATATATTATTTTTTAAAAGTATTTTAATTTAATTTGTTAAATATTGAGTACTGAACTTCATTTAACTTAAGTGGTAGCGAATGGACTTTCTTAAATAATAACTGTCTTCTTTACCTCTTTGATTATTTAGCAATAAAATACCACTTGGACCCTGAAAACCGATATATTATTATAGGCGTTCCATACTCAGTTATTAAATATTCGCTCAATAATTCAAACATAAAAATTAGGAAATTTAATCATAAAATACAAAATCTTTATTTTCATATTTCAGAATTTAATACTCTCTCTTCATTTTTTTTCAGTTTATTTATATGATTCTGCAAAAAAGTTCAAACTATCGACTTGATTTTCTAGAATCTGTGTATTTTGATCATTTGATAATTTTAAAACTTCTCATTTATACTTTCCGGATAAGGCAGAGTATTTTCATCATTTACAGATTTATTTTTATCGGTCTCATTGTCTTCTATATCCTCTATTGGTAAAATTGTTATTGCTTCAATGACATCTTCACTATTAGTATCTTGGACATGATAAATCTGTTGCAGCGGAGAGCAGCCATATCTTTATCTTTTTTAGCATGAGTTGGCACTGTCCTTTCTATAATGGTTACATGGAGGATTCCTATAACTAAAACCATTCTCTATACTTCGAGGCCTCGTTTCTCCAGAGGCGTACATTCATTTTTCATCTTACTTATTCCACCATCAGTTGCCATTCTGCATTCAATTTTTTTTCTACATTTAGCCCTTGTTGCACTTTTTTAGTCTTTGAACCTTTAAAAGAAGTATATTTAAACTATTTAATTCGCAAAAACTTAGTAAAATTTCGGTATTTTATGAATTAGTATTTTTAGGACTGATAAAGGAATACATATTATGAATGGTAAAATCTTATTTCCTGCCAACTGTCTTTTGTTAATGGAATTTAGTTTTAAAGTCAATTCATCTCATTTTTTCTCTAAATAATCTAGCTCCAGAATAGAATCTCACTTCTAAATACGTAGTCGTTTTCCATGGTTTCTAAATAAAGTAAATAATATGATAAAGTTGTGTTTTGTGTCTTTTGACGTCTTATACCACTTATATTAAAAAATTATAAAATATTTTGTAAATATTACAGGTTTATTTAAATTAGTGTAATCTACTTTTCTTGTATTTTGAAAAAATTATTGATTAATGTTTTATTGTTTCTTTATTATAGAAATGTAAATATTAGCCGCTGTAACCAAATAATTAAAACCAAACTTTGGATAATGCCAATTATGACTCCTACTGTAACTGAAGATATTACAGCGCCATTTAAATTTTTGCACAATAAAATTTAGAGCAGCGAAAGATAATTTATAGAATCTCACCAATACTTCTTAGCCACTTTATCATATGTTACAGAATCGCGCTTGTATAACTACTAGTTCGTAAAAAAAATGGGAAAATATGAATTTTAAAAGTAGCACCAAACAATCTTGAATATAGAGATTTAAGGTCTTAGGAAGCGAATGTAGATGGACGTAACTTGTGGTATTAGATGCGAAGGAGTGTGAGTTGGGTTAAACAAGTAATTGACTACTCTATATAGGGTGTTCGGGAAAATGTGAGAAATATCCCGGATATGAAAAAAAACACTTTAAAGGAATACTACAAGTATATAAACTATTATTATATATATAAACTTTTTTTTGTATAGGTTTCCTCTTTGAGGATATGGTTTCCCAGAGAAATGGAATGGAATCAAGTTTTTTAAACATAATTATTGAACCACCAGATATATTTCAATTTTTATTTAATATGATGTGTATCAGGTAAGAACCCTTTAATTACTATCCAAGAAAGTGTTGTAAATTACTCACAGCTGCAGGGATGGACTAGCAGTGACACTTATTGTCCCATTTTTTTACGGCCTGTATGATTAGATCTTTGGACAATGTCTATTACATATCTTTTACTATTGACTTAAAATTAAGTACTCTTCATTCATGTCGCTAATCCTAACTGTTTTCGAAAAAACGTCATTTTATTTACATCATGTATTTGGCATATTTCGATAAAAGATACATTTTTTTTCCTATCAAATGTTCAACCTTTAACCTTATGATAAAAATAATTCTATCCAAAATTAGAGTTTAGTTAGAAACGTCGCAAAAAAACGTGCATTTTATTTTATCGACACCAAAAGTATTGTTGCAAACATTGCTAGAAACCAAAATAAATAAATATCCTGCATTTTAGAACTTTTCAATTTTCACAACGCTGATACAATGATTCTTTACTTCGATATTAATTTACTGATTTTTGGATTTCGTGGTGGAATTAATTGTAAAATAATTTGAAATATGGAATACACGTTTATTGAGAATGCATATATACATCTGATGTATAGTCTTGTATCTTGTAATGCTTTGGAAGCTAAGAGGTTATATCACGACATTTCAACGAGTTGACCAATGTCTAGAGAAGAATGACAGGCGATTCCATTTAATAAGGTAATATTATTATATTTCTTCCTAATATGTGGAAATTTTTGGATAAGAAGAATTGATGCTGGTCGGGGAAGAACAGTATGTACGCTGCAAGTAGAGGAAAATATTTTAAGTGGTATAGATGACACTCTTTTAACGAGTACTCGAAAATTATCAGCGCAGTTTAATACGTCGAAAACAATAGTATATGAAGTTCTTCAAAAACAGTTGTTATATCCATATCATTTGGAAAAAGTGCATAAACTGATTCCTGAAGATTTTCCCTGTAGAATGCAGTTTGCAAATTGACTATTGGATCAGCAACGAAATGATGTGAACTTTGTTAACACTGTTCGGTTCACAAATGGAGCAGAGTTTACTAAAAATAGTAATATAAATTTACTCGACTCACATGTATGGGCTGATAAAAATCCTTATGTAACTATTGTTTCGCATCATTAACATGACTTCCGATCAAATAATGTCTGGACAGTAATCATTGTCAATTTTTTGATTGGACCATTTGTATTGCCGGCACGACTGAATGGCGAACTTTATTTTGAGTTCCTTTAGAACGCTTTCTACGATTTAATAGAGCACTTACCACCTGAAAACCGCCGAAACATGTACTACATGTACGATTGGGCACTACTTCATTTCAGCGTTGCTGTAGAGGAGCACCTGAATAACGTCTATACAAACCGTTGAATAGGTAGAGGAAGACCCATTGTCTAGCCTCTTCGATCTTCTGACTTAACGTTGTTGGATTTTTATCTGTGGAGAGACTTCAACGTTTCATTGTGATCAAATAAGGAACAATGCTGAATTAATGTGGTGGGCACAGCAGTCCTCAATTCGTCATGCCTGCAAGTGTATCAGATTTCACGGAACCCATGTTGAACCCTCTTACGAAGTAGTGAACCAAGCAGTTAATTTAACTTTTTATTGCAACTATGGTAACAGGGGAAAAGTCTTTCTTTCATATTTAACCTGACAGAAGTTAGAGGAATAATAGTGTAAATAAAATGACGTTTTCTCTAAAACGGTTAGTATTAGTGACATGGACGAAGAGAACTTAATTTTTAGTCAATAGTTAAAGCTATGTAAAAAACGTCCCAGGTTCTTAACATACTGGGCGTAAAAAAATAGAGTCATGATTGTCACAGCCAGTCTGTCCTTGCAGATGAGTAATTTACAACAATTTTTCGGATACTAATTTGAACGGTCTTACCTGGTATACGATGTATTAAAAAAATTGAAATATACCTGATGGTTCAATAATTATGTGTAAAAAACTTGATTCCATTGCTGCTCTTTGGGAGCCCATTCCTCCGAAGAGGAGGCCTATACGAAAAAAGTTTATATGAACTTGTAGCATTCCTTTCACGTGCTGTTTTCATATCGGGAGATTTCCCACATTTTTCCGAATACTTTGTAGAGAAAGTTTATATCCACAAAATTTTCGTGGTTACGTTAAACCTTAAAAATAAATAAGTTATAGAAAAATTTCTGTAACGAGAAAAACTAAAAAAAAAAATGATAGGACATTTATTACCAAAAAAAAACATTTCATTGCTAAAATATTTCTTTATTCAAATTAAATTATTAATCTTGCTTTACCAGACCACAAGGAGCTTCCGCTGTCCAAGATTGGCAGAACTCACTCCAAAGGCAACTGGAATTCTATAAGTGGGTACAGACGTCCGATGGACCTTTGGGAGGTGGAGTTACCAACTCTTGGAATAACAACTATGATGACCCACCTTCTGCAGTTAAGGTATTGAAACTTCGTCTTATTTCAAGTAATAAAAAATAAATTTCATTGATAAATAATTTCTTTTGGCAGCTAATTTTCCGATTTTGTTTAACAGAATTGTAAACCCCATTTTATTTCAGTCAAATACATTCCACGGTATGTGGTACGAATCTCAACCTGGATACGATGGGGCCAGTAACTGGTTTGGAATGCAATCTTGGACTGCGGATCGTTTGGCACAATATTACTATCTTACTGGTAAAAAAAAATTTATATCTGAATCTATTGATATTTTAGAGTTAATCTTTTATGTTTATTCTGGGGTTATAGTTGGTATATCTCTAATCACGTGATTTTAAGATCTTTCAATTAGATCCTATCTTCAGGTCCAGAAAATATTTTTTAATATACAAACATTCGTTTTATATAAGAACCTATTTAGGTGAGCGGGATGCTTCTAAAATGACCTGATCTGATTATTGTTGTTCTAGTATTCAAAACTAATTTTTTTCATGTTTTCGAAATCGTTAAATACGAATATGAAGTTATTTTTCCCTTAAAAATAAAGTAACATTGAAAAAAGAAAATTTAGTGAAAACTTAAAAAAAAGTTTAATCTTTTTTACCCTACTTCTAAAAGAAGGAGGTTCTCAATTCGTCGACTATGTATTTTTTTTTATGTATGTACACCGATTACTCCGGAACGGCTGCATCGATTGGAATGAAATTTTTTACGTTATCTTCAGGTGGTCTCATATTTTTTGGACGAAATTTGTGCAGTAAGATCCAAGATGGCGCTGACAATATGGCGGGCAAAAAAATTAATCATGTCCGATTTTATCCAAAATTAGTATGGGGGAATTTTCGGGGTCGTACACAACGAATTTGAAAATATTTTTAAAAAATTCAATATGGTGGGCAAAAAAATTTAATTTTGTCTCATTTTCTCCAAAATTGGTGTGGGACAGTTTTCGGGGTAGCTCATAACGAATCCAAAATATTTTTAGAAAATTCAATATGGCGGACGAAAAAATCAATTTTGTCCGATTTTCTTCAAAATTGGTACGGTAGAGTTTTCGGGGACGCACATGATGAATCAAAAATTGTTTTTAAAACGTTAATTTTGTCCGATTTTTTTCAAAATTCGTAAGGGGGATCACACATTACGAATCTGACATTATTTAAAAAAAATTAAATATGGCTGATCCAAGATAGCGGATTAAAGATTCTACATCTCTCGATTTTGTCTAAAATCAGTGTTGGGGGATTTTTGTTAGTGTTGATTACGAATTTAAAATATTTTTTGAAAAACTCAATCTAGCGGATTCAATATGGTGTCCTAAAAATTTTACATTTTTCGATTTTCTTCAAAACTGATATAGAGGGTTCTTGAGGGTGTAAATTATGAATTTAATAGTATTTTTTCAGGACTCAATATGGCGAATGCAATAAAGTAGACCAAAAATTTTACATTTTTCAATTTTGTTCAGATGTGAGACTGAATCGTTTTTGAGGATGTAAATAGCGAATATAAAATTATTTTAAGAAAATCTAATATGTCGGATGCACTATAACGGTCTAGAAATTTTAAATTTCTGGATTTCATCCAAAATTAGTACTAGGCGGCTTTGAAGGGTTTAGATTTATATTAGATTAAGGCGTTAAAATATTTTTTTTTAAATTCAATATGGCGGGTCCAATATGGTGGGTTGAAAATCTTACCTTATTTGGATTTTTTCAGAGTTGGTATTTGGGGGTTTTCGGGGTTGTGTATTTTTTAAAACTATTAGGTTGATAAGATACAATATGAGGAACTGGAATTTTACATTTTCCGATTTTTTCTAAAATTAATATTGCGGGGTTCTTGTAGCGTACTCAGTATGCAGTATAAAATTTATCTGGCTAAGAAATTTATGTCTCAAATTCTTGATAGGTTTTGGGGCCTATATTTCCAATCTAAGATTAATTTGAAATTTAAGATAGTGGATATACTATGACATACTAAATATTTGTTTGGCATAATTTCACTGGTATTTGGAGAACTCTAAGAACCAAAGTATTTTTGGTGGTTCATTTTAGGATGATTTACAATTTTGGATAAAATGAGTACTTTTTTGCCACCTTGGAGTTATTGCTAGGTACACTAATTTCGACTAGTATATTTTATGAATATGATAATTAATTCAAAACTAAAAACCGAAAAATAAAATTTCTATAAAAAAATTGAACCGACTTCTAAAAGTGCGCTAAAAAGTGAAAAATAACCATAAATTTTTATATTAAATTGAAATTTTTGAAGTCGACGCCAAATTATTTCTAAATGAAATAAATAACTACTAATATATACAAATTATGGTAAGAAAGCAATTACAAATAAAGTATTTTTAATCTGTTTATGCGAATTACATTTGGTCAGGTATTAGTTGGGACTCGACTACAAAAAGTTCAATTTCATATAAAAATTTATAGTTATTTTTCACTTGTTAGCGTACCTTTAGAAGTCGGTTCAATTTTTTTTATAAAAATTTTGTTTTGTATATTTTTTTCTTTATGGGGACTATAGTTACTCTACTATATATACAAGTTGTAACTAATAAAATTCTGATCTACTTAGCCCATTTTATGGTTATTAGGTGACGCTACAGCCAAATCAGTATTAGATAAATGGATTTCTTGGGTCATCAGCCATACAACAATAAACGGAAACTCTTACAGTGTTCCCATCACACTATCTTGGACAGGTAGCACGCCCTCCGATGCACGCGCCTCTTTAGCAGGATCAGGAGAAATGGTAAGTACATTCTGAAGAAATTGCTTTTCACTGTGGTACAGCTGAGCAGCGTTATAAACTCGCCGGCAGAAGAATAATAAAAACCGATGTTTGCGAATGTTTGATATTTAAAGTAATTATAACTAGTAGTTACACCAGTGTGATTCTGTCATACACCGTAAAATGATTAAAAATTCATTTTGGTGTAAGTGAAAACAAAGTTGAAAAAAATAATGAAGATATATATACAGCCGAGTCGTGTTATTTGCTTATAAGAGTGTAAGAGAATAAAATTTTGAGAATTGTCGTCTCCTCATTCTATTGCATTGGGCCTCCAACTCATGCAATATTTTGTTGATAGTTTACATTTGGGTTCTTCCATTATAAGATTCGCTATGTAATATTTTCTTCGATGCTTATTTATTACATCTATTAATTAATATTCTTTTTCAATTTGAATCCCATTGAAGCTTTTATAAAAATTTATAAAGCTACTTAGTTATTTCTTTGGAAAATATATATATATTTTTAAATAGGCTTTAAAGATACAAATTTGAATTTACCCGAAAGTTTTTAAAATTATGTGGTTGAGGTTTTATACAATTCGTGTTTTCATTCAGTTTTTATAATGGGGTAGAATTACTTATTTTTCTTCTCGCACGTTGCTCATAACAAGACTCGACTGTATACCAATTTTTCCAATCTTCATACCTTTCGTATACAAGTACATATTTTTTACGTTTACTCAAACTAGTGTTTTAGTACTTTAAGCAAGTTCGAATAAATATCTCTCGATCTCAATGATCGCACGAATCAAGAAGTCGTTTTTTCTAGCATTGTGAAGTTCACTCAAAAAGTTCACTCGAACTGAGACGTTCTTTTGATCGATATAACTTACGGTCAAAGAAGGTGGTTAAAAAAGCAAAATATAATGCATTCCATATCCACTACTACCTTTCATTGACTATAAAATAAGCAGATAGATAACTGATTTGTTAAAAGGATAATTATTACAATTGAACAAACATTGATTATTTTAAACATGCTTAACAAGTCTCTAAACCTACTCAAAAATCAAAAGGTTACTGTAACTTTCAGATCCATAATTCATGGTCTATTTCAGTGTTCGTGATTTTATTATTTCATATCAATAGTTGATTAAATATTCTTAGATATTAATATGAGTGCAAAACGAAATAACAAGTGATACTAATACAATTCAGTACTTAAATATTGAATAGAGTATTCCTTGAACTGAGCAAAATCAAGTTTAAAATATTAATTACAAGATATTATAAGTAACATTTAAGTACAAATGCGCCCGCAGTTAAAATTTTTCAATTTTTGATCTCTAATATTACAAATTAGTGTTTTTATCAGTACATATAAATATTTTTCTAAATACTTCTAGGACAAGTCACACTAATACCTATTCACATGTACCCACACCGATTCTAAACCGGGTCTCGGTGTAACAACATTTGATCGTAGACTTCTGCAAATGATAAATTTAGGTAGCGTAAGGCCGTTCTGTCTACAATCATACCCGTGTCTCATATTATTTTGTAGCTATTTTAAATACTTATAGATAATTATTACAAAGACAATGGCTCGAAGTCTGGATGTTCATATTCGCTCTTGCAGGTTTAATTCCAAACAACTACGGTTATTTAAGCTTACCACAATCATAACTCCGACCTTTAGACTCAGGATAGGCTGTTAACTATCTGATCAGATATCACTTGTTTGAAGTTCTCAGACCGGTGCGTCCACGAGTTTAATCGCGTGAAGGTTTTTAATTGAATTAAACAAAACAAGTTTCTCAGAACACGTAATCTATTACCAAAAATAAATAGAAAAACGAATTATTTATAATGATAAATTTAAACTAGTAACAAATAACAATATCATAGTAACTAACATAACTGCTCTTAATGGCCATTCTATTGGTAAAAATGTAAAACCTAATTTTGTTGATAAACCGTAAAAATAGCTTACTAAAACATTAAACAAAGAAAAGAATAAAAACGCGGAAAAACAGCTATTTATATTACTTAAACAAACAGTATTAAAGTCGCTAAATTCTTGAGTAAAATAACACAAGATTATCCCTTAACTTACCAAAAGAAATAAAAAAAAAACAAAGATAACCTTCATTCCCGCCGAATAAACACGTAACATAATTACACTGCTCTTAAAAGTAGTACCGTCCGCCGTAAACAAATTCCAGACTCTAACTGTAAATTTTATTCCCTAATAGTTCCAATAGTTTGTCCCAGAGGGCGTCAGCCGTTTTACGCCGGATATTTAATTCCCGAATTGGCCCCTGAGAGTCTTAATCTTAATTTTTATGTAAACATAGTCAATTAAACTATTCTATTTCTTTTATAGCTAGCATCTGTGAAAAACCTGAATGCCCTCTTATTTATATTGCTGGCCATTCTTTCTTGTAATCACGAAAAACAATCGCTATTTTAATTCTTTTCACATGTCAAATGAAATATTACCTTATAGTGAGTTTATTTGATTAAACTTTTGTTTCCTTATAATGGGAAAATTGTTCAATATTTTAATGTCTTAACGGTTTTTGCATATACCATATCTAAGATCTCCATCGACACTTATGTCATCGATTTTATTTACATAACCAGGGAAGGATTTCTTCGACAGATTTATAGAAAAATTTTAAGGAGGGTCTTTTACTTTATGTTCTCATAAATTCTGAGCTTATATATTTAAAAAAAAACATTTAAACGACAAAGATAATAAAGTTAAGCTCATGCTTAAGTCCGATAATTGATTTATTTTTCCTTTAGACTTTCTTGGGTCGTAATAAAAAATATATATACTATCCCGTTCTCACGGATAAAATCTATCCACAGAGTGATTATACTTCACGTTAAACTGTATAAAATAATTAATATTTGTTCCATTACATCAGAATCAGGTCCTTTTCCTTACATTTTAATTTTAATAAATTTTTTTGTAATATTTACTATTAAATATAAAATTATTTACTTATTATTTACTTATTATTTGTTGGTATTTAATTTATCATCTTTTGTTGCTCCACGTATCTATTTTATAAATTTACTGAAGTGAAAATTTATTGGTGGTAGGACTTTATATCGACTTCATGGTCAAATAAGGTTATCCACCTCAAGGTCAAACATAAGGTTAGATCTCCTACTATGATCGGATTCGATGAGGGGTTAGCCATGTTGTTAACTTTAAGATTAAACTCAAGGTGATGTATACGAGGCTTTTTGAAAAGTATAATGAGAGAACAAAAGAGGAGGAGGATGAAAAGTGTTGATGATACGAGGTTTTTTAATAAGTATAATGAGAGATTTGAAAAGTATAATGAGAGAAGAAAAGAGGAGGAGGAGGATGAAAAGTGTTGATGATTTACTCTTCTTACTCCTCCTCCTCCTCTTTCCTTCTCTCATATATCCACTACTATAATAAAAGCATAGTATATTAAAACACGCAGCAATCGGCAGAAAATGTGAGCTATGCTATTTTATATAGAATATCCCTTATCGATATTACACCAGAAATTAACTCCTGCAACGAGAAAGATTAATAAACGGAAATTACCTGCAATATTTCAAATTCTGTAATTGTCAAACCTATATATTAAAAGGTCTTCAAGAACAAGCAGGTTTGATTTAAAAGCGTTACTAGGATGAGATCCTAACTGTGGAAAAAAGTGACGCGTGACAAGGTGTTAACATATAAATGACCAGATGGACATGACGAATGAAGAATTTCTAGTTGACTAAGGAATCATAAATAATAGCTTTTGAACAATTTTTCCAACTTTTTCGCTCTTTTTTTAATGCACCTGTTGGGTTTCTATATTATTAATAATTCCTTCTTTTTTAACTTTACATTATTTTTAGATTGGAATTGCCAGCTCCATAGCTCGTACTCTCATTTATTACTCAGCCAAATCTGGAGACGCACAGTCTAAACAAGTGGCCAAACAATTGTTAGACGCAATGTGGAACAGTAACAGAGATTCTATTGGTCTATCTGTCACTAGCACCATGTATTCCTACTCAGGATTCAAAACTCAGGTAAATATAGTCAACTCTCTTCGTACACAAAATGACCATAATTTACTTTGAAAACTGTTTTAACAATCAATATTAATTGATGAATATATATATATATATATATATATATATATATATATATATATATATATTCATCAATTAATATTGATTGTTAAAACAGTTTTCATATATATATATATATATATATATATATATATATATATATATATATATATATATATATGATAGGATATTAACCTCAAGTACATTCCTTTTCGATTTGTTGTTTTAACAACCAATATTAATTGATGAATATATATATATATATGTATATATATATATATATATATATATATATATATATATATATATATATATATATATATATATATATATATATGATAGGATATTAACCTCAAGTACATTCCTTTTCGATTTCTTGTGGACGTCAGCAGACGTTTTCGTTTCGTTATTCGCGTTTTCAACTTTCGCGGATTGAAAAATTTTGACCTTTTCCTGTTTTCGCAGCTGAAAATTTCGTTCTTTGCTGATTCATAACTAACAATACATATATATTTATTGTGTTTTTAGAATAATAAATTTTTATTTACCACTTACTTTTAAAAACACACAAGAATACCCAACACTATTTTAAAGTTCATTATTGTTCTATTTGCTTACTATACTTTTATAAATTTATTAAACCTACAATCAACTTCTGAAACTAAAGATAGAATTTTCACAATACTTATACACTTTTTGAAACAATGTCCTGCTTCTCGAGAGGTTCTTGAATGGCATAAAGGCGCTATTAACTTTTTTTTGTCTTTTTATAGGTTTACATTCCAATTCAAGGATGGAGTGGTACATACCCCAACGGTGACAAAATCAACTCTTCTTCAACTTTCTTGGACATCCGTTCGTGGTACAAAAATGACCCTAATTGGTCACAATTGCAGGCTTACTTGAATGGAGGTTCTCCTCCTAAGATCAACTTCCACAGATTCTGGGAACAAGCTGATATGGCCTTGGCTTTGGGAGCTTACGGACTTCTGTTTAACGAATAAGAAACCCAGAAAATATTTGTGTTTTTTATTAATAAAGGATATTTTTGTACGCAATGTTTGTTTATTTTTATTGATGCTGAGTGTGTAAGAGTGCGGTTTTGAGGAGGAAGGTCAATATTTGCCATCTTGTAGTTTGGGGATTTTCCAGGTATGAAGTAATTTAAAATTGCATTTTATTTAATAGTTAAATAATACAAAGTATTATAATTTCCACTATATTACATTTACCATAACAATTGTTTCATCACACAGTGTCTTCTTCAGATGGTACATAACAACTACCATCTGAAAGACACGGTGTGTTGAAACAAATGTTATGGTTAATGTAATATAGTGGAAATTATAATACGTTGTGTTATTGAACAATAATATAATGAACTTTCATCAAGTAACGGTTAACACAATACAATACTATGCAATTTAGTATGTAGCTGAGTATGTAGAAGAGGGTTTTGAGTAGAGAGGTCAATATTTGCCATCTTGTAGTTAGGGGATTTTCCAGTTTATGTAGGTTTGAAAATTGAAGTAATTTAAAATTGCAATTTATTTAATAGTTAAATAATACAAAATATTATAATTTCCACTATATTACACTAACCATAACAATTGTCTCAACATACAGTGTCTTCTTCAGATGGTAGATAACAACTACCATCTGAAAGACACGGTGTGTTGAAACAATTGTTATGGTTAATATAATATAGTGGAAATTATAATACGTTGTATTATTTAACAATAATATAATGAATGTTCATCAAGTAATGGCTAACACAATACAATACTATGCAATTTAGTATGTAGCTGAGTACGTAGGAGTGTGGTTTTGGGGAGAAAGGTCAATATTTGCCATCTTGTAGTTAGGGGATTTCCCAGTTTATGTAGGTTTGAAAATTTAAGTAATTTAAAATTGCAATTTATTTAATTGTTAAATAATTCAAAGCCCATTTGAAAAAATGCGTCTTTTTTTTTTAAAGAATATTCTTTTGTTAATTTAAATAGAACTACTGTATTTATAGATTCTTCTATAATAAGTTTAAGAGCAGTTCTGCTCCATAATGACAATAAAAGATCCTTTATTCCTCATGCACATGTAGTTGACATAAAGGAAACATACGAACGTATGTCACTTATTCTCAATGCAATAAGCTATGCCACGTATAAGTGGCAAATATGTGGTGACCTAAAAGTCATAGAACTGTTACTAGGGCTTCAGGGTGGATTTACAAAGTATTGCTGTTTTCTTTGTCTTTGGGACAGTAGAACAACACAACCAAGTAAAAGAATGGCTTCCGAGAGATCAATATTATCCAGGTCAAGCTAACGCAAAGAATATACCTCTTGTTGATCACAAAAAAGTACTGTTACCTCCATTACACATTAAACTGGGATTGATTAAAAATTTCGTTAAAGCATTAAATAAAGAAGGAGATGCGTTTAAATATCTTAAACAAATTTTTCCTAAACTAAGTGATGTCAAGCTTAAAGAAGGAATATTTGTTGGACCACAGATTAGAAAAAAACTAAGGGTTCAACAGTTTGATCAAAAAATGTGGTGATGTTAAATTAGCTGCGTGGAGTTCTTTTAAAATAACTGTTTCGGAGTTTTTAGGAAACAAAAAAGTAGAAAACTATTAAAAATTTGTAGAAGTACTTCAAAGCTACTACAAAATGGGCTATCGTTTATGCACTTCTTGCACTCACATTTAAATTTTTTCCCAGAAAATCTGGGTGCTACCATGGCAGATGAGATTCGGCAATAATGGGCGATTATTGTCAACATTTGCAAAAAAATTATGTACAAAAGACTAGTTATAAATGTATTTTCATGTGTATTTTTGTAAATAAATCCTTTTATCTTTAAAATATTGTGTGTTTTTTTATTGTTTTGAACTTATGTATAAATATTATATAAAATTTTTCGTATTAAATGAAAATAACAGTTTTCATTCTATAACTCAAAATATGTACGTGTAGAAAATTTTCGTTGTTGACTTCGCAATTAGGATGCTTTAAACTCCCATATATAGCCATTATAACACAATTGCATTTTTTTTTGTATTTGTTGATTAGTGTAATTTGTTTCTGTGAGTCATGCTGTAAATATGAAAGAAACGTACTAAAACATAGGTACATTACTTCAAAGCATAAAATGCGAAGATCATAAGTGGAATATCTGTGCTAATCTAAAAGTTATTGCACTACTTACAGGAATGCATATTTGCTGCATTAAACATTGGTGTTTTTTTTTATGCGAATGGCACATTAGAGTCAAAAACAAACATCATGTCTTTAAAGAATGGCCATTACGTGAAAACATTGTGCTCGGTCTGAAAATCATCCTTAATGGGCCTTCTTCACACGTTAAAGTACGGCTTATAAAAATTTTTGTTTGAGCTTTTCTCTATTTGAGATGGGACTTTGCGCGTATATGTGAGGCAAAGCTTAATGAAGGAATTGTCGTTAGGCCGCAAATACGATAACTTTGGAGAAAAGAAAATAGAGCATGGACTGCTTTAAAAAAATGTATGTAACGACTTTCTGGGTTACAAGAAATCGGAGAAATACTTAGGGTCTTATCCAATCTTACAAGGTGTTAGGTTGCAATATGTCACTTAAGCTGCATTTTCTTCACTCCTATGTGAAATTCTTTCCTGACAATTTAGATGAAGTTTCAGACGAATACAGTGAAAGATTTCTCCAGCAAATTGTTTAAATGGAGAATAAGTATAGTGAAAAATGGACTCCAAACAGGTTAGCGGATTACTGTTGGACTCTCAAACGTGGAACCGATCCCGGCTAATTCAAGCGAAAAAGACAACAAAATAATTTTTTTGATTGTATTATACTTTTTTCAATACAAAATGAGGTATATTTTGTAAAAAAGTGATTTTGCTTCTTTTTAAATCTTTGAAAATTTACTAGTTTGCTTATAGTTTGGGTTTCTCATATTTTTAACCGACTTCTAAGAGAAGGAGGTTCTCAATTCGTTAAGTATGTATGTTTTCTTTTTTGTATGTACACCGATTACTCCGGAACGGCGGTACCGATTTGAATGAAATTTTTTACGTTATGTTCAGGAAGTTGCTGCGGTAGTCCCATATTTTTTTGGACGAAATTGGTGCAGTAATATCCAAAATGGCGCTGATAATATGGCGGCCAAAAAAATTAATTTTTTTTGATTTTTTCTAAAATTGGTATGGGGAAATTTTTGGGGTTGTACAGAATGAATCTGAAATTATTTTTAAAAAATTCAGTAGGGCGGATCCAATATGGCGGACAAAAAATTTAATTTTGTCTGATTCTCTGCAAAATTGATGTGGGGAAGTTTTTTGGGTCGCACATAATGGATCCAATTTTTTTTTAAATTCATTATGGCGGATCCAATATGGCGGACAAAAAAATTAATTTAGTCAGATTTTCTCCAAAATTGGTACGGGGGAGTTTTCAGGGTCGCACATAACTAATCTGAAATTATTTTTAAAAAATTCAATATAGCGGATCCAAGATGGCGGATTAAAGATCCTATATCTCCCGATTTTGTCTAAAATCACTATTGGGGTATTTTTGTTAGTGTTAATTATGAACTTTTTGAAAACTCAATCTGGCAGATTCTATATGGTGTCCTAGAAATTTTACATTTTTCGATTGATATAGAGGGGGATCTTGAGGGTGTAAATTATAAATTTAAAAGTATTTTTTCAGGATTCAATATGGCAAATCCAAGATAGTGGACTAAAAATTTTACATTTTCCGATTTTGTTCAAAGGTAGGACTAAGTCATTTTTGAGGACGTAAATAGCGAATATAAGTCTAGAAATTTTAAGTTTCCGGATTTCATCCAAAATTGGTACTAGGGGTGTAGATTTAGATTAGATTAAGACTTAAAATAATTATTCGCATTATTTCAGATTTGGTATTAGATGGTTTTCGGAGTCGTGTATTACGAATATGAAGTTAATTTTTTATAACTATTAGGTTAATAAGATACAATATGAGGGACAGAAAATTTCACATATTCCAATTTTGTCTAAAATTGATATTGTGAGGTTCTTAAGGGGTATTCAAACTCAATATGCGGTATAAAATATATCGAGCTAAAAAATTTACATTTCAGGATCTCTAAATATTGAAAATTGACATTGTGGGGTTCTTGAGGCGTATACAAACTCAATATGCAGTATAAAATATATCGAGCTAAGAAATTTACATCTCAGGTTCTTTAAACATCGATATTGGAAGTTTTTGGGGCCTATATTACTAATGTAAAATTAATTTGAAATTTAAGGTAGTGGATTTAGTATGACAGACTAAATATTTGTTTGACACACTTTTACTGGTATTTGGAAAACTCTAAGAAACAAAGAATTTTTAGTGGTTCATTTTAGGGTGATTTACAACTTTGGATAAAATGGGTATTTTTTTGCCACTTGGAGTCATTGCGAGGTACACTAATTTCGATTAGTACATAGTTCAAAAAATTTATGGATATCATAATGAATTCTAAAACTAAAAATAGAAAAATAAAATTTTTATAAAAAAATTGAACCGACTTCTAAAAGTGCGCTAAAAAGTGAAAAATAACTATACATTTTTATATGAACTTGAACTTTTTGAAGTCGGTGCCAAATTTTTTGTAAAAGAAATAAATAACTACTAATATATACAAATTATGATAAGAAAGCAATTACAAATAAAGTATTTTTAATCTGTTTATACAAATCACATTTTGTCAGGTATTAGTTTGGCGCCGACTTCAAAAAGTTCAATTTCATATAAAAATTTATAGTTTTTTTTTCACTTTTTAGCGTACTTTTAGAAGTCGGTTAAATTTTTTTATAACCATTTTGTATATTATTTTTTTTTCTCTAAAAATTTATGAGTGATAGGTAAAAAAAAAGTTGCGATTTGCAATGTTCACAATTATGGAATGCTTGATTCATATTCAGTTTAAGCATCCTGAAAGACATCCAAGAACAAGTTTTTATTTTAATTAAGTAGTTTTTACATATTTTTGCAAAATTTTCATCCCTCAAATGTCGCAATTTAGAAAATTTTCAAGCTTTTTATTTCAGATTTGGTTTCGGCAGACTCAATAACATATATAGTTCTCAATTAACTTGTAAGTCTGTTCCTATTTTTGCATGATTTTCCAGGTAATGCCAACCATGGTGCAATGGTGCGATGATGAGAACAAATCTCATAGATGTAAAAAAGATTCGTACCTGCAGTAAGTGCAACTATGATACGTTTTCACATTGTGCAGACCAAAAACGTAAATAAAACCTTGCTTTGAGAAAAGAGTATTCAATAAATCGACAAAAGCCGCATTCTTTATCATTTGTACGAATTTTACACCGTTATTATAAAGATTTTTTTTCTAATCAGGATCTCAAGTTCGTAAATCACCTTGAAAATGCTTATTTGTATCAAAAGAGTCGATAGTTTTTACGATTTTCTTTGGTATTTAGAATTATAAAAGCGATTATTGTATTTGATCATGTCTGAAAACCACGACCGGTCAAGGTTTGATTACGTGTATTATCTGTATTTTTGTACTTAGAATAGATATCTTCAGTTGTAGATTTAAACTTAAATTGAAGAATCGAGATTCATTAAAATACAGAGTTTAAAAAAAAAATTAAACTTATAGTTACAAACTTTTATCGTTTAATTTTAAAATTTATCTTTACGTTCTTAAATTTTTCGCTATAGCCGAAATCACCGCCAAAGAAATTGTCGGGAGTCGATGAAAATATACGAGATGTGGCTAAAAATAACGAGACTGATGCTTCTACAGAAGACGTACTCGTGCACCAAAAGCAAAAATGGGAGTATACAATTAATGGAAGAACATCTTCAAAGACCCATCCAATGGCTAATATGCTTGGGGTAAGGTCGGGACGTTCGAATTGTGAAGAAAAAGGTCAAGTAACGAGCTGAATTTCACATTTAGTATGCTTTGGTTATTAATTTTTCTCCCTGCATTATCACTTTTTCAATCAAGACAACATTAAAGTTGTCAGATAATGTTTTTTAAAAAATGGGCTACTGTAACTCGACCCTATAGTACACAGAGACTCTAACAGTACACAGTGGCTCGACAATATAATATTCATAACTATGATTTAAATACAGGGTGAGTCAACGATTGGATGAAGTAAGTTTGTGCCTTTTCGGTGAAATTTACAAAGAAACTATATTTACTGTTTGATACAGTTTATTTTTACGCAGATTTTAAAAATATTTAGGACTCTACAGGGTGAGCCTAAAAACTAGGACAGCATAAAGTTGTATTTTTTTAAATAGGACATCCTATATACGAATCGTATTTTCGATTTAGCTTATAATTTTAAATCTTTTTTATTAAGGGTTTACTATAACAAAACTTTATAGTTTCTGAGATAATTAAGTTTAAAGAAAAAAAGTCACATTTTCAAGCATCAATTCAATCCTAAATAACGTTTTCAATTTTGTGACAAATATATTCAAATTTGGAATTTAGCAAGGCCAAGGACAAGTTAACATAATTTTTACCTAATATTTGCAATAAAAGCTACAGGGTGTTGAACACATCGGCTCAAATTTGAACAAGATTAAATGAATAAATATCTTTTTTTTTAAATGGTACACCCTGTATATTTTCATGTTATTTAATAGAGTAATAAAAACCCTAAAAGTTTTGTTCAATATATCCTATACCTATTTATAATAGTTTTTGAGATATTTCAGTTTTTCTTATTTTCCATACTTTTTTACAGAAATAGTCTTCATTATCATAGAATTTACAAAATGAAGTATCCTGATCGACGCCAGCCTAATACCCATACTTTTCAAAACTTAATGCAAAGATTTGATTCTTCTGGCACTGTTGATTATCCAAAACGTAAAGTGGTCAACAAACCAGTAACTAATGAAGAAAAAGAACTACAAGTATTGTTAAATGTTCAGGAAAATCCTTTTATTGGTAGCCGTCAGTTAGCAGCAATATGTGAAACATCACAATCCACCGCTAATCGTACTACCAAGAAATATAGGTATCATCCATATCACATGGAATTACACCAAGAATTGCATGGACAGGATTTTGAAAGTCGTGTAAACTTTTGTCGTACAATAAATGCGGAGATTCAATTAAATCCAAATTTATTATGCAAGGTAATGTTTAGTGATGAAGCTACTTTTAGAAGTAACGGTGCCATAAATAGACGCAACATGCATTATTATGCCACAGAAAACCTATTTTGGATTAGAGAGGTGCAACATCAAAACCACTGGTCATTAAATGTTTGGTGTGGTATTCATCATAATCGAATTATTGGACCCCACTTTTTTAATAAACCACTAAATGGCCAGAGTTACCTGAACTTTCTACAAGAAGAACTACCCCAACTGCTTCAAGGTCTCGATAGGGATGAGCTCGACAGTATGTGGTTCCAGCACGATGGTGCGCCTCCGCATTACCATCGTGAAGTTCGTGCGTTTTTGGACCAACGATATCCGCAAAAATGGATTGGACGTGGGGGTTTCATTGAGTGGCCACCAAGGTCTTGCGACATCACCCCATTAGATTTCTTCCTATGGGGTTATATTAAAAATAAGGTGTATGTTAATCCACCAACAACAGTGGAAGATATGCGAAACAGGATTAGGGATACCTGTAGAACAATAACGCCACTAATTTTGTCCAGGGTCCGAGAAAATCTGCAAAAAAGACTAAATTTGTACATTGCACAAGAGGGTCGTTTATTCGAACACTTATTAAAAAGAAATAATTAATCTCAGTATTTAATAGGTAATTTTTTTGTTTCAATTTAGTATAAAAGTAAATATGTATTTGCCTTGTCGTTATTGTTGTGTTAATTTTTTCACATTATGTTTAATTAAACTATTGCCATTGTAATATAACGAATAATGTATTTCATCATATTTAACCACATTCTGTTTGTTTCTGTAGTTTCTTTTTATTAGTTTACATGGCTACTATGATAATGAAGACTATTTCTGTAAAAAAGTATAGAAAATAAGAAAAACTGAAATATCTCAAAAACTATTATAAATAGGTATAGGATATATTGAACAAAACTTTTAGGGTTTTTATTACTCTATTAAATAACATGAAAATATACAGGGTGTACCATTTAAAAAAAAATATATTTATTCATTTAATCTTGTTCAAATTTGAGCCGATGTGTTCAACACCCTGTAGCTTTTATTGCAAATATTAGGTAAAAATTATGTTAACTTGTCCTTGGCCTTGCTAAATTCCAAATTTGAATATATTTGTCACAAAATTGAAAACGTTATTTAGGATTGAATTGATGCTTGAAAATGTGACTTTTTTTCTTTAAACTTAATTATCTCAGAAACTATAAAGTTTTGTTATAGTAAACCCTTAATAAAAAAGATTTAAAATTATAAGCTAAATCGAAAATACGATTCGTATATAGGGTGTTCTATTTAAAAAAATACAACTTTATGCTGTCCTAGTTTTTTGGCTCACCCTGTAGAGTCCTAAATATTTTTAAAATCTGCGTAAAAATAAACTGTATCAAACAATAAATATAGTTTCTTTGTAAACTTCACCGAAAAGGCACAAACTTACTTCATCCAATCGTTGACTCACCCGGTACAGTCACGTTTATTTGTTTAAGTCAGAATCATCTCTTAAGTCTAATATTCATCAACATCAATCACATAAAAGTTATAAAATGAAATCAATTGAGATCAACCTTTCTTCTGACATTGTTTCTTTGTTATTTGAGATTTAAAATCTTACAAATAGTTTCATTTTTATTCCAATTTCAAGCAAGTAACATAATAGTCATCATAATAGCGTTTAGAAGAAAAAAAGTGACAACCTTAAAAAAAGCTTAAGTAAAATATACTTGATATCATTCTCTTTAACTATGGAAAGATCAGGTTTACATGGTACATAGAATCTTTTTGTTCCAGGTTTGAGTCTAAGAAAAGATACATAGTATTCTAAATTGTTGATTTTACCCTCCAGGAGCTTCTGATGTACAACGATCTTACCCTTTTTGTTACAAATTGCACTATATTCCCCTTCAAAGGCTGGGGAGGTAATGGTTTTGTTAAATGGTTCTCTGGTAATACAAAAACTTCTTTTTCATCATCACCTTGGTTACAGTCTGCTTTGTCATTATATTCTTCCGAGTCTGTTAGCTTTATTTCTCTCTCCTCTTCTTCTTCTTCTTCTTCTTCGTCGCTTTGCAACACGTTTCGTATGGTTTCTTTTTTTTCCATAGCACATTTTTCTTTTTCTATCTATCTAATATTTTTCTTTTTCTATCAAAAATATCTCCGGCGTGTGAGTTGCGATCATGCTACGTCCAACTTCTTTTCGTTTTTATTAGTATTCCTTGGGTCAGCTTTTATATTATTTCTAAATGCAAAAGGAGATATGAAAGAATCAGTTGATGAATCTGTAGCTGTTGCTAGCTGGGCTTTCTAAGAATTTAATGACTCTTCGGTAATATTTGATAAAGGTGCAAGTTTCAACTGATGGTACTTTATTTTTAGATTCTTGTGATTCCTGATGAAATGATATTTCAGAACTGGTAGTGTTGATAGTGCCAGCTCGCGAAAAATCCACAAGGCTCTTGGATAACAGCCGTGCATTTGACATGACTGAAATTGAAGTGTTACTGGTTTGATATTTACAGATAGGGTTGTTTCATTTAAATGTAATGAATCCGCAGTATTCAAGTCATTATCAGATTTTGCTGCTGTGGGTTTATGTGAGCATTTCATGTAAAATTGTTAGATCTTCTGAAGATAATTCAGTTATTTGATCCATTTCCGGTTCATTTGACTGAGTCTGCGAGTCATTTGAACTTACCATGATGGACTGAGATAAATGTGGGAGATTCTCGGAATCAATTGGAGCAGTATAAGAAATATTTTCTTCTCGAGGGGCGCTGTCTGGACATGGCCGATCAGTTACGGAATTCGTGAGATTATCATCGTTTATAAATATTAGTCTGTCAAATGGATGTATTCCATATTTGACATTTAAACTTTATTTTAGAAATTATCTTCCCACCTTCAACTCTGTTACTACTTTAAATTTAAAACTACGACTTACATTATCTTTTACACCCCTTCCGTAAATATATATATATATATATATATATATATATATATATATATATATATATATATATATATACAGGGTGTCCAAGATAAGGATCCTAACCATGGGAATCTCGGAAACAGTTGGAGATACGAGGTCGGTTAAATTAGAGAAAAGTTGCGCAATTTAGTGCTAAATTAAACGCAATTTAAAAATTTTAAAAATTCAAAATACTTCCGGAGATTTCCGGAAAAAACCGAATTTTGGCAAAATCGTTTTTAATTTTTGTAGGCTTTATTTAAAGAGATATCAAAAAATAAAAGGTAGATTCTTCTTGCCACTTTTTATTTTTTATAATTTGGTCTAAACAAAATTTAAATCCGACGTTTCGTTTCTGAGATACCATCATGAACTTTCATTTTTTATATGGAACAAAAAAAAGTATCCCATGTATTTGATAGCATTTTTTATTACAAATTCAACGGTGTATCACACTTGCATATCAAGTGTGTAGTTCATTGGCTTTTATAAAACTGATATACCTTTCTCTCTCGCTCTCATGGAGCTCTTATGGAAAGTACTTGAACTACGTATTCGATATGCAAGGGTGATACATCGTTGAATTTGTAATAAAAAATGCTATCAAATACATGGGATACTTTTTTTTGTTCCATATAAAAAATGAAAGTTCATGATGGTATCTCAGAAACGAAACGTCGGATTTAAATTTTGTTTAGACCATATTATAAAAAATAAAAAGTGGCAATGAGAATCTACCTTTTATTTACTGATATCTCTTTAAATAAAGCCTGCAAAAATTAAAAACGATTTTGCCAAATTTCGTTTTTTTCCGGAAATCTCCGGAAGTGTTTGAAATTTTTAAATTTTTTTAACTGCGTTTAATTTAGCACTAAATTGCGCAACTTTTCTCTAATTTAACCGACCTCGTATCTCCAACTGTTTCCGAGATCCCCATGCTTAGGATCCTTATCTTGGACACCCTGTATATATATATATATATATATATATATATATATATATATAAACAAAAATAAAATAAAATCTTGGATTAGCGGACGTGAAATGTGTCAATCTGCATTATTCTCGTGTTAAAAAGTGCGGAGTATTCCAAAGTATGGAAAGACTCCGGGTCCGACAGACGGCGACAGCGCTGTTTCGTCCTAATATGGGACTCGTCAGGCCACCGCAGTCGGTACAAACCATCATCTCGCCTCTGCATCCTATAAAGCTGAATTTAAAATTAAAAACAGCAAATAGGACGACAAAGGCGACATCTCGATGGTTCACTCGATAACACTTGTGTCGCCTTTGTCGTCCTATTTGCTGTTTTTAATTTTAAATTTAGTAAATAAGTTTAAATAATCTTCGTGCGTGTAATTTAATCGCCCCGGCACGATTATTATTAATGAATGTCAAATGGCAAGAAATAGTGACAATTCTGTAGGGTTCGATTGTTCTATTTTCGTCACACCTCGCCGCCATGGCCAACTAATAATAAAACTTAAAAGCCGTATAGCATTTTTACAATAGAAAAATGTTGCATTGTCAATATTTTGAAAAGTACAAATTTCTGGAATAGACAACCTTATACAAAGTTACCTTTATTTTTAATGCTCAATATGATAAAATTATAAAAATAGGTGCTTTTTATTTGAAAAAATTGATTCTTGACGATTTTTTTAACATAATCTTTAATCTTCTTTTTTGACCACTCTGTACTAATAATTTTCAAAATATCACAAAAAAATTACTAAAGTCAATATTCGTCCACAAGAAAACTATCCCAAATTATATAACAAAGATAAATTTATAGTTGAGTTTTGGTCCGCAAACGTAATTTTTGACATAAAAAATTAAATATGTCCAAAACGGTGAGACTTAAGTATAGAACATTATATATGAAATATGTCTAGAATTTTACGTAGAAATCAAAAATGCATTAAAATATATGGTATTTTGTTTAAAATAAGGAAGTTGACATCTACTTTCGGTATAACCGGAAGTGCCGCCATCTTAAAAATATTTTAGCCAATTGTCCCTAATGCACGTTACAACGCTGTCAACTTTTCAGGTTTTTCCTAATTATAGTTTTCCCACAATCAATCGATAAATTTCCCGGAGAATCATATATATATATATATATATATATATATATATATATATATATATATATATATATATATATATATATATATATATATATGCAATCGAAGGTTTTCGGGCACCTCGTGCACGTGCCGAGTCCCTCTCAGGACTGTAAGGCAGCTGACGTTTCGGTGAAATCTCATTCACTATTTTCAAAGCTCATGTATGGCGTCTATGAGCGAACTGACGCCCACGACTTCGGTGTTGTCGGCACCGTGCGCGCGTCGGACGTGTTCGCTTTCCGAATGGTTCCGGACCATCAGGTGGCGTGACCTGCTGCGCGTTATCGGCCCTGTTGCCAGTGGTTGTGGTTGCGTTGTCGAGTTGTAATCTCTTTCGTTACTAAGTGGTACTGGTTGATGTTTTGTAAGCAGATTTTTCCAAGTATTAGGCACACGTTGGCTATCATCTCTGCTATTTAAGTTGTTGGGCCTCTTTGCAATTTCAATAGCCTCCCTTATAACTCTTGTGGACAGGTTTTCACATCTCGACAGCATTTTTGTTTCCGAGAAATTTATCTTATGTCCTGTGTTTAACCAGTGTTGGGCCAGAGCAGAAGAAGTTGTTTTTTGCTTGACAGCGTTTATATGTTCGTCTCTTCTGGCGCTTATTTTACGGCTGGTTTGGCCTACGTAAGATGAGATGCACTCTCCGCATGGAATTTCGTACACTCCCTGGTTTTCTAGAGGGATTCTTTCTTTAGGTGTTGGCAAGAGATCTTTTACTTTACGGTCTGTGGTGAAAACGGTTTCAATGTTGTGTCTCCTGAGAATTCTTGCGATCCTGTCTGTGGTGCCTCTTACATAAGGAACAAAAGCCTTGGAGCTATTCTCTTGGTTTTCGCGATTTTTTGGGGCCAAGTGTGTGTTTTTTAGAACCTTGTCTATATGTTCTTTTTTATAACGGTTCTTTGTTAGGGCTTCCTGCAGTATGTTCATCTCTTTGTGATAATTTTCTGGATCTGTAAGGGACTGCGATCGAAACGCAAGTGATTTCACTACTGCAAATAATTGGGCGGGGTGGTGAATCGGCGTTGAGGTACCTGTTGGTGTGAGTGGGTTTTCTGTAGACAGTGTGCGAAAGCAAGCCATCCTCTTTTATTTTCAGTAGGATATCCAGAAACGGTAGTTCTCTTTCCTGTTCAATCTCCATGGTGAATTTAATTTTGGGATGTATACTGTTTATGTGTTCCAGGAAACTTGTGAGATTTTCTTCTCCATGTTTGTTGCCAGATAACGAATGTGTCATCCACGTAACGTAGCCACAGTTTTCGTTTATGTGAAGAGGTCTCCAAAGCTTTTGATTCAAAGTCTTCCATAAATAAGTTAGCGAGCTTTGGAGCACCGGAGTCGCGGGCGTCAGTTCGCTCGTAAACGCCATATAGTGAGCTTTGAAAATGGTGAATGAGATTTCACCGAAACGTCAGCTGCCTTACAGTCCTGAGGGGGACTCAGCACGTGCAAGGTGTGCCCGAAAACCTTCGATTGCACATCACACCCGTGAGAATATCCGACATAACACACACATATATATATATATATATATATATATATATATATATATATATATATATATATATATATATATATATATATATAGGATGTGTGTATGTGAAAAAAGTATTAGAAAATAATAAGCTTTTCTCCCACCTCGTGCCCGTACTATGTCATCTGTAATGCCATACCACGTAAAACCCTATGTTCTGTTTTAAAAAGATGAGCCTAAATAAAGCGTTTTGGATCAGAAATAAAGACTAGCTATCATTACTAAATTGATAAAAATCGTAACAAACGAAATGATGACTTTTCTTGACCTATGACACTCCTAATCCGGCTGTTAAAAGTTTTTAATCGGCAAGGTGCTTTCCATCTTATATTAATAAAGAAAACACAAATTAATTAATCTTATTTTTGTAAAAATGTGTTCCTTGGTCACCCATTAGCTCAATCCGGATTTAACAGTAAACAAAGCTGGTTACAGGGAAAAGGGAATCCCGAAAATTGTGATCGATGTTTTTGAACCATTCTTCTTCATGAAGTATCGACGTAACCCGTTGTAAATTCTACAAGTTTATTGGCCAACTTTCACAATTTTGCTTAGTGTAAAATCTCTCTGATCACTCAGATCAATACTAATACCGTAGTTAATTTTTGTAACTTTGATTAATGCAATAATTGAAATCCTTAAAGTTTACTGATTTTGGATCAAAAACTTGTTCACCGCTAACAATAGAGTAATCAGTCTTTGTTAGGGGTCAATGAATATTTGAGTTGCTTAGAAGCAGAGTGACCCAATCGATTTTTTGGCATTTTTTAATTAGGCAGTGCACGCTATAATTTATTTATTTACTTTTCAATAGAGAGTGGCCCAAAGAACCTTTGTCGAACGGCTAATAGATGGAGCTCGTTAATAAGTTAGCCACATCTTCTACCTGGACGTTTTTATCAAGGAATACCGGCTCAAGTAGCCACTTGGATTTAGTGCAATATCACATTGCTGAACATAGACAAGGAATTTTTTTTGTCTAAGTTGCTTAATATTTTCTGTTAAATTTTGTTGTAATTCTTCTAGAATATTTTCTTCTTTATTTCATATTATTTAACTTTAGTAAGTAAAGAACCTACATGGTATATCTTAGTTAAATATAGATACTTTTATATTTTCATTAAATTTGTAAATGGAAAAATCCTAACCTTAAATTACAAACTTTAATTTTTACACTTAGGCTACTGTGCATTGATGTGATTTACTTTAGATAATGTTTAAGAAATATTTCTTAGCTTTACCAGTTGATGTACGAACCAACAAATTAATGTTCAAGGAAAAGGGAAATAGCGTATCAGAAAGCTGAAGGCACAAAATAGGGAAAAAGCAAGATAGCAAGGAATTTAGGCAAATCCTATGTCAATGTTCGAAATAATATTTTTCGATGGGGAATGCCGACTCCCTTACAAAATGTAATTTATTATTTTATATTTTTGCAAGCCTTTATAAACTGATGATTTTCAACCTGCATATCAGTTACATTAATGCCCGGGGTAAGGTTATCAATAAATGCCGTTTCACTCAATTCCAGAAGTCCAATAAGCATAATAAAACACCTTTTTACGAGTTGCTAAAGGAGTTAGGAGATATGGTGATTGTATGTAAGTCCTTTTTCAAGAATGTTTGAAGTGTTTTCGGTGGTAAGTAGGTAGTTAATAAATAAAATTTTCTTAAAAATATTTAAGAAGTAAAAATTATCCTAAATTTATAAAAGGAAAAGTCGGATTAAAATCAGTTTCATTTTAAACTAAATGTATAAATCCGAAGTTTTCAAAAATATTACAAGTATTTACTTCGAAAATCAACAACAGAAAAACAAAAAAAGACTTTAAATTTAAAGTATCAAAATAAAATTATATTGCCTAAGACCAGATTTTTCTAACTTATAGGTTTTTAAATTTTATTACAGTCTCGCACTTCTTGCTTCACCTCTTTACTAAATTCGAAAAAAATATAAAATATAAAATCTGAATCTAAACCACGCGATATGTGACGCATTTTATTCTGAAACGCTGAAAAACAAGTAGGCCAAGAAAGGAATGTCGATCTGCTGACATCAGAATCACGAGATTTTGGTAAAAAACCAACAATTTCAACAAATAGGCTCTCGATCATGTGATGTTTTCTTGCAAGAATAAGTAGATTTGAAAGATCCATATTTTGCCAAGATATCAAAGAACAGTTAGTTGAGATCAAGAGTTAAGAGTTAAAGTTAAAATCGGTAGTTAAAGAGTTTGCTCGAAAAGTATACAGACAATGAAATCGTTGTAAATAACAGCGTTTCGCAGTACTAGAAAAAATTCGGTTTTTAAATCCAAGTGCGTTTTTAAAAAAATAAAAGTCAAAAAGTAAGTGTTTTGCTAAAAATTTATGTATTTTTAGTAGTACCAGGGTAGCTCAAATTACTGATAATTGTCTCCCTTTCTTTTAATATTTTTTGTATCACGTTTTGCATTTTTTTCAAATATTTAATAAAGTTTAAAAAATATACTCCCCAGTGAGTTTTATATCATTAGAAGAAAAATAAAGCCTAGTAGTTGTTAGTACTTTAGGATCTCGATCCTGCTTTCCTTTGAATTGTAGGAGCCCTAGCCTATGGAAAGTAAATAAAAACATAATAAAAAGAGAAAAAAAGAGCCACACGCTTTAGTAAATAAAACTAAAGGTGGTGATAGAACTACTTTGCCATTAGAAGAGGCAAACATTTCCCAAAAAACAAAACTTAAGAGGCTTAGATCAAAAATCTCAAGATATTTATAAACCGATTGGCAAGATACATTTCACCCTGCAGTTGTATTAAAAACTCACATGTAGAATATCTGTCCCCCGATCTAAATATTAGTAAATTATTCTCTTTGAATTTGAATGATACAGAATCTACAATAAAGATATCCAAATTTGTATATACAAAAATATTTAATGAACCATTTAATCTTCATTTTCAGTATCCTGCTACAGACACTTGTAGAAAATAAGATGCAATGACCATGAACATAAACTGTCAATTCAATGAGGAAGATTGAAACAGAAAAATAATTGCACTTAAGGACGGCGGAGGTATCTCGTAAAGATATACGGGAAGATGACGCAAAAGATGTCGAGTCTAAAACAACCATAGTTTTCTGATGAAAAAACTTTCAAAGCCAAGTATTGCCACAGGCGTAACATATTATAAAAAACAACTGTGGACTTACTGCATAAGTATCGATAATTTGACGACGTCCAAAGTATACATGTACGTTTGATATGAGGATTTAGCGTCACGAGGCCGGAAAAATATTGGATCTGGCATTACGGATTACGTAACAAGCTACGCGAAAACACTGAATCTAATAATGTATAGTGGCAAATGTGGAGGACGAAATCGACAGGGCTTTTGGAATGCACATGACTACATAAAGGTAGTTTTAGCAGCTCAAAAAAAAGATACATTTGAAGTTGGAAGAATGCAAAATAGAGATTTTAAATTAATAGGAAAGTTAGAAAATTTTCTGACAAATAGGAAGAAAAGAGCCGAAGATGTCAAAGTAGAATGGTTGAAAATTCAGTGATTCATGTTCAAGGTAGATAAAACATTTATTATTTATTCTAAATACTCTAACAATTAAGCAGTCTTATTTCATAGAGTGAACGACAGCAAGAAAACAGAACAGACGTAAAGAAAGTCAAAATCAACAACTTTCAACTAGAAAAACTATATCTCTTTAGGAGACCAGTCGATAAATTTAAATTTAAAGATCTTCAAGATCTCCTTCCTTATATACTACCAGTTGCCTATTCGCTATACAATATTTTAAGAATCAATTATGAGGCATTAGATGAGGATATTGTGGAAGAAGATTCAGATGCACGTGTCCAAGTGTAAAGACAGCATTTTTTTCATATAACTGTATTTCGGCAGAGCGGCCCAACTCTATTTTCTGTAGAGGAAAATCGTCATTTTGAAGTTTATTTATATGAATCTTTTTTTATATATTGAAGTTTGCGTTTAAAATTATGAATATTATGCTTCATAATATATTTAAAAAAAAACATAGAATAATTTCACTGCATTTTTTATATCAGCTTTGTTTCAAAACTATATTTTTACATTGAACCTTATTTATAAAAATAAAGAAAAACGTTTTTTTCTGCTACAGCTACAGTGGACAAATTTTATGATGAAATTGTAGAATATGATGTTTAGAAAACTTCACAACAGGCCTGCACTGCCGCATATATTTACTTAAATACAGAAAATTAAAAACTGCAAGAAGATCTTGAGGTAAACGAATGAAGTCAATACAAAAATAGCAGAATATTTTTAAAATGACTATATACCAATGGTGAATACAATACAGATTGCGTGGAATGTAGGGAGATGGCCCTGCTTGTAATAGACTTCATATTTTGTCTGATATACGGTGCTTAAAGGATTCGCTTTTCTTATGTTTAGGTGTGCTTGCTTACCTTGTACCAACGAATATAGATTCCTTATAGAAGCGCTGTTTTTGGTTAAAAGGCGTCAACAATGGTGAGTATTAATGTTTTACAAAGATCACAATAATTTTATAATATTTTCGAGGATTTTTTTTATTTCTTGATTGAAATGGTTTAATTAAAAATAATACTTCTATTGTTCTTGCGTAAATTTTTTGTACATATGCAATAAATATTTTCTATACTATAAAAAATGCATGACATGGAATTCGGATTCGAAGCTACGTCATATACAACGACAAAATGTTTCCTAAAGCGGCTGACCACTCAGTTACCAATACATTGATACAATATAAGATTTCTTTCACTTGATCATCTAGAAGAAGAACTTGTGGTGAGAAAGAACTATGGAAGAGAGATACTTGTGGTGGGGGTAGCGTGCGAGAGAGATAGTATCAAAAGAGAGCTAAAAACTCTTTCCATACATGCTCTGTGACGCTTTAGTATTGTCTTCGGTATCATATTGTGATATTATGTATTGGCAAGAACTTACATTACGTGAAAGAAATAGTCTCCAGGGACTTCAGAATGCCTGCCTTAGGTTTTGCTACAGTATGAGAAAGTTCGATCATGTGACACCTTTATTTCAGGCATCCCGATGGTTTCATTTGGAGAAAAGATTCTTTATACATTTGGCGATCCTTGTTCACAGGATTGTGTTGACAGAAACACCTTCTTATCTATCTGATAAATTCATTTGTGGCACTGATATTTATGAGAGACAACATATCATATTTACAAGTTCATTGTATCGATGTATCGAAGCATAGAACTGTCCTTTTTATGGGATCTTTTCGATACAATGTGGTAAAAATTTATAATTCGCTTCCTGAATATATCGTGGCACATAGAAATGTTTTTCATTTTACAGAAAAAAAATATTATTAACAATTTGTTCATAATAAATTACCTGACAATTTTTCGAGAATCCACTCTCGATTTTCGTGATTGCGTTTTGAACTACATCTAAAGAAACCTTCAATATTTCAGTGATGTTCCGGTATGAATGACCTTCTTTTGGCAAAAGAATGATTTTAGCTTGTTTTTCTAGAGATAGTTCCTTTCGCTTTGCCACTTGTGTTTGTTGAAATTGAATATTTTATCAATACATCGACCAAAACACTTGCTAGATTGCCCAACATTTTAGCTATTGTCAAATAATTAGATTTGGGGTATGGCACATGGGCCATTTTTAAATCTTCAAAGAGGAATTGGACGAGACTAGACAGGATAGATTTTCAAGCCATTAGAATAGGTCTGGGATTTATGAGATCCACCCCTAATAACATTGTACTGTCACGGGTTGGGGAACTTCCCTTGGAAGTAAGAAGACATGGTATCGGTGCCAAATTCTCTATGAAACACATCGCCCTACAGAATAATATCGTTTTTGAGTCACTTCTGGAATTTTATAAATTATACAATTAAAATCCTGGATTTTGAAGCAATGTGAAGTCCCCCCCCCCATTATTCAAGGCTTCGACCTTGCAATACAATTCATTGACCGAATAACTAAAGCGGGTAAACCACCCTGTTACATTTTTAATTTTGAGATTCACATATTAAAAAAGAGATTAGTTTCAAATATTTTTGAAGACTTAATAGCTAATAGACAAAGTAAACTAAATTTTTTTTACACAGATGCTTCTGTCGATCCTGATTCGGGTAAAGCAGGTATTGGAATTTATAATCCTGAGATCAACATAGAAATTAGTAGTAGACTGCCCAATAACATCAATATGTGCACTGCAGAAATAATCGCTATTAGAACAGCAATAAAGGAAGGTATAAAATACTCTGCTACTCTAATATTATAATAGCTTCTGACTCAAAGACTGGACTACAAAAGTTGGACTGGACTGGAATTCAAGTTAGAAATGATTATAATACGATATCTACTAAACAACTAATCTTTTATCTCAAGAACATGGGGGTTAATACTGAAATAATTTGAATTCCTAGTCATAGCGGAATTATAGGGAACGAAAAAACTGATATGTTAGTTCAAAAAGAGAGAAATCTACAACTAAGCGTATCATACAAATGACATACGGAATTCCTGCAATACATCAATAATTGATTGTGGGCCAACTGGTGTAGAATTTACAGAAATATGGGGACTATTAAAGAGAAAAAATATGTCTCTTTTCAAAATATGCAATTTAAAAAACTTTGGTTCCGAACTATAAAATTTTCTATAAAAGAAAAAATATTTACATTCTATGCAGATTCACTTCTATAAAATCAAAGTTAAGGATAATCCCTTCTGGGGCTTCTAGGGCTTGCGACCTAGTCTTGGGTTGCTCATGTTTTCATTTTTTAGGCGATCTCTTAAAGTAGTGAATGGTATGTTATATTGTTTTGCGGCTTTTCTTTTGGACATACCTCCTTCAATCGCAGTTTTAGCAGATTGAAGGTCTTCTTCGGTCCAAGCCGCTTTAGCGGTGGTCCTTTGACTATTTCTTGGCATATCTACAACAATAAAAAAATAATTCACTAAGGGGTAATGGCGCTCAGGTGAGCGGTATAACCCCAAACGGTCGTTTTGTAATTAATTTGAAAATTAAAAAAAATCACACACAATTGTTGAAAATTGATTGCATTATCATAAAATAGAATAGCTTTATTATCAGAAAAGTAAAATTAATAATTAAATAAGCATAAAGTTTTGGACTTACCGACAAAAAACACCTAACCGAAAATTATATCAGCGCGCTCTCAAACAAAGAAAAGCACTTCACGGTCGCATGACTCGAGCTGACTGTCCGTTTGCATCGCTGTCTGTTAGTGGCCCCCTACCCCCGCGATTCACGCGACGTCGCGTGTTGCTACGTTCCATTTTGACAGAGTTATAGAGGTGAGCGCCATTACCCAGTGAGCGCTATTACCCCTGGTTACCCTATAGACAGGAGACAAGTGGAGCTTAGACCCTATGTCCTTTATTGGACGCTTATCTTTGGAGATATTCTCATTACTAATAATTATTCCTGGCTGTAGGCCGAAAGGCTAAAGGTCATTGCAAAAGTCGGGAAGAGAGAGAGAGAGAGAGAGAGATTATATTTGGGGTTATGTTATGTAAATCAATTGATAATCAGTTATCAATCGTTTTCAGAAAAGGCGGAAATATTTAAAGTTTACAATTTTTCAAATAACACCAAAAATTTTCGCCGAAATCTTTAATGAAAAAGGTGGCTATTTTTAAGAAATTGATTTAATTTCTATAAGATACATTAATAATAATCAGTAGAAATCTAAATTATGTTCAACACAATAAACTTATGTGAATAAAGTAAGTTGATTTCTGGAATTAATCAAATAAACTCAAAAAAATTGTTTCTTTTTTAGGTGTATTCAAACTTTTGGCCGGCACTGTAGATAAATTAATCTCACTCCTTGTTTTACATATCGGGAGCACTCAAGTCCCTTTTTTGCATTTTTTCTTTAAAAAACCAGATCCAGCCGTTTTGCAGCAGTGTTTTGCAAATATATAAACAGATAAAACTTCTAAGAATTGCGGATTTCATCTTGGAATCTAATATTTAATTACTCTATTGTATTAGTACAGATTAATGATAATCAGCTTGTCACCTATAATTATTATTTATGAATGTCAATCAGAGTATCTTTTTATAAGCGGATTAATATAACTTAAAAAAATGAAACCCGGCGAGGTAGACTTGTTTCGCAGCACTTCATTCGTAAAATTTGTTTGTTCAAACATTTAACAGATTATTTGTTCATTGGATGATGAACGGTGAACTTTCAGTTACGGTTTGCCGGTCAGGAAAAACTTGTCTAAAATTAATTTAATTAAAAAAAAAAGTTAAAAAGTTTGTGTGATAAATCACTTTTGTATAACAAAAAATATTAATGTATGTTTGTGTCAGTGTCATGTAGTAAAGTATGAACACTTGTTGTGACGTAGATTGCTGATATTATGGATTATACTTTAGTCTAAAAGTCTTTATTATTATTAAGGTAAACCTTTCATAACACATTTTAATTATAATTTAATTCACTTTTTCAATCATCTATATTAATATTAAATAGAGGAAATTCGAGTGTTGCTATGTGTGTGGATGCGAAGTAATTTAAAACTATTAAACAATTTCTAGCTCTTTAATATTGGGAAGTAAATTTCCTTCTAAAAAGTATAAGTTATAATTGATAGGTATAATAAAATTTTTATAAAATAAAATTTTTATGAAAAAAATTGTACCGACTTCTAAAAGTGCGCTAAAAAGTGAAAAATAACTATAAATTTTTTATTGAAATTCAAATTCTGGAAATCGGCGCCAAATTATTTCTAAATGAAATAAATAACTACTAATAGATACAAATGGTAAGAAAACAATTACAAATAAAGTGTTTTTGATTTGTTTATGCGAATCACATTTTGTCAGGTATTAGTTTGGCGCCGAAATTTCAATTTCACATAAAAATTTATAGTTATTTTTCACTTTTTAGCACTCTTTTAGAAGCCGGTTCAATTTTTTTATAAAAAATTTATTAAAAATTCTTTCAGCGTCAGATTTTGCTACACCAACTTCTTTCTCTATTTTTCTACAGAATCATGAAGTTTTTGCTGCTGCGTAAAATAACACATTTGTTTCTTTTCTCTCCCTGTCTTCTTTGAAGTATGTTTTGGGATGCAACTGAATAAAAGATCCGTATTCAACTAGCAAATATGTCTGGAGAGGGTTGCCTTCTTTCTGGATACTTAACATGAACAAAAACAATCACCAGATATGAGAAATTATCCTAATGACAACGCTTTAAATACATTACCTACTGTAATATAATTCAGAAGCTTCTTGGGTACATTCATTGCTTTGTATAAAACATAGTAATATATCATACTTTTCATAATTATCATAAACGGCCATTGTAAATGTAAAATAAATAAAAAGGAAAATAAAACCACCTACGTAACAAAAATATTTCATAAATAGTAACCATCTGACAAAACTGTGAAGTTTTGGACATCTGTATTTTGTTTCTTATAAATTGGTCGTGGTATACTGTTAGAAATAAAGTAAATTATTGAAAATATCGAGTTCTGACTTTGTTTTTCAAAATAAAATAAATACATTATATATATTTGAAGTGCCTAAATTATACTTAATCAATATCTAAAATAATATACAGGGTGTCCTATTTGAAAAGTCATAAGTTTGGTTAATATCTAAAAAAATAAATTTTTCTTAAAAAAACTGACTACGCCACTGAACTCTACCTAAAAATCTCTATACAAATCAGTTTTATCCTTTTTATGAATTAACGCATAACGAAAAAACGAAGATTTTCAAAATCAGAGCCATGACAAGTTTAACACCGGAATCATAGTTTCGTTAAAAAGTAGGACACTAAAGTAAAACCTCAACATTCTCTTTCATAATAAGTCCTTGATCTCCTAAAAGTGTTGAAAATGGGACACCCTGTACACTGTAACCTCTGGTATGTGTTTTTTTAAAGAAAAAGTTTGTTGATTTATATAACTAAACTTATTGAATACAAATACATTTGATTGTAACCTCTAAAATTGTGTAAATAATAATTGTTTAAACAAACAAATGAAAAAAAGTGTATTCTGAAATTACTTTATTCGTACAGATAATTTTAGGTATGTTACAAAAGTTCATATTTCGTAAGATATAATCGATGGAATTTTTTAACTTACCAACTATTTTGTACAAAATTTAATTACGAAACTTTTTTCTTTCTTCAGCTTTTCTCTAAATTGAATATTTTCAAAGTTATAAGGAAGAAAAGGAAAAAAAAGCGTTTTTTCAATTTTTTTTCCACTTTTTGTTAAATAAATAAATGTAGCCGTATTTTTGAGAGGGAGCATACCTCACCTATTGTGATTGGCATCATTCCGGAGGGTTTCGAATAAAAATTTACTCACTCCATCTCAATGGCCAACCAAAAACAAATCAGCCCTTGTCTACTAGTAGTTATTTGTTTTATTATGTAGTAATTTGGCGCCGAATTCAAACATTTCAATTTTAAATAAAAAATTTTATTTTTTTTCCTTTTTTTAATGCTTTTTTGGAAATTAGTTCAATTTTATGATAAAAAAATTTTTTTTTGATTTTTAATTTTGAACTTTTTGTGATATTCATAAATTATTTGATCTAAATACTTAGCGAGACGAGTAGTGTATCTCTTGATGTTTACAAGGTCGCAAAAAAAAGTATCTATTTTATCCAAAGTTGTAAACTTCACTAAAATGAACAACAAAAGAAGATTGTCCAAATACCAGTTTTAATTGAAATTGTACCCAACAAATATTTAGTCTGTTATAGGAAGTCTACTGTCTTGCATTTTAGGAAATGAATTTTAGATTCGTAATGTAGACCTCCCCAGTACCGATATTTAAAGAACTTTGCACATTTTGTAGTGCCACTTAGTTTATCCTGTATCTTGAGTTTGAAGAAATTAATTGAAGATTCGTAATATATTTTCGACAAAACTAGAAAAATGTAAAATTTTTAGTCCGTCATATTGTATCTGCTATACAGGGTGATTCTCCGGGGAATTTGTCGATCGATTGTGGGAAAACTACAATTAGGAAGAATCTGAAAATTTGACAGTGTACTAACGTGTATGAGGGACAGCCTGCTAAAATATAAGTAGATGTCAACTTGCTTATTTCAAATAGAACATCCTATATATTATTGCATTTTTGATTTCTACGTAAAATTCTAGACATATTTCATGTATAATATTCTATACTTAAGTCTCACTGTTTTGGAAATATTTAAATTTTTATGTCAAAAATGACGTTTGCGGACCAAAACTTAACTCTAAATTTTTCCTATAAGAAAGTCTTTATTATTTAATTGAGGTTAGTTTTTTTGTAGATGAAGATCGACTTTAGTAGTCTTTTTATGATATTTTGAAAATTATTAGTACATAGTGGTCAAGAAAGAAGAATAAAAATTATATTTAAAAAATCGTCAAAAGAAAATTTTTTCAAATAGAAAGCACCTATTTTTATAATTTTATCATATTAAGCATTAAAAAAGGGTAACTTTATACAAGGTTGTCTATTCCAAAAATCTGTAGTTTTCAAAATATTGGCAATTCAACATTTTTCTATTGTAAAAATGCTATAAGGCTTTTAAATTTTGTTATGAGTTGGCCATCACGACGAGGCGTAGCAAAAATAAAATAATCTAACCCTACAGATTTGTCACTATTTCTTGCCATTTGACATTCATTAATAATAATTATGCCGGGGCGATTAAATTACATTCACAAAGATTATTTAACTTATTTGTTATTTATGGAGACTGTGATAGAATTATTTCAAGAACATGCGATACATTCGCGATCCGATATCCGTAGAAGCAGATGCTAATACCACCAACTGGTAAAAGAATTATAGAATACTTCAAGAACTTTGGATCCATAAAGCAAAAAGAAATAGAAATAAACCAGTTGTTTATTAAGAAAATATAGAAACTAAAATTTTAGGATATTTCGCCGCATATCCGACAATATCTACAAGGCAAGTAGCATGCCTATGTAAATTCCATAGTACCACATTTAAAAGGCACCGATTTTCCATTAAGAGTGGAGTTCTGTCAATTTATTTTACTTCGGTCACAAGAAGATGCCGCTTTTTTGGATAATATTATTTGGTCAGACGAAGCCAAATTCACAAAAAATGGATTGTTTAATCGGCGCAATTCCTACTATTGGAGCGACTCAAACGTACATCCATTTAGGGAATTATATACTACCAAGATAATTTGAATGATAAGTTTGCCATTTTTGAAGACTTTTAGATACAAAATACGTTTTTAACTTATAGGTGAGCGCTATTTCGACGTCTTGAGAAATTTGGAAGTGAACTATTTAGATAACTTGCCTCCGGCTGATCATAGAAATCTATTTTATCAACATGATGGGGCGCCTCTACATAATAGTGATTTAGTTAACAATCATTGCAAAACTTGTTTTATGATCAATGAATAGCCAAGAATGGGCTACATCTTGGGCCACCTCGCTCCCCCGATCTAACAATACTCGATTTTTTAATTGGGGGACAATCAAAAATAAAGTATACAACACCGCAGTAACCACTATGGAAGATTGCATGCAGCGCGTTAGAATAGCATTTGAAAAATTTAATCCTCAGTCAATAAGAAGAACCACCCATGAAGAGTTCCTGCTTAGGTGCGAAAAAAGTTTGGAAATTCAAGGGCATCAATTTAAACATTTAATCAAATAATTTTTGTAACTTTATTTTATTAACAATTGGTTTATTTCTATCTCTTTTAGCTTTTATAGATCTAAAGTTCTTGAAGTCTTTTATCATCTTTTTAACAGTTGGTAGTATTGGTTTTTGTTTCTTCGGATATCGGATCGCGAATGTATCGCATGCTCTTGAAATAACTCTATCACATTCTCCATAAATACTAAATAAGTTTAAATAATATTCGTGCGTGTAATTTAATCACCCCGGCATGATTATTATTAATGAATGTCAAATGACAAGAAATAGTGACAATTCTGTTGGGTTCGATTGTTTGGTTTTCGCCACGCCTCGCTATCATGGCCAACTAATAACAAAACTTAAAACCAGTATAACATTTTTACAATAGAAAAATGTTGATTTGCCAATATTTTGAACACTACGAATTTTTGGAATAGACACCCTTATACAAAGTTATCTTTATTTTTAATACTTAATATGATAAAATTATAAAAATAGGTGCTTTCTGATTGAAAAAATTGATCTAGACTTTTTTTTAAATATAATTTTTGTTCTTCTTTTTTGACCACTCTGTACTAATAATTTTCAAAATATCATAAAGGACTACTAAAGTCGATCTTCGCCTGCAAGAACACTAACCTAAATTTAACAATAAATACTTTCTTATAGGAAAATGTATAGTTAAGTTTTGGTCCGCAAATGTCATTTTTGACATAAAAACTTAAATATGTCCAAAACGGTGAGACTTAAGAATAAAATATTTTACATGAAATATGTCTAAAATTTTTCGTAGAAATCCAAAATATAATAATATATAGGGTGTTTTGAAAATATTTTAGCCGGCTGTTCCCCATACACGTTAGTACCTGTCAAATTTTCAGATCCTTCCTAAATATAGTTTTTCCAGAATCGATGGATAAATTTCCCGGAGAAACACCTGCGAAATTAGCATCTGGAAAAAAAATTAGTATTAGTAGACTTCTGACTACGTAGAAACCTTCAAAATGATACTAGTAATTATGTAGTACCTTATGTTTCATTTTCTTTTTTGGGGAAAATTTTTTATTTAATAATTAAGATGTGAAAAACAGTTTTTCCGAGTTCTAGGAAAAGTTATTGTTTTTCAGTAAAAAAGTTCCAAATAAAAATTATGCTCATTAAAAATACCTACAGAAAGCAAAGATCTATCTAAATCGGATATTTTTTTTGTTATTTATGGCAAAAAAACTTGCCAAAATGACTGTTTTTTCAATTGTTAATAAACAGTAGAAGAATGTATTGCATCAACTTTATACTGCACTCAAAGTAGCCTCTTATTGCAGACAAAAAGTGTGCAAAATTTCAATTAAAAATATTAATAACTTTTTATACAATTAATTTGTTAATACTTTTTTATGTTTTTTGATTGTTTATTCTCAGTGACCTAGAGGTCGTACAGTGGTCTACGAGTACGCAAATGAAAGTTCGAAACTTAAACTAAAAATAACAAAAAAGAACCAAATCAATTGTTGTCTTTAAATTGTTGAAACAGATAAACAAAGTTCTAGTGGTTTTTTCATTATAAACAAATAGAATAAATCTTCGACAATTATTGATATCGAAATACCGATAAGTGCACGTGATAGCTGAGAGAATGGCGCATATTTAAAAAAAATTATGCACGACTACTAGAAGCTGAGATAGAGTTTTTTTTTCAAAAAAACGCTGCAGCGTTGTTTATTACCATTAAAGAATTATTTAAGTAGGAGCTCATAGGGACATGGTTAAACTATTGTATGCAGTAATTTTCAACTCAATTATTTAAAAATTGTTGATGTTGTAATAGTTTAAAGCTGCACCTACTCCGAGAGTCAGAAAGTGAGCAGTGGAGGGGAGGCTTTCTTTCAGCCTGCGGCGCGCGGAAAAAAACGTTATTCGGACGTTTCAAATTCATTTCGCCGGAAAAATTTGGATTATCTCGGTGAATATTGGTCGTAGAACTTTTTTTTTATTTGTGGTTTCTCGACCTTACGACCCGAAAACCTCCTAATACCAATTTTGAAAAATGTATATAACGTAAATGTATTAAACTCTTAACCTTTTCTTAATCTACACCCTCGAAACCTACCTCAGTACAAATTTTGGACATAATCGAGAAATGTAAAATTTTCGGACCGCCATAATGCATTTGCCGTATTAAAGTATTTAAAAGTAATTTTACATTTTTTATTTACACCCTCAAGAACCTCCAAAAGCCAGTTTTAAACAAAAACGAGGGTGTAAAATTTTTAGTCTGCCATGTTCGATCCGCCATATTGAACATTTTAAAAATAATTTTAAATTCATAATTTACACCCGCAAAAACCCCCTGATACCAGTTTTTGGACAAAATCGAGACAAATAAAAATTCTAATGCGCCATATTGAATTTTTAAAAAATAATTTTGGGTTCAACAACGTAGGGTGTATGCAATAGATAATAGTAAGGAGTGTAGAGAGTAGTTGTCGTTGAGAAAACTCATAGAACAGTTATAATATATAGCACCTCACGTTTTTCGTTTTAAATCTGACATGTACTTCCATTGGTATTAAAAATTCAAAATCGTAAATTTTCAGGACGATATGACCAATTATTTTATACTTTCAGTCCATTTTAAAAACGTGATATATTAATTATTTTTATTTACATAATTATTTTTTGCTTTTTAGTGTTTACTATAAAATCGATTGCAAAATTTGCACCAAACAAGTAAAAATCGATTGCAAAATATGTACCGGACAGACAAATACACAAACAGACAGACAAGAAAGCGAGTTAATATTGCATTGATATCAAGTTCTGAGTTATGTTTAAAGTTTCTAGTTTTTAGCTCATCGGGAGGCTAGTTTAAAATTGATTGCAAAATTTGTGCCGAAGAGAGAAAGCGGGTTAATAAAAACGTGGTAAAAAACAAAATTGACCTTGAATTTATCTTAAAGAATATGTTCATGGTCATAATATTGCATTATCACTGGGTTTATACAGGATGTCCGGAATAATGTGGAAAATTTTCCGGATATGAAAAAAACATGTGAAAGGAATATTACAAGTTCATATAAACTTTTTTCGTATAGGCCTCCTCTTTGGAGATATGGGTTCTCAAAGGGCTGCAATGGAATCAATTTTTTTACACATAATTATTGAAGCATCAGGTATATTTCAATTTTTTTTAATATGATGTATACCAGGTAAGACCCTTCAAATTACTATCCAAGAAAATGTTGTGAATTACTCAAAGCCGCAGGGAAGGACTAGCTGTGACAATTATGACCCCATTTCTGTTACGCCCTGTATGATAAGAACTTTGGACAACGTTTTTTACATACCTTTAACTATTGATTATGTACTCCCCATTCATGTCGCTAATCCTAACCGTTTTCGAAAAAACGTCATTTTATTTACATCATGTATTTGGTGTATTTCGATAAAAGATACACCTTTGTTCCTATCAAATATCCAACCTTTAACCTTATGATAAAAAAATTCGATCCAAAAGTAGAGTTTACCTCTTTAGTTAAAACCGTCTAATTCTATGAATTGTAGTTCGATCTAAATTCGCAAAAAATGTTCGTTTTATTTCATTGGCACCAAAAACTAAAGTACCGTTGTTGCAAACGTTGCTAGGTACATAAGAAATAAATATCATTTCACATCATTGACACATTGATTCTTTACTTGGATATTACTGATTTTTGAATTTTGTGGTGAAATTAATTGTGAAATAATTCAAAATATGGAATATACGTTTATTGAGTATGCAGATATGCATCTGATGAATGGTCTTATATCTTGCAATGCTTTGGAAGCCAGGAGGTTATATCATGACAGATATCCTAATCGTACTCTTTCAGATTAGAAAGCCTTTCAACGAATTGACCAAGGTCTAAGGAAGGATGGTAGGCGATTCCATTTAATAAGGTAATATTATAAAATTTCTTCCTAATTTTAGTACATTTTGGGAAAATAAGTACTGATGCTGGTCGGGGAAGAACAGTATGTCCGCTGTAATTAGAGGAAAATATTTTAAATGCTGTAGATGACACTTCATCAATGAGTACTCAAAAATTATAAGCGCAGTTTAATACGTCAAAAACAATAGTACAAGAAGTTCTTCAAGAACAGGTGTCATATCCATATTATTTGATAAAAGTGCATGAACATGATTTCTGAAGATTTTTCTCGTAAAATGCAGTTTGCAAACTGGCTATTGGATCAGCAATGAAATAACGTAAACTTCATTAGCACTATTCTCTTTACGGATGAAGCAGGTAACATAAATGCACATAACTCATATGTATGGGCTGATGAAAATCTTCATGTAACTAATGTTTCGCATCATCATCATCAGTTCCAATCAATTAATGTCTGGGCAGGAATCATTGGCAATTTTTTGGTTGAACCATTCGTATTGCCGGCACGACTGAATGGAAAACTCTATTTGAAGTTTCTCCAGAAAGCTTTTCATGATTTAGTAGAGCACTTACCACTTGAAATCCGTCGAAACATGTACTACATACACGATGGGGCACCACCTCACTTCAGCGTTGATGAGCGGGAGCACCTGAATAACGTCGATCCAATCCATTGGATAGGTAGAGGAGGACCTATTGATTAGCCTCCTCGATCTTTCGACCTGACGCCGTTGGATTTTTACCTGTAGGAACATTTCAAAACCTTGGTGTATTCCACTCCGGTCAATAGTAGTGAGGAACTTCTATGGAGAATCACGTTTCATTGTGATCAAATAAGGAACAATACTAAGTTAATGTGGTAGGTACAGCAGTGCTCAATTCGTCATGCGAGTGTATCAGACTTCACGGAGCCCATGTTGAAGCCATTTATGTATTTATTTAAGCAGTTAGTTTAACTTTTTATTGAAACTATGATATCAGGAGAAAATTCCTCTTTTCATATTCAATCCGACAGATTAGGGGACTAGCAGTGTAGATAAAATGACGTTCGAAAATGGCTTATTTAATTTTTAGTCAATAGTTAAAGGTACATAAAAAACGTGGTTCAAAGTTTTTATCATACAGGGTATAAAAAATGAGATCGCTAGTGTCACAACTAGTCCGACCCTGCAGCTGTGAGCAATTCACAACACTTTCTTATATAGTAATTTGAAGGGTTTTACTTGGTATATACCATATTAAAAAAATTGAAATATACCTGGTAGTTCAATAATTATGTGTAAAAATCTCGGTTCCATTGCAGCTCTTTGGGAGCCCATATCTTCGAAGAGAAGGCTTATACGAAAAAAGTTTATATGAACTTCTAGTATTCCTTTCGCGTGTTTTTTTCATATCCGAGAGGTTTCCCACATTTTTCTGGACACCCTGTATTTGTGTACCAAATTTAGACTTGATCGGTTAATCGAAAGTGGAGTTGACCTTGAAATATATGTTCAACGTTAGTTTCAAAGTCATAATACTACATTGCCATAGGGTTTATATATGGGTATCAAATTTTAGCTTGATCGGATAATTGAAAATGAAGTTCACCTTGAAATATATTTTCAAGGACATAATATTGCATTGTCATCGGGTTTATATATGTGTAGCAAATTTCAGTTTGAACACATAATCGAAATCGATCTTGAAATAACCTAGAAATATATTTTCAAGTTCAGTTCTAGGGTCATAATATTACTTATATCACTCCTAACAACCTTTACATGTATATAAAGCTTCATCGAAATCAGTTCAGACGTTTCAAAGATTAGCTCATGCAGACAGAAAGACAGATGGATACTTCAATTTTATTTATATTTATAGATAAAACCAAGTTTGACATAATTATCTCAAAAACTAATGAAAATTTTGAGGATTTACATTATTCCGTGGCTATCTGGTACGCATTTATTGTTAGGTTATGTCAATATTTTTCTGGTTACAATAAAATCATCGGAAAATTATGGAAATTCCTTAAATGAGTTAGCATAAGTGATTTAAAACGTTAAAATGTGGGTAATTAACACAATGAATTGGCGAAATATGAGTATATGTTACTTAAGTTGAACAATTACGATAGATAACGGACCGAGTGAGAGTAAGAATTCACGATGCATTGCATTTATACATATTAGAAAATTTATTTAGCTTAATTAAAACAATTCTAATTTATTAAAATCTATCCACGTATACTAATATAATAAAGGTTGACTAAAATGTGGTTGTCGAACTTGCATTGCCTTTATTTTTACGACGTTTCGATTAGGTCGTATCTCGAATCGTTATCAAGTTCAAACTGAATGTTTTGTCTTAAGCGTGCGAACTTATATAGGGACTGTTTCCACTGAAGCGCAACGTTTTGGTTCACTGTACGCACCTCAATGATTTGGTGTTACAAAATAGTGTTTGCCAGAGATTAGGTATCTCAACGCTGGGTTTACTGAAGATTACATTATTATTTTTAATGTAAGCTTCTTCTATAAATTTAAATTTTCTTTTCTTCATGTTGGGTTCCATATATATTGCCGCAGCTTCAGAACATTTTATATGGAGTTGTTTATCCAGGCGTGTTTTGCAATACCTGATCTCGCCGTTTCCCCTTTTTGTGTATGAGCTTTATGTTTCTTAATTATTAACTTCTAGTGGTCGCTTGGTTTCTCCAATATACATTTCACCACACTCACATGGAATTTTGTAAACACATTCTTTCTTATTGGTAGTTTTTGGTTTTGTTTTTGTCAAATGAGCTCTGAATGTATTTCATGATTTCAAGACTCTTTTTTATTATAACTGGTGGCAATTGATCTTATTTTCTCCGAGGTTCATTTAATGTACGGAATTGTGAAGAAATTCCAATGTTCTAGATCATCAGTGAAGTTAGGAACATACTTGCAGCCACACTCGCTGGACCTAATTTTTGACAGGTGTCATTTTACAGACCTGAAACTTAATTTTTAAATAGTTTGGCTATTCCTCTTCAAAAAAGGTACTCTTAATTTATTTCGGTAAAACTGGTGGTTTTCAAGATAAATCGGTTTTTATGCGAAACACTCAAAAGTTACTAAGCTAAACACAAACAGGTAAAAATCAGGTTATTATTGTTAATACCAACATAATGAATTACTATTGACGGAATTTGTCAAAATCGCTTTCAAGTAAAAATAATTTAAAAAAATGAAAGAATATTCTTACGCATAGTATAGTGATATGCATTTAATTTGTGATGAAGCGCTGTTAAATTCTTCGAAGACAAGAAGACTATATGCTGAAAGATTTCAAGCTCGAACATTGCCAAGTCGAAAAATCTTTCAAAGGGTTGATCGAAGCCTAAAATAGGTAAAAGATGATTAAAAAAAAATCATTATTAGAGTTAACGAATTAATTTTTTACATGTTTTATCAGGATCATTTTTGCCGCGACGTGACGGCACGAGACCCTCACGTAGAGGAACAAATTTTGCAAGATATTGCTGACAACCCTTCAAACAGCATAATAAAACTTGTGACAGAAAACAATGTTACAAAATGGATAGTACAAGAAACAGGATAGTTACGTCAGTCGTAACACTTTGAAAAAGTACACGCGTCTCAGGATGATTATCCCGCAAGACTTCAATACTCCAGCTGGATTCTATAGCAACATAACTTAAATATAAATTTTTCTCTTATTTTGTTTACCAACAAGAGTTGGCATAATAAACTCACACAATTTACATTTTTAGCCTGATGAAAACCCGCACGCTATAATTCAAAACAAATACCAACAAAGATTTATTGTAAATGTGTGGGCTGGCATCATCGGAAATAACCTTATAGGTCCATTTGACTTTGACGAAAGGCTCAATGGTGAGATTTATTTATGGTTTTTGCATTAAAATTTAAATAATTTATTGGAAGACGTATCTCTTGATCTTCGAACATACTCCTGTAGATTTAGCATAACGTCAGAACTAGAGCCCAGTTGTTTGAACGCTGAATAACGTAATAATATTTTTATTTATATTTGAAAAAGTGTTGATAAACAGTAGATATTTCATTTTTTGGTACACACATACTGATTTTATGCTATCCTTTTCTAATTGCGTTATTTAAATGAGTATCATATGATAATCGGTACATCAATTTTAGAATACATAAAAGTATGAATTTATGGTTGCCTAAATTATTATTATTATTATTTTCAATATGTAGACAATATACAACATTATTTACCGATAAAAATAAGTTTTTAAATCCTCTTTTTGTTAAGATTAATTGCAAACTTCGCATTTATATTAATTTCTAACACTTAAAAACACTGAAAAGAGTCACGACAAGCAATTAAACTGAAAAAGATTAGTGAACATGTTTATGTCTGTCAAACATCAAAAAAGCCTCTCCCCCACCGACCAGAAACAGCCTTCAAACAAATCTATTGTTATTTAAATATATAGGGTATGATAGAAACCCTTGATGGAAAAATGAAAATGCATGATAGTAATGGATTTTAACCGTATGGTACGTCAACACTTAACAAACGTTTTTAACCCTCGATGGATAAGTCGAGGTGGACCTGTTTTATGGCCACCAAGGCATCCAGACCTAAATTCCTTAGACTTGTACTTCTGGGGACATCTAAAAGAAATAGCTTGTTCAACATCAGTAAATATTAGAGAAAAACTACTAGCAAAAATAGCACAACGTTCTAACAAAGTCCGTAAGAATGCCGAAATATTATTTGCAGTATAGCGGGAAAATATTCGAAGAATAAGAGATTGTATTGAAGTATGTGGAGCCCATATTGAACATTTGCCAAAATAACATTTAAACATTTTTCACTATTATTACATTTTAATAAAATTGTAAATTAATTGAGTCCCGATCAATCGTTTGAAAGGTTTCTGGACTTGATAATGTCTGAATTGGAAATCTTCCAGCACAACATCTTCTTGTCTTAGAATGGTTAGACAGCGCTTCTCCATAAATTAAATCACATCAGCACAACTTGCGTATTTAATTTTTATCTGTTTGTGTTTAGCATTAGTAACTTTTGAGTGTTTCGCATAAAAACTGATTTATCTTGAAAACTGCTGAGTTTATTGAAATAAATTAAGAGTACCTTTTTGAAGAGAAATGACAAAAGTATTTAAAAAATCTGTTTTCAACTCTGTAAAATGAATTAATCAATGTCAAAAATTAGGCCCAAGAAGTGTGGCTGCAATTTTTCCGCATTCCTGACTTTTTTATTGATGTAAAACATGTAATGTAGTGAGGTTTAATGTGTCTTTATGATCTCTATAAAACATTAAAATTTCATTAAATTATACAAGTCGGTTCAAAACTTAGAGACGATAAGGTAAATCGCTGGGTACTCCCTTTGGGGTTTGATATCTCCGTTAAGGGGTATTTTAGGAATTTTTTTTATGACAAAGTAGGGTTATTTTGACCTCCCCTGTATACTCCCGAGAAATTAGGAGGAACTTACTGGACATCCTGTATATGAAGGCAATTCTATCGTAAATAAATATATACAAATTCTGCAACGCATTGTTCCGGAAATAGGACACGAAGTGCCGGTAATGCGACTTAACAACCTGTATCTGCAACAAGATCGAGCTCCAGTTCACAATGCGCAAATTGAAAGGGTCTATTTGGACCCTAATATTTCAGGCCGCTGGATTGGCACAAATAGACCAATAAGATGGCCATCCAGGTCTCCCAATTTGTCTACTTTGGACTACTTTTTGTGGAGATACCTCAAAAATAAAATTTAAAATGTCCAGTACCAAACAATGGCGGATTTAAGGACAAATAGATTTGCAAGGTGGCCACCCAAGTCTCCCAATTTGTCTATTTTTGACTATTTCTATGAAGATAACTCAAAAATAAAATTTTAAACGTCCAGTATCAAGCCATAGCGGATTTAAGGACAAATGAGTCTATATGATGGCCACCCAGGTCTCCTAATTTGTCTATTTTGGACTATTTTTGTGGAAATACCTCAAAAATAAAATTTGAAACGTCCAGTATCAAACCATGGTGGAATTAAGGACAAATGGACCTATAAGATGGCCACCCAAGTCTCCTAATTTGTCTATTTTGGACTACGTTTTGTGGAGATAACTCAAAAATAAAATTTAAAACGTCCAGTATCAAATCATGGCGGATTTAAGGACAAATGGACCTATAAGATTACCACCCAGGTCTCCCAATTACTTTTGTGGAGATACCTTAAAAATAAAATTTAAAACGTCCGGTATCAAACCATGGCGGATTTAAGGACAAATGGACTTATAAGATAATCACTGGTCTCCTAATTTGCCTATTTTGGACTACTTTTTATAGAGATAACTCAAAAATAAAATTAAAACATCCACTACTAAACCACGGCGGATTTAAGGACAAATGGATCTATAAGATGGCAACCCAGGTCTCTCAATTTGTCTATTTTTGAACTACTTTTGGTGGAGATCCCTCAAAAATAAAATTTAAAACGTCCAGTACCAAACCATGGCGGATTTAAGAAATGCGACTCAAAGAGTTTTTAGAGGGTTATAGACGCGGCCTATTTTTATTTCCCATGCAGTGAGGAAAATAAGAATTACGTTTGAAACAGGTTTAAGACATAACGGAAGACAATTTGAACAATATTTGTGAACATTTTTTTTAGTTTAACCATAGAAGAAATATACCAAGAATTCCTATCCTGTGCTATAATTTTGACGCTCCTAAATGGTACGCCAAACTGGTATGCCATCTCATTCATAAAAGGCAATTTACAATATTGTCAATAACTGATATCTATATCAGTATTTTAATGTGTTATACATACTTTTGTTAGAAACAAATTTAAAAAAAATTAATTTTTCGGATTTACCAATGGCCGAGTTTTAATACTTAGCGCTTCCAATCCTCCCATAAGAATGAGCCGTCTTAGTATAATTCGTCAATGGTTTAACGTAATACACAACTCTTCGTTCTTATAGATCAAATTATTTTAAAAATCCGAAAATATACTTACCCCTTTTGTGTTCATCAACATACTATTGGTAAGATTAATAGATTTTGGTTTCCTTAATACCCTTCACAGCCTACTAACAGGATCTGATAATTTTTTAAAAAACGTAAATTTAAGGCTCGTTACTAATTATAAATATAGAGTGTTCTATATTTTTGAAAAGCTTATAATAAACTGAATGAGATTATTCAAAAATACAGGGTGTCCGGTAACTACCTCCTAATTTCTCGAAAGCATACAGAGGAAACCAGAGTAACCAAATATAACAGGTAACAAAGATGATGATAATTCAAATTAAGCGACCAGAAGAGAAAGACAATGACAAACAAGAGGAATATTAAGCTTCATGTTTTCTATTAATAATGAAAATAACAGGAAAAACCCTCACATTAAATTTGAGTTGTAATTGATGATACTTAAAAATACAATTAAAATGTTTTTAAATTATTTTATTTTAATATCTTATTATTAACTAAATTTTATTATACCGATGTTTTATTAATGAATAATATCTATAAATATAATTTATTAATTGGTAAATAACTAAGGTTTCTTCATAATTAAAATATTTTTCGAAAATAAATAACTTATGCATAACTTTATAAACGGTACTATGTTTTGGATTCCACAGCTGACCTAACATTGTTTTACTTACGGCTAAGATTTTCCCACTCTTCGTGCTCCATCTTAAGAATTCTTAATTCTGTAAAATATTGCCAAGGATCAAATTTTTAGAGAATTTCATGCTCTACAACTTTTTTAATAACCCCAAATATCATTTAAAACAAAGAAAACAAGCTGTTGAGAAAAAAAAAGATTTTTGTAACCTTTGACCTTGAATATCTTGACTTGCGTACACGAGATTCTACGAGAATCTTGAGCTGACTTATAAAATGTCAAAACAAAGATTTATGCAAGTTTATTGCTTATTATCTTTCATTTCGAGATTAAATCCCTATTTGATTGGATAATATATAAAAAGTTGATGCTGGTAGTCGTTACTATGTGGTAGTTACTCATCTTCGGGAAATGTTTAAAATGGAACTACTATGTTTTGTACCATTAAATTTATTAAGAAAACAGTGACTGCAGTTTCAACTCACAGAGTCATTTTCAAACTGAATTACAAAGGTAGACTAAGTATTCAATACAGAAACATAAGAAAATTTAACAATAAATAAAAATTACATTATTTCAAAGGGGAGGTACTAAATTTTGGAAACTAAATATTATTTGGCGACAACAAATAACGGGGAAAACCCAAGTTCTGTCTGGTCATTAAGCAAATTTACATTTTTATTTTTACTATGTTTATATATTTCTAAAGATACAAGAATATTTAACTTTTGACCCTTTGTTGAATAATGTAATATGTCAGTGTTGCTTAAATCAGGAAAACTGTGGCTGTGTTCTAAGAAATGGTTTGCAAAGCTCGAGTCTGTTTTTTGTAGTCTATATGATCGGTGGTGTTCTGAAAAGCGAGTTTTAAAGCTTCTTTCTACTACTTTGTCCAATATACAAGCTATCACACTCTGAACATTTTAACTCATAAACTCCTGATTTATCAAATTTATTAATTTTATCTTTAGCATTGTAAGGGATAGTGGACAGATTGTGTTGAGATTTAAAGGCTACTTTTATGTTATGTTTGGAAAGAGTATTAGCTATGTTTTCTGAAAGGGTACCACAGTATGACAAAGATATATAAGATGAACTATCTTTATCATTTTTTATTTTGGAATATATTGAATTAAAAGCTAGTTGTTTTTGTTTTTTAGTTTTTAATTTCTTTATGGTTTGTTGGGAGAACTTGTTTGATATTGCAATCCTTTCAATGATATTTAGTTCCTCTTGAAGATCTTCCTCAGAGAGAGGCAAAGAGGATGCTCTATATATCATTGAATTGTATGCAGCCATTTTGTGTTTTAAGGGGTAAAAAGAATCATTAGATATAGTATTACCTGTAAACGTTGGTTTTCTAAAAATTTTAAAATTACACTGATTATTGAGGTGAGATATGGTGAGATCTAGAAAATTTATTTTATGGTAATTTTCTGTTTCCAGAGTAAATTAAATTTTTGGATTGCAATTATTAATGTATTGTAAGAATTTTTGAAGCTGTCTAGTAATTCCTTTAAAACATGTTAGAATATCATCCACATATCTGTACCAAAATTGAATTTTTGCTTAAAGGGGAATTAAAAATTTTGTTTTCTATGTTTGACATGAAAATGTCTGCTAGGAGAGGGCTAAGAGGAGAACCCAATCACCCAGTCGTTTCATACATAAATAGCCCCACGAGAGAACTAAGTATGAAACTAAATTCATTCTTCAAACAAATAAGCAACTTTAACCCAAGTCACAGTTTAAATAATTCAGTAGATCTCGTCCAAGACCTAACAAACATAAAAACCCCAAATAACTCCATACTAGTTTCTTTTGACATAAAAACCATATTTTCTAATATTCCAACAGATGAATGTTTTATACTTATCCAAGAAATCTTACAGGAACGAAATATAAATCCAATAGTTAATACTGAAATATTGTCCTCTTTTAAACTTTGCCTATTACAAATCTATTTCCAGTTTAATAACAAATTTTATTTACAAAATTCAGGGCTACCAATGAGTTCTCCTCTTAGCACTCTCCTAGCAGACATTTTCATGTCAAACATAGAAAACAAAATTCTTAATTCCCCTTTAAGCAAAAACCATGTTCAATTTTGGTACAGATATGTGGATGATGTTCTAGCATGTTTTAAAGGCACTACTAGACAGCTTCAAAAATTTTTACAATACATTAATAATTGTCATCCAAAAATTCAATTTACTCTGGAAACTGAACGTAACCATAAAATAAATTTTCTAGATCTCATCATATCTCACCTCAATAATCAGTGTAATTTTAAAATTTTTAGAAAACCAACGTTTACAAGTAATATTATATCTAATGACTCTTTTCACCCCTTACAACACAAAATGGCTGCATACAATTCAATGATACATAGAGCATCCCCTTTGCCTCTCTCTGAAGAAGATCTTCAAGAGGAACTAACCTGAACTAAATATCATTGAAAGGATGGCAATATCAAACAAGTTCTCCTAACAAACCATAAAGAAATTAATAACGAAAAAACAAAAACAACTGGCTTTTAATTCAATATATCCCAAAATAAAAAATGATAAAGATAGTTCATCTTATATATCTTTGTCATACTGTGGTACCCTATCAGAAAACATAGCTAATACTCTTTCCAAACATAACATAAAAGTAGCCTTTAAATCTCAACACAATCTGTCCACTATCCTTTACAATGCTAAAGATAAAATTAATAAATTTGATAAATCAGGAGTTTATAAGTTAAAATGTTCAGAGTGTGATAGCTTGTATATTGGACAAAGTGGTAGAAGCTTTAAAACTCGCTTTTCAGAACACCACCGATCATATAGACTACAAAAAACAGACTTTGCCAACCATTGCTTAGAACACAGCCACAGTTTTCCTAATTTAAGCAATCCTGACATATTACATTATTCAACAAAGGGCCAAAAGTTAAATATTCTTGAATCTTTAGAAATATATAAACATAGTAAAAATAAAGATGTAAATTTGCTTAATGACAGGACAGAACTTGGGTTTTCCCCGTTATTTGTTGTCGCCAAATAATAATTAGTTCCCAAAATTTAGTACCTCCCCTTTGTAATAATGTAATTTCTTAGGTAGTTTTATTTATTGTTAAATTTTCTCATGTTTCTGTATTGAATACTTAGTCTACCTTTGTAATTCAGTTTGAAAATGACTCTGTGAATTGAAACTGCAATCACTGTTTTCTTAATAAATTTAGGGGTATAAAATATAGTAGTTCTTTTAAACATTTCCCGTGGATAATATATGTTTTTATAAAATTCAAAAACGCAGAAAAAGATGCTCACCTTGGGACATCCTGTATATGTTTATTTATTAACCTTTTTTGATAAATAGAATATTGTGCAACTTGCTAAAACATACATGTCGACCAATTAAGTTGTAAAAATATTTGTATAAACTATTTACACATTTATTTAATTGATCAAGCGGAAGCTGAAGGCTAATTGTTTGGAGACTCATTAATTTCTATATTTGGACCGAGGTCTTCTGGGACATAATTTTGAAGTATACAACTATTTTTGAATTAAATCTCGTCAATTATGAACAGGGACATGAAATAACTCGGAAGTCCGGGAGATATTTTCATTTTTTGGGATAATATTATCAAAATACCAGCACATGGTAATTTACAAGAAATTAAAAACTAGGGAATCGATGTCTAAAATTGCGAACTTTTTATACAAGGCGATATTTTTTATTGCCTGCTATACAGGGTGAGTCAACGATTGGATGAAGTAGGTTTGTGCCTTTTCGGTGAAATTAACAAAGAAACTATATTTATTGTTTGATACAGTTTATTTTTACGCAGATTTTAAAAATATTTAGGACTCTACAGGGTGAGCCAAAAAACTAGGACAGCATAAAGTTTTTTTTTTTAAATAGAACACCCTATATACGAATCGTATTTTCGATTTAGCTTATAATTTTAAATCTTTTTTATTAAGGATTTACTATAACAAAACTTTATAGTTTCTGAGATAATTAAGTTTAAAGAAAAAAAGTCACATTTTCAAGCATCAATTCAATCCTAAATAACGTTTTCAATTTTGTGACAAATATATTCAAATTTGGAATTTAGCAAGGCCAAGGACAAGTTAACATAATTTTTACCTAATATTTGCAATAAAAGCTACAGGGTGTTGAATACATCGGCTCAAATTTGAACAAGTTTAAATGAATAAATATCTTTTTTTTTTAAATGGTACACCTTGTATATTTTCATGTTATTTAATAGAGTAATAAAAACCCTAAAAGTTTTGTTCAATATATCCTATACCTATTTATAATAGTTTTTGAGATATTTCAGTTTTTCTTATTTTCCATACTTTTTTACAGAAATAGTCTTCATTATCATAGTAGCCATGGCAAAAACAATGTAAAAGAACATTTCTCTGTGTGTCAAATTTATAACCGCAATCGCTTCTTTTGGTTTTTATGTAGTGTAGTTTGGTTTTTTTTGCATTCATCTTATATTGTAAAATGAATTTTTCAAAGAATGAGTTAATAGATATGATTTATACAATAGGAGAGGCTCAAAAAAATTGCCTTCTTGCTCAAAGAATTTACAAAATGAAGTATCCTGATCGACGCCAGCCTAATACCCATACTTTTCAAAACTTAATGCAAAGATTTGATTCTTCTGGTACTGTTGATTATCCAAAACGTAAAGTGGTCAACAAACCAGTAACTAATGAAGAAAAAGAACTATAAGTATTGTCAAATGTTCAGTAAAATCCTTATATTGGTAGCCGTCAGTTAGCAGCATTATGTGAAATATCACAATCCACCGCTAATCGTACTACCAAGAAATATAGGTATCATCCATATCACATGGAATTACACCAAGAATTGCATGGACAGGATTTTGAAAGTCGTGTAAACTTTTGTCGTACAATAAATGCGGAGATTCAATTAAATCCAAATTTATTATGCAAGGTAATGTTTAGTGATGAAGCTAGTTTTAGAAGTAACGGTGCCGTAAATAGACGCAACATGCATTATTATGCCACAGAAAACCCATTTTGGATTAGAGAGGTGCAACATCAAAACCACTGGTTATTAAATGTTTGGTGTGGTATTCATCATAATCGAATTATTGGACCCCACTTTTTTAATGAACCACTAAATGGCCATAGTTACCTGAACTTTCTACAAGAAGAACTACCCCAACTGCTTCAAGGTCTCGATAGGGATGAGCTCGACAGTATATGGTTCCAGCACGATGGTGCGTCTCCTCTTTACCATCGTAAAGTTCGTGCGTTTTTGGACCAACGATATCCGCAAAAATGGATTGGACGTGGGGGTTTCATTGAGTGGCCACCAAGGTCTTGCGACATCACCCCATTAGATTTCTTCCTATGGGGTTATATTAAAAATAAGGTGTATGTTAATCCACCAACAACAGTGGAAGATATGCGAAACAGGATTAGGGATACTTGTAGAACAATAACGCCACTAATTTTGTCCAGGGCCCGAGAAAATCTGCAAAAAAGACTAAATTTGTGCATTGCACAAGAGGGTCGTTTATTCGAACACTTATTAAAAAGAAATAATTAATCTCAGTATTTAATAGGTAATTTTTTGTTTCAATTTAGTATAAAAGTAAATATGTATTTGCCTTGTCGTTATTGTTGTGTTAATTTTTTTACATTATGTTTAATTAAACTATTGCCGTTGTAATATAACGAATAATGTATTTCATCATATTTAACCACATTCTGTTTGTTTCTGTAGTTTCTTTTTATTATTTTACATGGCTACTATGATAATGAAGACTATTTCTGTAAAAAAGTATGGAAAATAAGAAAAACTGAAATATCTCAAAAACTATTATAAATAGGTATAGGATATATTGAACAAAACTTTTAGGCTTTTATTACTCTATTAAATAACATGAAAATATACAGGGTGTACCATTTAAAAAAAAAAGATATTTATTCATTTAAACTTGTTCAAATTTTTAGCCGATGTGTTCAACACCCTGTAACTTTTATTGCAAATATTAGGTAAAAATTATGTTAACTTGTCCTTGGCCATGCTAAATTCCAAATTTGAATATATTTGTCACAAAATTGAAAACGTTATTTAGGACTGAATTGATGCTTGAAAATGTGACTTTTTTTCTTTAAACTTAATTATCTCAGAAACTATAAAGTTTTGTTATAGTAAACCCTTAATAAAAAAGATTTATAATTATAAGCTAAATCGAAAATACGATTCGTATATAGGGTGTTCTATTTAAAAAAAAAACTTTATGCTGTCCTAGTTTTTTGGCTCACCCTGTAGAGTCCTAAATATTTTTAAAATCTGCGTAAAAATAAACTGTATCAAACAATAAATATAGTTTCTTTGTAAATTTCACCGAAAAGGCACAAACCTACTTCATCCAATCGTTGACTCACCCTGTACAGAGTTATTTACCCTATACGGCACGGAATATTGCGGCCAAATACGTGACTTTCAAAAAGTTTTACTTTTGGGATATAAGGGGGTTAATTTAGTTACTTTTTAAAATTATTTTCATATTATTCAGTGTGTCCCAAAAGCTCTGAAAGTATTAAAGTTTTTTTTTTTTTTTAAATGGAACCCTCTGTATGTTATTGCCTTTTTGGAACTTTATGGGTTTTTAAATAATTTGAATTTTGACCAAATCTAACCTAAGTTTCATGTTTCAAATACTTCAGTTACGCACTCGAAATTTACAGTGAAATGTAACAATAAATTATATTTTATATCCCAATTGTAATAAACTTGCTGTATTATACAGGGTGTCCAAAAATTAAAACTAATCAAATAAGAAATTTAAGTGACTGTAACTTGATGAATTTAAATAGAATGCTATATTTTTTAACTTACCAGAAAATATACCTTTTAAATACCTATCGAATGGGTTAAGTATATTTTATAGCTAAGTTTTCTGCACCGTTTTGTGTTTTTGAATAGATGTTCTAATGTATCTAGTTACCTATGGCATTTGGAAATGACAGGTAATTTACAACTACATGGATATTTATCAGGTTAGTTCAGGAACTTGGAACGCGATTTATAGTCGTTCAACAAGCTATAACAGCAATAATGGTAATAACATATTGACGATAGCACAAAACAGAAAAAAAAATATTTATGGGTTCGAAATGTCGACCGTCCATTTCCAAACACTTACATATTCCTTTTTCGAAACCACTGCTAAGTCCAGACAGCATTTGCGGTGTTACAGTTTGAAAAGCGTCTCTTATGCCCACTTTCATATCCTGTGGTGTGTCAGGGGCACATTGTAGACAATTTCTTTTATTATCCCTATAAAAAGAAATCTGGTGGAGTTAAGTCCGGAGATCTCGGGGGCCAATTTTGAAATCCGTCTCTCTCAATCCACCTGTTTCGAAAGTTGACTTTTAAAAATTGTCGAACCTCGCCAAGGTAATGAGGTGAAGTTCCATCCAGTTGAAGCCACATAGTTGTTCTAATATTTAAAAGGACATCTAATAACACTCGAAGTTGGTGTAAAAGAAAATTGGAAACATCAAACCATTTAAAGATTCTTCCAAAAGTAGGGTCTAATTAAGTATGGATCCAGTATTCCTCCCCATACATTAACTGACCATCTATTCTGGTTTCTTATAACTCAAGCAACTATTTGACGTATTCGTGCGAATTTGAATCAGAATAGTAATGGAAGTTGTGCCTATTCACGAAAATAGCTGGTTTAGGACGGTTTCTTTCAGGAAACCTTTGAACATAGACTCGAGAAGCCAAAAAACAATTTTGATGACTTTTTCCTAAGATAAAAATCATATCAATACGCTCTTCCTTTGGATAAATCTTCATTTTGACAAAGCAATAACTCAATAATATTCAAATAATTTAATTCAGTAAATGAAGTTTCACAGTTACAAAAAATAATACCGCTATTATAGCAACAGCCTTTTCAGACTAAACTGACAGATTAAATGAATTATCTAACGTTTCTAAAGGCCATAGGCAAGTAGATACTTTAGAACATCTATTCAAAAAACATAAAATGGTGCAAAAAATGATTATTTGGAGTTTTCTGTGAAAACACGAATACTTAAGCTATAGAACACCTTATACCATTCGATAGGTATTTAAAAGGTACATTTTCTGGTAAGTTAAAAAGTATAGCGTTCAATTTAAATTAATCTAGTTATAGCCACTTAAAGTTCTTATTTGTTTAGTTTTAATTTTTGGACACCCTGTATATATAATATGAATTAATGTTATACTTCTTTGTAAATTTCGAGTACATAACTGAAACACTTCTTAAGTATTTAAAACATCAAAATTAGGTTAGATTTTGTCAAAATTCAAATTATTTAAAAACCTTTAAGATGTAAGTACTATAAACTTTGTTAAAATAGGCACTGATTTTGATCGGAGAATCGAAAAAGGCAATAATATATATGTTCTATTTAAAAAAGTACAACTTTAATACTTTCAGAGCTTTTGGGACATCCTGTATAATATGAAAATAATTTTGAAAAGTAACTATATTAGACCCATATATCCCAAAAGTAAAACTTTTGGCGGATACCAAAGATCAGTCCTAAGCAAGAATTTGGAAGTTTCTGAAAGAGTCTAGCAGTAGATATATCCAAATATGGTCCATAGGTACTATCATTTTAGTTGAGAGAGGTCAGAACAAGAGGATCGCACAATTTATTTTTTGTTTCTTGGTTCAGATAATACCTATGAGAATATAACATTTTCATTGCTAAATTATGATCTAAAACAAATCCCAGATATTTGGCCGAATTTTTAAAGATGTCGATCCAATTTGATACTTAGATTACGAAGCATATTATTTCTAACATTTTCAGTCCTAAAGAAAAGTCCCATTGACTTAACTAGATTTATTTTCAAGAGAAGTTTTTCAGTTGCATTAAATAAATTTTCTAAATTGAAATTAATGCAGTTATTTGTAAAGTCTAGTTTTGAGGAATCGAAGGTTAAATATATTTCATTAACATTTGCTTACATGTGACAATTGTAATGTTTCAAAGATTTGGAGAACTGAAAGGTAAATATCGTATAGAGTAGAGGTCTTATTATTTTCCAGTATTTCCTTGGGGATTACTCTCTTAACCTGGTGAAATAAAAATGATTATGAAACCTATATAATTTAATATCGATAATAAAATTAGATGATTGAGCATGTTAATAGTTTTAGCAGTCCTGGTAGGTAGGTTATCCTATTCAAGCAGTCCATCTTATTAAATAATTATGAATGAATAAAATAAATGACAATGGAACTTCAACAACTGCATTCTAATCGATACATAACCAGCTTCATAACTGTAACATAATTCCTTTTAACCACAAAAATTCGCAGCGCAATAATTTTCCATACTTATGCGCCTTTTGTTTCTGGACTAATATCAGGAAGAAAAACAAATATTTGAATGTGTGTGTGTGAGCACGATTTACTGATTTTAATTAGCAGGAATGACGGATCGATGCTTGGATATGTTTATAAACTGAAGATATTTCTGTTTCAAAGGATCATTGCTACAGTTTATTTGGCTTTGACGGACTATAAACAAAAAAACTTTTCAATTTTCTAAAAAGTAGGTTAGTTTTCGCAAGTTTACTAACTAATTGTACCAGAGAAAACAGAGATACCTATAGATTAATTGTTAAGATTTCCAGTGTCTTTGCAATTCGAATTACGGGTCAAATAATTCAAAAACTAATAGGAACTGAGTTTCAAGTTTCTTAATACAATTAGATATTAAGTATATATATATATATATATATATATATATATATATATATATATATATATATATATATGTTTATACGGCTTTTACAGATTCCTCCGTATGAGATGCATTAGCAGTGGTTATATCCACATTTTGCTGTTGTAGTGCTGAAATCACATTCAGCAAACAACTCCGTATGTAAGTGAAATAAAATGCGAAACAGTGAATGCAAACTTCGCTCCATTATATCCTTTCTGTGTTAGAGGTTGCACAGTTAGAATAAATTGTAATAAAACACAATTCATCCTATTCCACCACCATCGAGATTATGGCCCACCTGTACCACCACACCGAGAAGAAAGTCAAAGCTTACCCTCCCCGCCACAGTGATACGGCAGAGATACATGTTTCGTCTCTCACTAGACTCATCAGGGTACCGACATGCACCTGGCTGTGCAAAGGACAGATTGAAAGGAAGCATGCAACACTGAACGGATGGCTTATATATGTTTATACGGCTTTTACGGATTCCTCCGTATGAGATGCATTAGCAGTGGTTATATCCACATTATGCTGTTGTAGTGCTGAATGGTGGTGGAATAGGATGAATTGTGTTTTATTACAATTTATTCAACTGTGCAACCTCTAACACAGAAAGGATATAATGGAGCGAAGTTTGCATTCACTGTTTCGCATTTTATTTCATATATATATATATATATATATATATATATATATATATATATATATATATATATATAAAATAGAATAAAATATTGGCGAAGCGGACGTGAAAATTTGTCAATCTACATGATTCTCGTATTAAAAAGTGCGGAGCACTCCAAAATATGGAAAAACTCCGGATCCGACAGATGGCGACAGCGCTGTTTCGTCCTAATATGGGACTCGTCAGGCCACCGCAGTCGGTACAAACCATCATGGCCTGACGAGTCCCATATTAGGACGAAACAGCGCTGTCGCCATCTGTCGGACCCGGAGTTTTTCCATATTTTGGAGTGCTCCGCACTTTTTAATACGAGAATCATGTAGATTGACAAATTTTCACGTCCGCTTCGCCAATATTTTATTCTATTTTATTTTAAATTACACGGACAAAAACTTATCTACATATTTATATATATATATATATATATATATATATATATATATATATATATATATATATATATATATATATATATATATTTATATATATATATATATATATATATATATTTATATATATATATATATATATATATATATATATATATATATATATATATATAGAAATGGTAGTTAGTCGTTGCCGACTAGTTAGGACAAACTAGTTAATATTGGATATAATGGAGCGAAGTTTGCATTCACTGTTTCGCATTTTATTTCACATATATATATATATATATATATATATATATATATATATATATATATATATATATATATATAGAAATAGTAGTTAGTCGTTGCCGACTAGTTAGGACAAACTAGTTAATATTGGGGTGTGCAGCAAGTGAAAGAGTACTTTTTAAAGTTAATCCAAGCTTTCGTAAAAATCTGTATGATCATTTTCATCATCAGGGAGATTCTTAATTTGAGGTTGTTTACTAAGATAAGAGGTTGTGTGCCATTATACATTCACAAAAGAGATTAAAACTAGGGTCCCAGACCACATTATGAAAACTTAATGATTAAAATTAAATTAAAAATAAAAAACAGGGGGAACCATTTTGATAGTTCCTTCCCAAGTCACATGTAATTTAAAAATCAAACGAACTAACTAGAATAAAAGTCACCAATCTATGTAACAATTTGAGACACTATCAAAAGCTTATCGAAGAAAGGCTACAAGATCAACAGATAGCAAACACCTAATAGAAACGATCTTAAATTACGCGAAAGAAAGTGGATGACAACAACAACGCAACCATAATAGAAAACTTTTTGATGAAACAAAAGTTCTTCTGAAAAAACACAGATAAGTGAAAGTTAATTCCAATATATACTGCACTGTGCAAAATAAAGAAAAATATTGCAGAAGATATGAAAACTTATAACAGAATACATAGACAATGTAATCAAAAATCGTCAGAGCTGTTGACAATCGACAGAAAACAAATAATAGCGTTGATAAACGATGATGAAACAATCACAAATAGAAATGAAATAATAGAACACGTAATCAAATTCTATATCTATACAGATCATCATAAATACAAAAAGTAGGGGAAAAGGTAACTGCAATTCAAGAAAACATTTCAGATGTTCTCGTTGATGAAGTACAGGAAGCTCCTAAAAGCATGAAGAACGGCAAATCAGCTGGGAATGACCGTGTGGCAGAATCCTAGCAAAAATATATATAGACTGTCCAAACAGTTAAAGACAGAAAAGATGGGCACAAATGAGTATACATTACAAGGACACCGAATAAATTACATCACCAAATAGAATAAGGAACTATAGGAACATTGAATAAGGGAGGCTGCACCGCAGTTGGAAACAGTAGATGAACCTGAAAGTGATTATATATATATATATATATATATATATATATATATATATATATATATATATATATGTTTATGCGGCTTTCACGGATTCCTCCGTGTTAGATGCAATAGCAGTGGATATATCCACATTATGCCGTTGTAGTGCTGAAATCACATTCAGCAAACGTACAACTATATGCAGCTCCGTGCATGAATGAAGTAAAATGCATGCTTCCTTCTGATATGTCCTTTGCACAGCCAGGTGCATGTCGGTACCCTGATGAGTCTAGTAGAGACGAAACATGTATCTCTGCCGTATCACTGTGGCGGGGACGGTAAGTTTTGACTTTCTTATCGGTATGGTGGAATAGGATAAATTGTATTCTGAAGAATAGAAAAAAACACGAATGGAAACAGGGAGAGCAAGAAAAAAAAATGGACAAAATTTGTATATAAAAAATATGTGCATATAGAAAATATTTAGTACTAAGTTGTAATAATCTTACACCTTTTTTTGGTAACGAGTTATATTATATATATATATATATATATATATATATATATATATATATATATATATATATATATATATATATATATATATATATGTGTTAGAGATTGCACAATTTAAATAAATTGCTACAAAACACAATTTATCCTATACCACCACCATCGAGATGATGGCTTACCTGTACCACCATATCGAAAAGAAAGTCAAAACTTACCCTCCCCGCTACAGTGATACGGCAGAGATACACGTTTCGTCTCTTATTAGACTCATCAGGGTACCGACATGCACCTGTTTGTGCAAAGGACAGATCGGAAGGAAGTATGCAACACTGAACGCGACTTGGTGGAAAAGGATAAATTGTGTTTTGTAGCAATTTATTCAAATTGTTCAACCTCTAGCACGGAAAGGATATGATGGAGCGAAGTTTGCATTTACTGTTCGCATTATACTTCATTTGCACACGGAATTGCATATAGTCGTACGTTTGCTGAATGTGATATCAGCACTACAAGAGCATAATGTGCATATAACCACTGCTATTGCATCTCACACGGAAGAATTCCTGAAAGCCGCATAAACGTACGTATATATATATATATATATATATATATATATATATATATATATATATATATATATATATATATATATATATATATTATAAAACCCGTTACTAAAACTATATTTTCTTTATGTACATATTATTTATACAAATTTTATTAATTTTTTTGATTCTTGCTCTCCCTGTTTCCGCCCGTATTTTTCCCATGTTCTTCAGTATATCTTCAACAACTCCATCCTATGTTGGTCTCGGTCTTTCGTTGGTTTTTGACTCTCAAACTTGCCAGATCTCGTATTTTAACGTAGATGACCCTACCAATTCAACTTTCTTCCTTCTACAAAGTCTAATGTGGCTTATATTTCCAGATTCTCTCTTATTTTTTTTTTCGGTCTTTAGTTGTGACGTCTTTCACTTTTATGGGATACTTCATTTCGACTGTCTGTATTTTACTTTTCGTAAATATCCAAGATTTACACTGAAATGTCAGTTTTTTTTATTCTGCTATCAATTTCCTTTTCCTGTTTCCATGTTAATTGCTGTATTTAGGGTTTTTTGATTGTCCATTGCTTTGATTTAATTTTTACATAATTTGTGTAGTTTAATCCAAATTTTCAAATTTGTTTGTAACTTCTTCTCTCTTTCTTCTAGAGATACTATGTCATTAGCGGATGATCCCTCTGAAATATCAATTTCTTCTAAAAGTTTATTGTCTATGTAAATTTTTGCTTTTAGACGTACATTATTTTATTACTTCGTCAATAAAAATTTTGAATAATATTAGACTTAACCCTCTTTCCTGCTTACCTTCTCTTTTGTTGAAAATGGGGTTATTTTTATGTCTGTATCTCTTATTAATAATTCGTATTATCTTATTGTTAATTCCTCTTCTGTTCAGTATTTCCAATAGCCTTTATCTTGATACTCTATCAAAAGACTTCTCAAGATTAATGAACCCTATATATACTTTCTGGTATATTATAGTAATTTTTCAATTATTTGTGTCATTATAAATATGACGTATTGCCTTTCTGTAATATATTCTCTATTATTGATATAATTTTTTATCGATATTTTTCCACATACCTTCTTCGTCGTGCTCAACATTGTTATTTTTCTGTTGTTATTGTAATCTTGCCCATCTCCTTTTTTTGTATATCGCTGTTAATAACGCTGCTTGCCAATTTTGAGATATCTGCTCTTATAAAAATGAGATCAAGTTTTGTGTAATAACAATTAATGAGAACTTATATGGAGCCCTTATTATTAATCTTTAATTTCGATGTGCAGGTATTTTTAAAGATTTGCATTTATATTTACATATAATTTTAATTATGAAATGAAGAATGTTGGTAGACAGCCATTAAAAAAATTTGAATTTAAAATATCATTTCAAGAATTCTTATTGACGTATATAGATACTGGTTCTAAATTCTCATTTCTAGAAGAATTATTGAATATCTACATAAAATAATTCTTTAGCGTAAACAGATATATTGGGGGAAGTACCATTTTTGTTGATGTCATTTTATCGCGGAACAACAATGATAAGTCGGAGAGCTCAGCCGGTTTTCATAGCCGATAAAGAAACATGGCTCCACCAAAGAAATTGAAAGTAAAACGTCAGTTTTGTTTTGTTGTAAATGTGATCGTTAAATAATTGGGAAGCTGTATATAAACTCTACTTCACAAATACAAAAAAAAAATTGCAAGTAATGGAATGATGACTGTCCGTGGGAGTTTAAAACATCCTGAATGTGAATTTAACAACGAAAATTTTTCACCACGTATAAATTTCAACAACATATATGAAACTGGACATTTACTGAAAGACTGGCTGCTATCAGTATTCATCCCAATTCCTAAAAAAAACAACTCTAGGAAATGCGAGGACCATAGAATGATTAATTTAATTAGTCACGCACTTAAGGTACTCCTTAATATCATTCACCCTCGCATTAGAAGAACACCTTAATGAGGTGCAATTTGGATTCAGAGCAGGTTTTGGAACAAGGGAAGCATTTTTCAGCTTGCACGTGCTAATACAAAGAGCGAGAGATGTCTACTGCGATGTATTGGAATATGTCATTGATTTTGAGAAGGCGTTTGACATGCTGCCACACGGAAAACTAATTGATATTTTAAAAACATCGGGAATTGATTGATAGTAAGGATATAAGATTGATCTTCAGCAAAAAACAAAAGTACGTTTCGACATCGAACTGTCCGATAGTTTTGTAGTCGGAAGGGGAGTTCAACAGGGATGCAGATTGTTACCGCCATTGTTTAATATATATTCCGAAAATATCTTTGGAAAAGCCTAGGATGAATGAAAAGACGGTATTGTGGTAAATGGTCAGAGAATGATGCATAATGTTGTAGAAGCATGTAACGAATTCGGACTGAAAATAAATTATAAAAAGACTAAAATAATGGTTATTAGAAAGAACATCAACATAAACGCCCAATTTATAGTAAACGATGCACCATTAAAGAGAGTGGGAAAATATGCTATCTGGGTTGCACTATCAGTGATACATGGGATCACGGTTACGAAATAAGAACTCGTATGGAAAAACCAGAAGAGCTTTTACCCGTCTTAAGAGAGTACTTTGTAACTTTTCTCTGAATATCAATATACGCATAAGAATTCTCAGATGCTACGTTTTCAGTGTTCTCCTCTACGGAGTTGAAAGCTGGAGTCCTACCGGGGCTGCCGCCAAACGCTTAGAGTTATTCGAAATGTGGAGCTACCGACGCATGGTACGGGTTTCATACACACATCATACAACTTACATTACGATTCTCGAGAGTCTCGGACAGGAAAAGAAAATTATTACTACTATAAAGAACAGAAAACTGGCTTACTTTGGCCACATTATGCGTAATGATAAATACCGACTTCTGGAATTGATATTACGGGGCAAGATTGAGGGCAAACGAGACCCTGGGCGCAGGCGTATACAGGTGCGGATCCAGCCTCTCTCTTTGGGGGAGGGGAGGGGGAGCGGTGATATAAAAGTACAGTATGGCAAGCGAAAGCAAGTTGTCAACGGGGGGGGGGGGAGACACCAGCAACATTTCCATTTCTAGTGTAAAAAGCAGGTCTATTTTTCTGAATTTGGTGCTCTTGGAGAGGGGGGGGGGCGATCACAAGAAAAAAACAAGTTGCCCATGGGAGGAAGGATGCGAGCAACATACACATTCTTCTTAGTATAAGAGGCAGAATCGTTTTTTCTGAACTCAAGGCTCTTGGGTGAACGGGGGCTATCGCAAGAAAAATAAATTGTTAACGGGGGGAATGTCAGCAGCATACACATTCCTAATATAAAAGGCAGAATCGGTTCTATTTACCGGAACTCAAAGCTCTTGGGAAGGGGAGGGGGATCGCAAGCACACACATTCCTATACTCTATCCAAGAACTCGAGTGAGTAATAAAACTGTTACCGAAACCTCCAACGTACCTGCTCCAGTGCCGCAGGTCACTGAGGACTACCGTAAAACTAATTATATTTAAGTATTATAAGCTTTTATAAATTTACTGCAACAATAAAATTTCAGTTAGTTCAATTTAATTTCTGTCATTGAGCATAGTCCACCTTACAGTGTGTCCTTAGTGATTTATCTTGTTGGTGCTTGTTTTTATATATTATTTAAGATTAGTGAGATACCCAAAAGATATGGCTTCCACATCTATATTTATTCCAAAATCGTTAAACCAGGGCATTTTTTCCTCAACGTAAAACTTATTAAGATGAATATTTATGATGCATTAAGATACAATATCTAGATAATAATGTTAAAAGCTCTGTTGAGATGTGTTCCAACATCACAGGAGTTGGAAAATCTACTATCTACCGAATACTGAAGGAAAAAAAAATGACTGGAATTGTTAGTACTTTCAAGCCACATTCGATCACATGCAGACGAAAAACTTCGTTGGAAGAAGAGATGTAAACTGCAATAAAAGGAGTTGTATATGCATTTTATTATGAGAAGCAGATCCCAACCGTCGACAAAATTCTAAAATCAATAAAAATCGGGAGTTACCTGAAATTAAAAGAACTGAGCTCTGGAAATTGCTCAGAGAACTTACTTTTTGCTGAAGAAAACCAGATAGGAAATTTGTTCTTATACATCGTCCGGAAAATGTTCGTTGGAGAAGGAAATATCTCTCTCAAGTAAAAGGTAGAGTTGCTAGAAATAACACAACTTACAAAATTAATAATTTAACTGAACTTTTGAAAGAATTTTTTAAATAAAGTTACTGGAGAAAGTTGAGAGAAATTCATATAATAAAAGTATAAAAGAAAATGTGGAAACTCGATCTCACGATCGGTGAGATCGAGGAACCAATTATAATTAATTTGAGCGAAGATAGCTTCACTGACTTTGATTACGAATTAGATACTTAATGCTTACCAGCGTAAACACAAATGATTATTTAAATTTTCTGTAACATATAAAAATGAATTACATTTGAAGCCCTTTTTAGTGTTTAGTTGTAATTCTGCAGATGGTTTAAGAAATAAATAAACTGAAACGTCAAATGTCCTAAACATGTTTTTAATTAATAATAAAATGATCGATAGCCCCAAAAAAATTTTAGTATTATATGGACGAATTTATTTTTTTATATATGTTTAACTTCTTGTATTTTTGACAATAGGTATTTTGTAAGAATTTAAATTAGAACTTAGAATTTTTTGAGAGAAAAAGACTACGTTTTAGTCTGAATGTGCCTAAAACGGTTTCTATGCCAAAAGTAAAAATAAAAAAATACAGTTGTGATTTGTGTTAAGTATGTCAAAATTATCTATATTTTCTAATGTATGTGAATTATTAAGAAATTATAAGGAACAAAATAATATTATAAAAACTTTTTATTTTAAGTTTATTACCGAAATAATAACCTATGCCATAAATACTTTGTGATAATAAACCTCCTTCCGACGCCTATGACAAGGATTAAAATCATTTTAAACACTTCACACATCCAAATATCTATTCTTATCAACCCAAATAGTCCATTATTATAGACCGGTATTGTTGATTATAAAATTTCTAACTCATTCCTATGAAAAATATATGTGTCCAACAGATTTTGCCAAAGACACCGGACTAAAGAACACAGGTAGTTTACAAACAAAAAAAAGGGTAAAAAATGATTTATTACTCTGTCTAGTTTTTGAATAAACTATAGTATAAGAGGCAAAATCGGGTCTATTTTCCTGAACTCAAAGCTCTTGGGGGGGGGGGCGATCGCCTCCCCCCCCCCCCTTGGATCCGCGCCTGGGCATATATCCTGGCTGGACTGAGCTAACATCAACTGACCTATTCCGAGCTGCAGTGAATAGGATAAGATGGGTCAACGTAGTCGCCAACATTATAGGAAGATAGGCACTTTCAGAAGAAGAATAGATTTTGAGTTAAAGCATTTATCAGTTATTTTTATTTAATACAAACATATTTATACATAAATTCAAAACAATAAACAAACCAAGATATTTTAGGGATAACAGGATTTATTTACAAAAATGCACATGAAAAAACATTTATAATAAGTCTTTTCCACATAACTTTTTTGTAAATGTTAACTTTTGTTTATATTCCTGATCGCTTTCTCTCATAAGACACTAACAATAATCCTCTATCATTGCTGGATTCCATCTGCGTTAATAGGTCTTGGTGGAACCTTTTCCTTGCTCGTCACTAGCCGCACCCAAATTTTCTGGGGAAAAATTCGAATGAAAGTGCAAGAAGTGTATTTGAAGAGACATGCGATAGCTCATTTTGCAGTAGGTTTCTAGTAGTTTCTCTACAAGTTTTTCGCAGTTTTCTACTTTTTCGTTTCCTAAAAACCCCGAAACAATTGTTTTAAAAGAATTCTACGCAGCTAAATTAACATCACTTAATTTTTGATCAAACTATTGATCTCTAAGTATTTTTCTAATTTGTGGTTCAACAAATATACCTTCCTTAAGCTTAGAATCACTTACTTACTTACTCCGTGGCGGTACAACCCTGGGTGGGTTTTAGCCGATTTTACGACATGCCTCCATTCATTTCGATCTCTCGCAACTTCCATTCAGTGTTCGATGCCCATAATTTTGAGATCTTTTGTTATATTATCTCTCCACCGGAGTTAGGGTCGTCCCAGTGGCCATATCCCAGTCGGTGCTCCCTTCCAAGCGAGTCTTATTATTCTGTCGTTAGGAAGCCTTCTGATATGCCCTGCCCACTGGAGTCTTCTGGCTTTTATTTCTTTTACTACATCTGTATCTGGGAATAGTTCTTCTAGTTCCTTGTTAGTTCTTGTTCTGTATTGTCTTGTCGTTTCATCTGTCGTTGGTCTCGAGATTTTCCTCAAGATTTTTCTTTCAAAGACTCGTAGTCTCTCTTCGTTCGCTACCGTTAGCGTCCATGTTTCATAACCATATATAATTATCGATCTATTTTGTATAGGTCCATCTGTGTTCGTCTTGTGAGGTGTTTCGATTTCATTAGATCTTGCAGTGCGTACAGGCATCTATTTCCTGCTTGTATTCTATTGTTTATTTCCTGTAATCCATTGTTATCGTCGCATATTGTTGTTCCTAGGTATTTCAATTCTTTGACTCGTTCAAAGTTATATTCATCGATGGTGATGTTTCGACCTATTCTGTCTCTGTTTCGGCCATTCCGACTTATGAACATGTATTTAGTTTTGTCTTCGTTGATTTGAAGTCCCATCTTCTTTGCTTCCTTTTCGAACCATATTAGAGTTTCTTTCATTCTTATTCTACTACTACCAACATCATCTGCAAATGCCAGCAGTAGATTTGGTCCATCTTGACGGAATATAGATGTCGGTGCTTCAATTTTCGAATTTCTGATTATATATTCCAACGCTATGTTAAAAAGTTGTGGTGAGAACGCATCTTCCTGCTTAAGACCGTTGTTTATTTCAAACATTTCAGAGTAGTACTGTCCCACTTTCACTTTGCACTTCAACCCCTCCATATACATCCTTATTAGGCTGACCAGTTTTTGGGAAGCCAAACTCCTGCATTGCTGTCCATAGTCTCGTTCTGCAGACTCTATCAAATAACTGTTTAAAATCGATAAATATCTGATATAGTTCACGATCGAATTCCCAGCTTTTCTCCATTATCTGTTTTATGGCAAATATCTGGTCAACAGTTGAGCGATTAGGTCTAAATCCACATTGGTAATCCCCTACGATTTCTTCTGTATATGTTTTGGTTCTTTCCAGCAGAATGTTCGAAAGGAATTTATAGGTTGTGTTCAGTAGGGTTATTCCCCGGTAATTACTGCATTGTTTCTTGTCGCCTTTCTTGTGGATTGGTACAATGACTCCCTCCTTCCATTCATCTGGAAGAATTTCTTCCTGCCAGACTCTTTGTATTAGTTTATGGATGGATCTGTGGAGTGCATCCTCTCCGTGCTTTAGACATTGCGCTGATATATTATCACTGCCTACGGCTTTATTGTTTCTCATTTTCTTGATAGCGCGCATCACCTCTTCGTATGAAGGGCATCTGTCTTTTCTTTCGGCTGTATGGATCTCTGTGTTTGGCAGAGTGCTGTCAGATTTTTCGTTCAACAGGTGGCTAAAGTATTTGTCCAGGTTTCTATTATTTCCTTCTCATTGGCGATAAGGTCTCCGTTCTCTCGTTCTAAGAAGTTTCCTGTCCTGGGCTAGTATCCTGCGTTGATACGTGATACTCCCCTGAAGTGTTGTTTTACTCTGTAGTTGATTCGATTCTCTTCAATTTCCTTAATTATTTGGGTGTGGTATTCTCTCTTTTTTCTTTTTATCAATCCTTTTGGAGCATGTTTCTTCTAGCTTCATTTCTTTCCCTTATGATATTTTGGCAGTCCTGATCATAGAATCACTTAGTTTAGGAAAAATTTGTTCAAGGTATTTAAACACATCTTTTTCTAATGCTTGAACGAAATTTTTAATCAATCCCAGTTTAATGCGTAATGGAAGTAACAGTACTTTTTTGGGATCAACAAGAGATATATTCTTTACGCTAGCTTGACCTGGAATATACTGATCTCTCGGAAGTCATTCTTGTACTTAGTAATGGTTCTGTATTGCTTACTGTCCCACAACCCTACAGCAACTTCATAAATCCACCCTGAAGCTCTAGTAACAGTCCTATGATTTTTAGTCATCACTTACACGTATCATAGCTTAATGCATTTAGAATAAGGGACATATTTTCGTATGTTTCCTTCATGTCAACTGCATGTGCAAGAGGGTAAAGGGTATTTTGTTGCCATTATGGAGCAGAACTGGTTTTAAACTTATTTTAGAAGAATCCATAAATAAGCGCCATTCGTTTGGGTTATGTGCAAATCTATATTGATATCTACTTGTTCCTAAATATTTTAACTTTGGTTTCAGTGGCTAGTAAATTTCATTGTTGTAATCTAGACCCTAATACTTCAGCATGCTCTTTAGATAAATGGAGGTCCCGCGCTAGATCATTTAATTCAAGTTGTTCGATTAAATGGGGTGTTTTCCTTCACTTTCGGGAAAATAAAAATCGTCATTTTCTGATACATTATCGGGTTTTACATTTCTAACGCTTCCTCTCATTTTGCGGGGGGCGGTGGAACTGATAAACCTTCTCTATGAAGAACCGCTTTTATTGCTGAGGGAATATCCGGATATTCAATATTATGTTTCCTCTTTTTTAAAAAACCAGACACTTTTATCAAATTATTGAAACTACAAAAGGCATAGAAGAGCGTTTGCCACTTAACCAGTTATTTAGATTTTTTTTTATTTTAAGCACTAGGGGGTTCGGACTTCGTGGTTGACTTGTCCTCCCTAGACACCCTACGTGGTGTTGCCAGATTATGCACAATTTTCCTAACTTATGGAAACGTAAATTTGACAACGTCACGATCTGGTATATTACAACTTACTTTTTAAAATAATGTGATTAAAATACTCATTTATTTTTACTGAAAAAATCATAACGCAAAAATCTTACGTGTTAGGAAGAAGACCAAAAATTAACCAAAGACTGCCTTTTACATTACAGTAGCAAATTGGCTGTAAAGTAGTGTAATTAATAAATAAAAATATATGAATATTAAAATGTGTTTAAAGAATTAAAAAGCTATAATAATGTGCACTAGGTGAGTACCTGTGTGACAGAATTTGATTATAGACTTCTGCTAATGACATATTGAGGTAGCGTTAATCATTTCATCTATAATCATTTTTTGCCCCATATTAATTAGTAACTATTTTAATAACCTACAATTAAATTTCACAGTAATAAAGACACTCTGGAAGTCTGGTCGTGCATCTTCTCTCTTGCAGCTTTAGTACCAAACAACTACGGTTATTTAAGCTTACCAAAACCATAACTCAGAACTTCAGGACTCAGGAAAGGCTGCTAATTAGTTGGTCAGAAGACATCTCTTGTTTTGTGGGTCTCGCAACAGCGCGTCCGCAAGTTAATTCGCGTGAAGGTTTTAATTAAATTGAATAAAACAAATTTCTCAAAACTCTTAAATCTATTTAACAAAAATAAATAGAAAAACGAACTATTTACAATGAGAAACTTAAAACTAATTACAATTACGAAAAAAAACTAGCATAATTGCTTTTCTTGGCCGTTCTTTTAACAAAAAACGTAAAACCCAATTTTGAAAAAAAAACACATATAAATAGCTTAATAAAATATTAAACAAAAAAGAAATAAAACGCGAACAACAGCTATTTATATTACTTAATCAAACCGTATGAAAATCGCGAAACGCCCGACTAAAATAACACATGATACTCCCTTAACTTCCCGAATTAAATCAAAAACAAATTAAACAAAGAAAATCTTCATGCCCGCCGAATATACACTACGGCATTGGACTTAAAGAACGGTACCGATCATCCTAATTCGACTTTCAGATTGGTACTGAAATTTACTATTCCTTAAAAGAGTGTCTTCGAATCTTACACCCCTTCGACACCCCTCTGTTTCCCGTTTGTACCCATATTACCCGATGGAACCCGGTAAACGTCAATTCCTTTCCCTTAAAGTTCGAAGGTTTCGATCGTTACGTGCTGAGGGCGTTAGCTACTCTATACTGGATGCTTGATTCCCGAATTGGCGTCTGAGCGTCTTAATCTTAATTTTTATATAGACACAATTAACAAACCTATTCTATTTCTTTCTATAACTAAAGGAATAAGATAATATAACGTCTGTAGAAAAACCTGAGTGCCCTTTTATTCATAATGCTGGCATTTGAATCATTTTTCCTTGCAATCAGAAAAAACAGTCGCTATATATTAATTTTCTTACACAGATCAAACGTACAGTATAATGAGTTTATTTGCTTATTTTTTTGTTTCCTAATAATGGGAAAATCGTTCAATATTTTAAGACATTTTATAACGGTATTTCATATACCATATATTAAAAAAAAAGCTACCCTTATCACGTCGGTTTTATTTACATAACCAGGCTAGGCTTACTTAGATAAATTTATAGGCAATTCTAAGAGTGGGTCTTATTACGTCTTCATAAATTAACTGACTTTATGTATTTTTTTTAAGAAAACATTTAAACAACAAAGATCATAAAAGTTAAGCTCGATAACTGATTTATTTTTCTTTAGACTTTCGTGGATAGTGATAAAAAAATATAACTACCCTATTCCTACGGGAAATCTATTCACAGAGTGATTATTTAATTATTCATTTTAACGGAATATAGTTCATATTGAACAGTGTAAAATAATTAATATTTGTTCCATTACACCTGTAAGTAAATTTTCACATATCTTCATACATTCATACACGGTGACCCGTACGATATAACTGATGAAATGCCATTTGTGTATATCATTAAAAGCAATAAAAATCAATTGCAGGGCGTAAAATTTCAAAATATTTATCAAGTCAAAAGTTTTTCATATTGGAATGTGACAAGAAATACAATTTTTCAAATGTTTAACAATTTTTAATTTAAAAACTCTGCGTCGGATAGAAAAATTACCAGAGACACTTTTTGTTTAGACGAATATATTTTCTATTAAAAAAAACAATTTTTTTAATTAAAAACAATTTTAGTGAGATCCGGGCTATGGAATATTCATCAAATAAAATATAGAAGTCACGAAATTGGTCAACGACTTTAAAAATTTTAAGCGTTATATAATTAATTTTAATCAACAAGTATTTTTACAAATCTTATTATGAATGGCCTGAGGACGACAATTTTTTATAATAAAACCAAAGACATTGATGGAGGGTCATAAAAAATGAAATCTGGAAATACCAGCACAAGATTTCTTATTGACGTCAATAGGTACTGGTACTAAGTTTTCAGTTCTACAAGAATTATTGAATATATCTATACAAATCAATTCGTTAGCAAAAATAACAAATATTGTGGGAAGTACCATTTTTATTTATATCCTACTATTATATTAAACGGTAGTGGTTTTATAAACTATTTGATCTCCGGTTATTGTTTTTACGATGCAATTCGAGTGACCTCATTTGGGAAGACCACGAGAGAACATTACTCCCTGATTATGTAAATCAGCGCTTGTTGTAAAATTATTTTAAAATTAATCAGATTAAAAAAAAATATTTAAAAATAAATTAGTAGTAATTATAATTTTTAGTGATCGTGTATTTACGTACTTACTTGGCGTTTTTTGAGGTGGGCATCAGAATAGTTAAAGGGATTAAACTTACATGAATTCTAGGTACAGCGTATACCCTACAGAAAAATTTCTTCAATGTACAGGGTGAGTCAACGATTGGATGAAGTAGGTTTGTGCCTTTTCGGTGAAATTAACAAAGAAACTATATTTATTGTTTGATACAGTTTATTTTTACTCAGATTTTAAAAATATTTAGGACTCTACAGGGTGAGTTAAAAAACTAGGACAGCATAAAGTTGTATTTTTTTAAATAGAACACCCTATATACGAATCGTATTTTCGATTTAGCTTATAATTTTAAATCTTTTTTATTAAGGGTTTACTATAACAAAACTTTATAGTTTCTGAGATAATTAAGTTTAAAGAAAAAAAGTCACATTTTCAAACATCAATTCAATCCTAAATAACGTTTTCAATTTTGTGACAAATATATTCAAATTTGAAATTTAGCAAGGCCAAGGACAAGTTAACATAATTTTTACCTAATATTTGCAATAAAAGCTACAGGGTGTTGAACACATCGGCTCAAATTTGAACAAGTTTAAATGAGTAAATATCTTTTTTTTAAATGGTACACCCTGTATATTTTCATGTTATTTAATAGAGTAATAAAAACCCTAAAAGTTTTGTTCAATATATCCTATACCTATTTATAATAGTTTTTGAGATATTTCAGTTTTTCTTATTTTCCATACTTTTTTACAGAAATAGTCTTCATTATCATAATAGCCATGTAACAATGTAAAAGAACATTTTTCTGTGTGTCAAATTTATAACCGCAATCGCTTCTTTTGGTTTTTATGTAGTGTAGTTTGTTTTTTTTGCATTCATCTTATATTGCAAAATGAATTTTCCAAAGAATGAGTTAATAGATATGATTTATACAATAGGAGAGGCTCAAAAAAATTGCCTTCTTGCTCAAAGAATTTACAAAATGAAGTATCCTGATCGACACCTGCCTAATACCCATACTTTTCAAAACTTAATGCAAAGATTTGATTCTTCTGGTACTGTTGATTATCCAAAACGTAAAGTGATCAACAAATCAGTAACTAATGAAGAAAAAGAACTACAAGTATTGTTAAATGTTCAGGAAAATCCTTATATTGGTAGTCGTCAGTTAGCAGCATTATGTGAAACATCACAATCCACCGCTAATCGTACTACCAAGAAATATAGGTATCATCCATATCACATGGAATTACACCAAGAATTGCATGGACAGGATTTTGAAAGTCGTGTAAAATTTTGTCGTACAATAAATGCGGAGATTCAATTAAATCCAAATTTATTATGCAAGGTAATGTTTAGTGATGAAGCTACTTTTAGAAGTAACGGTGCCGTAAATAGACACAACATGCTATTATGTCACAGAAAACCCATTTTGGATTAGAGAGGTGCAACATCAAAACCACTGGTCATTAAATGTTTGGTGTGGCATTCATCATAATCGAATTATTGGACCCCAGTTTTTTAATGAACCACTAAATGGCCATAGTTACCTGAACTTTCTACAAGAAGAACTACCCCAACTGCTTCAAGGTCTCGATAGGGATGAGCTCGACAGTATGTGGTTCCAGCACGATGGTGCCCCTCCGCATTACCATCGTGAAATTCGTGCGTTTTTGAATCAACGATATCCGCAAAAATGGATTGGACGTGGGGGTTTCATTGAGTGGCCACCAAGGTCTTGCGACATCACCTCATTAGATTTCTTCCTATGGGGTTATATTAAAAATAAGGTGTATGTTAATCCACCAACAACAGTGGAAGATATGCGAAACAGGATTAGGGATACCTGTAGAACAATAACGCCACTAATTTTGTCCAGGGTCCGAGAAAATCTGCAAAAAAGACTAAATTTGTGCATTGCACAAGAGGGTCGTTTATTCGAACACTTATTAAAAAGAAATAATTAATCTCAGTATTTAATAGGTAATTTTTTTTTTGTTTCAATTTAGTATAAAAGTAAATATGTATTTGCCTTGTCGTTATTGTTGTGTTAATTTTTTCACATTATGTTTAATTAAACTATTGCTGTTGTAATATAACGAATAATGTATTTCATCATATTTAACCACATTCTGTTTGTTTCTGTAGTTTCTTTTTATTATTTTACATGGCTACTATGATAATGAAGACTATTTCTGTAAAAAAGTATGGAAAATAAGAAAAACTGAAATATCTCAAAAACTATTATAAATAAGTATAGGATATATTGAACAAAACTTTTAGGGTTTTTATTACTCTATTAAATAACATGAAAATATATAGGGTGTACTATTAAAAAAAAGATATTTATTCATTTAAACTTGTTCAAATTTGAGCCGATGTGTTCAACACCCTGTAGCTTTTATTGCAAATATTAGGTAAAAATTATGTTAACTTGTCCGTGGTCTTGCTAAATTCCAAATTTGAATATATTTGTCACAAAATTGAAAACGTTATTTAGGACTGAATTGATGCTTGAATATGTGAGTTTTTTTCTTTAAACTTAATTATCTCAGAAACTATAAAGTTTTGTTATAGTAAACCCTTTATAAAAAAGATTTAAAATTATAAGCTAAATCGAAAATACGATTCGTATATAGGGTGTTCTATTTAAAAAAAATACAACTTTATGCTGTCCTAGTTTTTTGGCTCACCTTGTAGAGTCCTAAATATTTTTAAAATCTGCGTAAAAATAAAATGTATCAAACAATAAATATAGTTTCTTTGTTAATTTCACCGAAAAGGCACAAACCTACTTCATTCAATCGTTGACTCACCCTGTACACGTGTCTAAATACGTTAGGGACGAGTCCATTCACGTAAACGCTAATATCGCCGCATAAACGTTACCTGACAAGCAACCATTCCATATTTCTAAATAAAATCCATTTTATGCTTTTCAAATATTTAAACAATAGATATATAATATGAATCAAAATTTTATAAGAAAAATTGAACCGATTTCTAAAAAGCGCTAAAAACCAAAAAAAAATATTTGGATATAACTTTTGTTAGTAGTTGTTTCATTTAGAAATAATTTGACGCCAACTTCAAAAATTTCATTTTCATATAAAAATGTGTTTATTTTTCGCTTATTAGCGGTTTTTTAGAAGTTGGTTCAATTTTTTTATAAAAATTTTATTTTTCGATTTTTAGTTTTGACTTGTTATGATATTCATAAATTATCTGAACTAAGCACTAATTAAAGATTTTTTGATTCTGAGAAATCTCCAAATGCCAGTTATGAATGAAATTGTATCAAACAAATATTTATTCTGCCATAGTAAATTCACTATCTTCAATTTTAAATTAATTTAAGATTAGTAATATAGATCTCACGAACCCCCAATACCCATAGTCCAACATATTTTATCCTGCATATTTAGTTTATATACGTCCTAAAAAACACCCAATATTTATTTTGGCTAAATCAGAAAAATGTAAAATTTTAAGCTTTTAATCTAATATGAATTTACACCCTCGAAAACCCCCAAGTACTAATCTTGGACAAAATTCGGAATGTAACATTTTCTCCGCTGCGGAGTTTGGCAATCACCATTGCTATATGTATTTTTGAAGCTTCCGCTCTAAACAACTGAGTGGATGTACGGGGTATTAGAATTATTATCAAAGATATAGTGTTGCGGTTTTCACAAACCAATTGCCTAACGAAGTTCCGCTATAAATTCATATTGAGTCTTATACACTTGATTTTGCATAAAACCCCATAAAAAAAATTAAAACAAAAAGATCGGGATATCGTGTGGGTCATCTCACTGGCCCATTGATACCTATCCATCTTGAAGAAAAGTTATTGTCCAGAAATTGCTTGTGGTTGTGGCTCAAGGCAACTTCTTGTTGAAGATAAATGGAATGAAATGGGCCCATGGAACATTTTTAAGCAATTCTGGAATAATTTCCTCAAGGATTTCTAGGTATCTACCTACTGTGAGACCCCCTTCATACATCCTGTAGGCTAAGCGTTGACCCAAAATAAAACACGAGACACCTCCACTGAAGAGCCCTTGTTGTGCCCTTTCGAAAATTAAATGGTGACTTTCTACACACCAATGCCTCGTGTTTTGACCATTAAAAATTCCCGCACTTCAAAAATAACATTCGTCAGACCATGTGACAAATCTACCAAAAGATTCGTTAGTGCGCATTTGTTCTAACTACCACTGACAAAACGTTACTGGGCGCTCATCATCTTTTGGGTGTAAATGTTGCACTATTTTAAATTTTGCTACACGAATTTCTTCCCTTATTTTTTTACAGGATGCTGAAATTGTTGCTGCTGCGTAAAATAACACAATTGTTTTTCTCTCCCTGTCTTCTTTGACGTATATTTTGGGTCGCGGCTGAATAAAAGATGGGTGTTCAATTAGATTTTTTTTAAAGGAGCAAATATGTCTGAAAAGGGTTGCTTTCTTTCTGGATACCTAACATGAACAGAAACGATCGCGAGATATGAGAAGTTATCCTAATAACAACGTTTTAAATACATTACCTATTGAAATATAATTCACAAGCTTCTTGGGGACTTTCACTGCTTTGTATAAAACATACTAACATATCATACTTTTCATAACTATCATAAACGGCCATTGTAAATACAAAATAAGTAAAAAGTAAAATAAAAACACCTACGTAACAAAAATATTTTGTAAATAATAACAACCTGACAAAACTATTTTTGATAATAACTCCAATACCCCGCAAAAGTGTCCAAAATGGGACACCCCGTACATCTAAACCACTCTTTCAGGTTACGAAGCCAAGATATACGCCGTCGTCCAACATTTATTTTCCCTGAATTTGACCTTGCATGACCAACTGCAATAGGTGGTATTTTCACTCTCCTATCACCTGACCTAAATATTCGATTTTTTCGTCGCTTGACAGTAGTTAGAATTTCTCGATCTTTATTCATCCTTCGTAATACTTCATCATTCGATACTTTATCTACCCATGGTATTCTAAGTATCTTTCTATATATCTACATGTCAAATGTCTCTAATTTACTTATGTTCTTTCTGCTTAACTCTAACTGGATAAAAAGTTTTTCATCTTTATAAAAGCAGCCAGTACGTTTTCAGTTCCCGTTCGAATTTCATCTGTGATTTTATTATTGTTATTAACAGTTGTTCCTAAATAGTTATATTTATTCATTCGTTAAATGGAATCCTTATGAACAAATATTTCCATTCACTCTTTATCGTTTTAATATTATTATAAATTTGGTTTCATTTACATTAGACGTCAATCCTTTTTCCCCACAGACAGCAACTACCCTCTCTAAATACTTTGCAAGTCATCCAAAGATTCTGCCATTAAGACACTATCATCACTATTGAAACCGCACTTCAGAACAATGGCACAGCAAAATAGAGCTGCTATCTACTAGGCACTAGCCTAAGTTTTAGAATTTACCAGAAAGCTTTGAAAGATTGAAACCAGTTCTTGCACTTAAGCAATGGACTTGTTTCGAGAAAAAATAGCCTCTTGTATTACCGGCGAATTTGTTGGAGATTTGATAACCCTCTGCAAGATATTAATCCTTTGGAGGCAACTTCAATAAAACAATCACCTTGCTAAAGGCCGCAAACTTTTTAATTAGAAGTGTAACATGCTTCCCAAAAGTCGTTTAGGCTGGAGTGTGAAGGCGGTATACCCTTTAGTCCAACTTTACAATATTATAATCTACAATTCAATCAACCAACACATATGAGACAAACGAAATGATTACAAATTTTTAGAAATTCTTAAAAGCTTGTAGTAATACAAACGAAATTTTTTACCTTCTCTTATTTCATAATAAAAAATAATTTACATATGTTATACGTTTTTTAGTTCAATGCACTTAAACGATTGCATGGGAAAGTTGATATACGTCATTAGAGCGACACACCTCGTAATTTTAAATATTTAGTTTTTAATGCTTAGCAACGAAAGGAAAAGGATCGTGTCACAGAACACCTGCTGTAGCTTTAGATCAGTAATCTTTTGCATGATTTTAAACTTGTGTCTTTGCCAATACAAAATTCTAGATTTGTAGATCAGGGAGCGTCCGTGTAGCGTAACTGCCCATTTAGGAAAAAGAACATCCATTTCGACAACTTGAATAAGATTATAGAATCACAATTTTTTTCCACTATGTGGAATATACGGCACGGAATATTGTGGCCAAAATACGTGACTTTCAAAAAGTTTTACATTTGAGATATATGGGGATCTAATATAGTTACTTTTTAAAATTATATTCGTGTTTTACAGGGTGTCCCAAAAGCTCTGAAAGTCTTTTTTAAATGAAACCCTTTGTATATTATTGCAATTTTGGATCCTCCGATCAAAATAAGTGCCTATTTTAATAAGGTTTATAGTACCTAAACCTTAAGGGTTTTTAAATAATTTGAGTTTTGACAAAATCTAACCTAATTTTCATGTTTCAAATACTTAAGAAGTATGTACTCGAAATTTACAGAGAAGTGTAACACTAAATCATATTTTGTGTCTCAATTGTTATGTTATATAGGGTGTCCAAAAATTAAAACTAATTAAATAAGAAATTTAAGTGGCTATAACTTGATTAATTTAAGTAGAACGCTAGACTTTTTACCTTACCAGAAAATGTACCTTTTAAATAAGGCTATAAGTATTCTAGAGCTAAGTCTTCGTATTTTTACAGAATATATGTTCTAATGTATCTACTTGTCTATGACTTTTGGAAATGACAACTATAAGAATCAGGAATATCTTTACAAATGTTCAGAAATTCGGACCGCGATTTATAGTCGTCCAACAGGCTATAACAGCAATAATGGTAATAACATATTGACGATAGCACAAAACAGAAGCAAAATATGAATAGTAGATGTTCAAAATGTCGACCATCCATTTCCAAACACTTACATATTCTTTTTTCGAAACCACTGCTAAATATGGATAATATTTGCGGGGTTACAATTTGAAAAGCGTCTCTTATGAGTATTTTCGTATCTTGTATTGTTGTAGGGGGTGCATTGTAGACAATTCCTTTTATGTATCCCCATAAAAAAAATCTGGTAGAGTTAAGTCCGGAGATCTCGGGGGCCAATTTTGAAATCCGTGTCTCCCAATCCACCTGTTTTCAAAGTTGACATTTAAAAATTGCCGAATTTCGCAATAATAATGAGGCGAAGCTCCATCTAGTTGAAGCCACATAGTTGTTCTCGTACTTAATAGAACTTCTAATAACACTGGAAATTGGTGTAAAAGAAAATCGCGAAACATCGAACCATTTAAAGGTCCTTCAAAAAAGTAGGGTCAAAATAAGTATGGGTCCAGTGTTTCTCCCCACACATTAACTGACCACATATTATGATTTCTCATAACTCTGTATTCATGCGGTTTTGAATCATAATAGTAATGGAAGTTGTGCCTATTTACGAAACCATTATTATCAAAAGTACATTCATCACTTAACGACATATTATCAACAAAGTGTTCATTTTCTGCAACTTTATCTAACACACACAAGCATAATTCAGTTCGGTTGTCAAAATCATTTCCGTAAAGCTCTTGATAAAGCTGAATTTTATAAGGATGAAATCAGTTTTTGTTAAGAATCCTTGAAACACTTACTTGGCTACTGTTTCGTATTTTCGAATATATGATTCTGATTAACATTGGGATTTTCGGTTACTGAACTAAGTACAGTAAAAACATTTTTTTCATCCTCAGTGACAGGTTTTCTTATAACAGATTTTTTATAACTGACACTTCCACTTTTCCGAAACTGGTTTAATAGTTAACAAACAATTTTGATGACATTCTCCAAGGATAAAAATCATATCATTATGCTCTTCCTTTAGATAAATCTTCATTTTGACAAAGCAATAACACTACAATATTCAAATAATTCAATTCAATATATGAAGTTTTACTGTGACAGAAAATAATACTGCTATTATAGCAACAGGCTTTGTAGACTAAACTGACAGATTAAATGAATTATCTGACGTTTCAAAATGCCATAGGCCACTAGATACATTAGAACATCATCTATTCAAAAAACGCAAAATGGTGCAGAAAACGATTATTTGGCATATTCTGTGAAAACGCGAAGATTTAGCTATAGCTATATACTTTTATACTATTCGATAGGTATTTAAAAAGTACATTTTCTGGTAAGTCAAAAAGTATAGCGTTCTATTTAAGTTAATCAAATTATAATCACTTAAACTTCTTATTTGATTAGTTTTAATTTTTGGACACCCTGTATAATATAGCAAATTTGGGATATAAAATATGATTTATTATTACACTTCACTGTATTTCTTGTACATAACTGAAATACTTCTTAAGTATTTGAAACATGAAAAATTAGGTTAGATTTTGTCAAAATTCATATTATTTAAAATCCCTTAAGGTTTAGGTACTATAAACCTTATTAAAATGGGTACTTATTTTGATCGGAGAATCCAAAAATAAAATATTATACAGGTGGTTCCATTTAAAAAAACACAACTTTGATACTTTCAGAGTTTTTGGGACACCCTGTATATTATGAAAATAATTTTAAATGTAATTATATATCCCAAAAGTTAAATATTTTGAAAGTTACATATTTTGCCTGCAATATTCCGTGCTGTATAAATATATATATATATATATATATATATATATATATATATATATATATATATATATATATATATATATATATATATATACAGTAAAATGCGAACAGTAAATGTAAACTTCGTTCCATCATATCCCTTCCGTGTGAGAGGTTGCACAGTTTGAATAAATTGCTACAGAATACAATTTATCCTATTCCACTACCATCGAGATGATGGCCTACCTGTACCACCATACCGAGAAGAAAGTCAAAACTTACCCTCCCCGCCCGCCATGATGGAACGAAGTTTGCATTTACTGTTCGCATTTTACTGCATCTATATACAGAGTTGCATATAGTTGTACGTTTGCTGAATGTGATTTCAGCACTACAACGGCATAATGTGGATACATACACTGCTATTGAATCTCACACTGAGGAATCCGTGAAAACCGCATATATATATATATATATATATATATATATATATATATATATATATATATATATATATATATATATATATATATTGGCATTTTGAAAACAGCCGCCATTGGGGATGTGCAGTTTATGATAGTGTATCCTATGTCCATGGTTCTTGTTCGACTATGAAGGGGCATTACTTTGCCTTAGAATTATGAAATCAAAAATACTAATAATATTTTAATTCTACTTTCTATTTAAATAAAACGCTAACCACAACAACTTAAAAATCAGAGAATATTTTTTTAAATTACGGATAAATGATGTATTGTGATGATATAGTGCGTAAATCCTGGGCAATAAAATCAGTTACGAGAATTTATAGATTAGGACAGGAAGCGTAATAGTCACATTTTTTTATTGCTTTTCTCACGTTTATTGAACATGTACGAAAATGATATTATTTAATTTGATACATGGTGTCATATATATGACGCGTGGACAGGAATATAGAGTAGAAAAATAAATATATATTTTTTTTAAATTGAACCAACTTTTTCAAAGCGCTAAAAAGCTAAAAATAACAATATAAATTTTTATATGAAAATGAATACCAGACAAAATATGTTTCACATTAATTAAAATAAAAGTAATTCCCGTGCATTGTGGAATATTTTAAAAACGTTGCTTCCTAACGAAGGTAAAACTAACAGTTAATTGCAACTGAAAATTGATGATGAAATAATTTCAGATCCAAATGATATGACAACTTCACTGAACTGCTTTTATGTAACCAGTATTGGGGCAATAGTCAGGGACATAGATAAATCTGACTTAGATTTTCCAATTTTACCTAGACATGGGGGCGCGTTTATGGAGACCTTTAAGCTTGTTACTGTTAAGGAGCTTAAGGAGATTGTTTTTGACCTACCAAATAAAAGTGGATCAGATGATATAAATGCTGTGTTTTTAAAGAGTTGTTTTAATAATATAGCTCTACCACTTCTTAATTTGATAAATTCGTCATTTTTAGCATGTAAAATTCCCGATGAATTAAAAATATCGACTATTGTTCCGGTTCCTAAAGTAAATAATTCCCACAGGGCTGTTGATTTGCAACCTGTTAACATGCTTAGTTGTGTTGAAAAAATAATGGAAAAAGTAGTGATGAAACAACTGTTAGAATTCATAGAAGCCAAAAAAATTATAAATAGTATGCAATCTGGTTTTTAGGGTAAGCATAGCTGTGAAACTGCAGTGCAGTATGTCCTTAATGACTGGAAACACAGTTTCGATCAAAATCTTATTACGGGTGCTGTATTCTTGGATTTGAGAAGGGCCTTTGATACTTTAGATAGGGAAAGACTACTTAACAAGTTAGAAAGCGTCGGTATAAGGGGTGAAACGTTGAAATTTATGAATAATTACTTAATTAATAGAAAACAAAGATTGAAATTGAATGACGTTGTATCTGATGAGATTGAGAGCAGGATGGGTGTTCCTCTTCTTCTTCAAGTGCCATCTCCGCGACGAAGGTTGGCAATCATCATAGCTATTCGTACTTTAGAGGCGGCTGCTCTGAACAGTTCGTTCGATGTACATCCATACCATTCTCTCAAATTACGCAGCCATGATATTCTCCTTCTTCCCACGTTTCTCTTTCCCTGTATTTTTCCCTGTATAATCAGCTGAAGCAGGGCGTATCTCTCCCCACGTGTAATGTGCCCAAGGTATTGCAGTTTTCTAACCTTAATTGTATTCAGGACTTCCATCTCTTTATTCATTCTTCTCATAACTTCGTTATTTGTGACGTGGTCTACCCATGATATTTTTAGGATTCTTCTATATACCCACATTTCAAATGACTCCAATCTTTTAATCGATGTCGCATTCAGGGTCCAGGATTCTAGTCCATAAAACAAAATCGAGAAAATGTAGCACCTCGCCAACCTAATCCTCAATTCCAACTTTAAGTCTCTTGTGCAGAGAACTCTTCTCATTTTATTGAAGCTTGTTCTTGCTTTTTCTATCCGTGTCTTGATTTCCTGGATATAATCGTTTGTGGAGTTAATCATTGTACCCAGATATGTGTATTTTTCTACTTGTTCAACGTTGGTTCCATTAATTGTCAGATTTTCGTTGTTTCTTTGTGTTCTTGATATTCTCATAAATTTCGTCTTTTTGACGTTCATTGTTAGTCCATACTCATGTCCACACTCCGCTATTCTGTTTGCCAGTCTCTGAAGGTCTTCCATATTTTCTGCAATTATGACCGTGTCGTCCGCATATCTAATGTTATTAATCGGTACTCCGTTTACTCTTATTCCAGCACTTTCTCCTTCCAGAGCTTTTTTCAGGATTTCTTCTGAGTATGCATTAAAGAGGAGTGGTGATAATACACATCCTTGCCTCACTCCGCGTTTGATTTCCATTTCCTCTGAGTGATGTTCTTCGATGCGTACCTTTGCTCTTTGTTTATAGTATAAGTTTAATATGATTCTAAGGTCGTTATAGTCTAACTGTTTTGTCTTGAGAATATTAATTAACTGATGGGTGTTCCACAGGTCCATTATTATTTCTTATATATATTGACGATATAGTGAATACATCTGGTGATTGTTGTATATATCTTTTTGCAGATGATGTTCTTTTATATTTTGCATATTTTAATGGTATTCAATTGCTTGACACACTTAACTCTACATTACAAAATTTATATTGATGGTGTTCTTGTAACCAATAAAGATAAATGTGGAAAAAACCAAATTTATGATTTTAGTTTAATGAGTTTTATGGCCTCTATAAAATATTAAAAATTCATTAAATTATGTATGTGTATGTATATATGTGCGTAGAGTTGGGGGTCTGTACACTGCGACCTGATAGATCTATTGTGCCCCCCTACTGCTACCCAGTCCTAAGAGTTACCTTGAATGAATGAATGAAAAAGGGGCGGTGATATACTAGATCATCGATCCCTAGGCCTCCATTGGGCCCTTTACATCCCACTATAGCTGCAGGTTATTCGAGGCCGATCGCCTTGGCGAATCCGAGGAGCCTCGTTAGTTGAACTTGCCTGACTGCTTCCGGTAACAAAATTGTATCTCCGAAATATCTCTGTCTCAGTCCGTTGAGTGCTGGGCACTCTCTGAGGACATGGTCAACAGTTCTATCCTCCACCCAACACCATCTGCACGTCGGGTCGTCTTCGACACCGATTCTATGAGGATGGCTCCTGAGGTGACAATGTCCTGTCAACAATCCCACACAATTCGCAGCTCTTTCCTTCCCAAGGACAGAAGCTCCTTAGTACATCGTGCGCTAGATCCAGATATATGTTCCTTAGCACACCTCATTCCAGAAGCTCCCCGCCACTAAGAATTACCTTATCGGCTAGAACAGGTCTTCCAGGTGGGTAATTCCCCTTCTTCGATTTAGTGCGCTCCCAAGAACCGCATCCTAGGGTTTTCTAGAGCGTTGCACTTTGCAAGGATATGAATAGAAGTTTCGTCCTTCTCCTCACAGAATCTGCACTCTTCTCTTTCTACCAGTCCGAGTTTCTTGAGGTGTTCCTTCAGGTGGCAATGGCTCGTCAGGACTCCTGTCAGAATTCTGAGTTGGTTTTTACTCAATCTCATGCATTCTTTGAATCTCTTTTGGTCGTAGTTCCTCAGAAGTATCTTCGCTTGTTTCAATCCTTGCAGCTCCGTCTAATAATTGGATCTCCTGTTCTTCTTTTATCTTTAATTCTTCCAGCACTTTGCTGCCACTGATTCCACAGAAAAGCTCTGGCCCTAGAAATGGTGGTTCAGCCCCTTTCCTCGCGAGCCTATCTACTGTTTCATTTCCCTCTACCCCGATGTGTCCCGGTACCCACATGAGGGTGACTTTATTATTCTTACTCAAATTATTCTGTTCCTCTAGACCATCTTGGAACTGATAACTTGAGAAATCAGCGAATTGATGGCTGCTTGACTATCCGTTATGATGATAATCTCTTGGCCTTGATAGTTTTTCTCCTTGTTAAATTGAATACACATTCCAATGGCTTGTATTTCTGCTCGGAAAATGCTGGGTGACTTACCCAAGCTTTCATAGTGTCTGGGGCCGGGTCCATACGCCCTTACTCCAGTTCCCTCCGTTGTTTTAGAGCTATCTGTATACCATATAGTGGATTTCTTGCTGAGCTTTTCAATGGGGTTTCTGCCCCATTCGCTTTTGCGACTCAACTTTGTTAGTTTCATCTTAGGGCATGTCCCAGATTTGTTGATTGTTCATCCTATAAATCGTCCTCTTCGCCAAGTTCTCTAGAAATATATATAGAGGTGTGAGGTTTAGGATTACTTCCATGGCGGCCATTGAGCAGGTTTTCATTGCCACGGTTATACATGCAAAGCCCGTCTTTGAACTTTCGAGAAGTTTGTAACGAAGTTACCAATTTTTTGGGCATGAGTATGTTCGCCGGGATTTTATTTATTTATTTTACATCCGAAAAATCTGATTTTTGCGGGAAGAGATTGCTTAAAGTTTCAATATTACCGGAATGTAATTAGATTTACCGCGCTATGCCGGGAAATATAATTTTCCGAGATTTTCAGTGCGTCCGATCATAGTAATCGCACGCCGCATACGGCAGTATTGTATGCGCGATCACCGCACGCCGTCACACGTCAGCGTAGTGGGAGCTCGGGCCGTCTATTTAAGCCTACACGTTCTCCACCCGGGACAATAGTCCAAAAGGACTGGACTGGGTCGCCTGCTGGGCCGCGCCTTCCTGGTCTAACAATGTAGGTGAGGCTAGGCTTGTGTGTATATGGTGTTTTACCATACACTTCCTTCCTTACGTCCTACCCCTCTAATGGCCAGCATTACCGAGGACCCTTATAAGAACGGGCAATGTTGTGTCATCCTACCGTCACTGCCGAGGACCCTTATAAGAACGGACAGCGTATTTCCTTTCCTAATTTCCTACCGCTATTGGTCGGTATTGTCGAGGACCCTTATAAGAACGGGTAATGTCGTTCCATCCTGCTGATGCTGTCGATGACCCTTATAAGAACGGGCAGCGTCAGTTCCTTTCGTTCCTTCCTATCGTCACCGATACACACACGCACTAAATGCCGTCAATATTATCTTTGTTTCCGTATTGACTAGGAATGTGTTTTACCGCCAGGTGCCCTCCGAAGTCCATTGATAAGGGCGCTTAACAACTGCTGCCCCGACGCTTATCGCCGCCGCCGCGTGTAGGATCGCCGCCGTGTAGAGGCGCCGCCTATCGCCGATCGATGCCGGGTTATTGTTACATACCGCGTATACCGCCATCGGTCCAATTTTAATACGAAGCGCCGTGAACCGTGAACGCGGATTTTAGATACGAAACGCGATAATTTGCGAATAGCGTCGCAACCGTGTAGTACGAGGTACGTGAATAGCGTCGTGAATGATACCGCCGAGTTACCGTTTTTAGCGCAACCGACCAGTATGAGCTACCGTAAACAGCTCTCAAAACATACTCCTGCCCTCCAGACCGTTTATTTGTTTACATTATTGTCCTTCTTAGACTGTAAGTTAGTTTTAGGCCATGTCTTTGTATAAAAGAATGGAATACAGGACACAGGATGTTTTATAACCGTTTGTTTTCTTACCTAGTCCCATTTTTAACATTACATATAACAATTGGCAGCCGGCAGCTAGCACAAATACGCACAATTGACCCCTGGCTTGCCGTTTCTTCACTGTAACAAGCTGCCCAGTGCATAAGTGGGCCCTCGACCACATGAATCCCGAAGGTGGCGCCCGAGAACCGACCACCAAGTGGATGTTTTGACCTTCAGGCAGTCAAACCGTTGATCAGTTGAGAGAGCAGGGACATCCCGAATATACGTAGATACCGCCGACCCGATACCCCTGCGCTGAGCATTTGACCGATGACTGTCTGCACGAGAAATATCTACTGACCGATGTTTTGCTGCCGTGAACGAAGTAGATCCTAAGAGCTCAACCTGCTCCCGTTTATACAAAAACGCGTCACATGTTAGCTCTCGTTAAATTATACAAGTCGGTTGAAAAATTAGAGCCGATACGGTAAATCGCTGGGTACCTTATTAGGGCTCTATATCTCCGTTAAGGGGCACTTTGAGAAATTTTTTTCTGTGACAAAGTAAGGTTATTTTGACCTCTCTTGTATACTCCCGAGAAATTAGGAGGTACTTATCGGACACGCTGTATTTGATCTTTTTGAGCTGAAGCTATTAAAGTAAGGCCACTTCAGTGGAACGTACATACGAAAAGGCACTTAAGAATGAGGTTCAATAACATTTCACTGGCTTTTTTAAAATCTCTGGGGTATTTAGTGCAGATGTTCGGAAAGACAGAGAAACTTCAATAGGGAAAACCTTGTATTTTTTGAGATGTGTAATACCAGTACTGCGTTACACATGTGAAAATTGCGTTATTTTATGGCGTTTTATCATCTGAGGAAAATATTCTGCATAAGTTTCGTGTTAACTTTTCCCTAATTTTCATTTCATTTTTTTTCAGATTCGTCAGTCATGTCATCATATCATATAGAATGCATCTTATTTTTCTGCTGCTTACTATTTTCATACAATTCCAAGTAGACTCATTCAAGGAATGCAGAGAAAAATACTGCTTCAAATTAACTGCAAAACATGGGGACATCAATGCTGGCACCATAATAGGAAAAGACCGAGAAAGTGGCTGCGAGTGTGTAGAAAACGATCCATTTTTTATAGTGTGTTTTGGACCGGGCGATTGTAAATCCATGCCCAAAAGTTTCAATTTACCGAATAAGGTGTTGAAAATAACCTATACACATATTAAGAAATTTGTTGCTGGAGATTTTGATCATTTAGGGCACTTGGTTAATCTAACAATCGAAGGAAACTATGATTTAGAAATCATATCGTCAGGTACTTTTCAAAATTTACACAATCTGACTACCCTGTCCATATTTTTTAATTATAAACTAAAGATTCTTGAAAAACGGGCTTTTTGGGGATTAACTAATTTAAAACAGCTATTTTTAAATAACAACGCTCTTAACAATGTGTATGATGTTGCAATCGCTTTAAGCCCTACGATGGTACCCAAACTTTCGAGTTTAATTTTGAATTCAAATTATTTTGAACGTATTGAGGCTAAAGATTTTAGTCCTATGAAAAACTCTACTGTGGTAGAGCTGAGTTTGGTTCTTTGCAAGATAGACTACATTCACCCTGATGCAATGATTCCTTTAAATCATCTGCAAAACCTTCAACTTGGAGAAAACATCATAAGTAGTGACGTCCTTACTGAGATGTTGAAAAAAATGATTCAAGCAAATATTGATCTAAAAACCTTGCATTTTTTCCGTATGGCATTTAAAAACATTTCAACAAAATCAATGATGGAATTTATAGCAAAGACAAATGTTTCACATTTGAACTTATCCCAAAATCATTTTAATGTTTTGACCAGGGAAAATTTTCCTTTTATGCCAAACTTGGAAATTTTGGACCTTCGGGAAAGTTTTATTTTTAAAATAATTGACAACGCTTTTGTTAACCTACCTAATATAAAAACTCTTTTTTTGGGTGGAAATAAGTTATCTGAAGTTTCTAACGGTATACTAATGCTTCAAAACCTAAACTTTTTAGATATACAAGCGAACTCCCTAAACGGGAGGTATTTTTTACAGTTTGGCCTGAATAATATTGAGTTTGCCAACTTGACGAAACTAGAATATCTCAATTTGAATTTTAATGTCCTCTTACAGATTTATAACACTTCATTTATTGGCTTAAAAAATCTCGAAGTTTTGGAACTTAAAAACTCTTCAGTTTTCAAAATTGCAGAGGGGTCTTTTGTGCCTCTTGGAAGCCTAAAGATTTTAAATCTTATGAACAATTTTATGATTTATGAAGATGCAATTCCAGATGTGTTTTTTCCTTTAAATAAGTTGGAAGAATTGTACTTAGGTGGTTGTGGATTTAGATATATTTCTCTAAAAAATAACCCATTTAGAAACCTACATTCACTAAAATATTTGGGGTTGGAGAGAAATCGATTGATTAATATTGGTACTAGAGATTTTCATCCATTGATCTCAATTAGAAACATAGATTTATCCTTTAATTTGTTAAACTCATGGGAAGAAAGAATTTTGACTTGCAACAAAAATTTGACCAGATTTATTGTTTCAAAAAATAAAATAACTGAAATCAGTGTAGCTATGTTAGAAGATTTTGCAACTGCTAAATCAGTAGATTTAGATCAGAATTTGATCGTCTGTAAATGTTTGGTAACTTTTAAGTCTTACAGAAAATGGCATTACAAAACAAAAAGCGACATTTTTGTTAATGGGTCAATTTTTGATCCAGAAGTTTATTGCGCGTATCCAGATAAAATGGATAATGTTACATTAATGGAATATTTGACACATCCGGATCATGGTCATGCTGTTTGCAACTATCGGGGCAATATGGAATCTTTGTTTTTACCCATAATTTACTTCGCTTTGTTTGTTGCCGTTATAGCAGTAATATCATTTTATTATAGATGGCACATCAGATATTGGATATTTTTATCCAAATTATATTTAAGCCGAAAAGGAAAAATTAGACCAAAGCGAAATAAAATAAGGTATAATAATTGTGAATATGATGCTTTCGTATCTTATAGTACTGAAGATCGAGACTTCGTAGTGAAGTTAGTGACTATGTTGGAGAACCACGAACCATTTTTTAGATTATGTGTCTACGAGCGTGATTTTCAGATAGGAACTATAATTTCCGCAAGTGTCTTGGAAAGCGTCGCCAAAAGTCGAAAGACAGTGTTAGTGATAACAGATAATTACGCCAAATCGCAATGGTGTCGATGGGAGAGTCAAATATGTGAACATCATGGACTTTTTTTCGAAAATGATGATGGTGAATATGTAGACGATTCCTTACTTTTAATTAAATTGAGTGCTGTTAGCAGCAGTCATCTTACACCAACTTTAAAATATTTGCTAAAAACTAGAATTTATTTGCAATGGCAGTGGGATGAACGAAAGCAAGAAGTGTTTTGGACAAAGTTAAGGAACACTATAGGGCCGCCTGTAAATGAAATTACTAATACTTAAATAATGTGACTTTTTATTTATTATTAAAACATTCAAACCTCTTTTATTGTATGATTTAATAAAAATTTGTTGTAACATTGTACGCTTGCAACGTATGTGTTTTTCAGTAAAAAACTCACACAAAGGTGATTTTTCCAATAAATTATCTTTAATTGTTAATCATTTTCACGTGTTCAAATGTACTCTTTCAATTACACAGTACGACGTGAAATTTATATTTTAAATAAAATTAGTCATTTCTTGTAGATTGCTGAATTCGAATCCTGCCTCAGAATTGCTCATATTACGTTTTTTAAATATTCTAACCTAAAAGTGCAAAAAATGCGTTTTTGGTTTATATTTGAGGTTATGTATTATTGCGACATTTTTTATGTTAAAACTATATATAGCGTCTTAAACTATAAGTTTTACTCTTTGAAATGCCGTTGAGTTTGGTCAAATATCTTTCTTTTTCTTCAAGATAGTCAATTTTGAAAACTTTAAATTGCATGAATTTTTCTAGTTTTGTAAATTTTCACTTTTCATGAACGATAAGCGACAATTCTGATAAACCATGAATGTTTTAAGGATATCAAAGCATGACTCAAACAAAATTTATCATAAGTTTTGCAAAATAAATTTATGTTGCAATTTGTTTAAACAAATTATTGCAAAATTTATTATTTTTTAAATAAATGTTTCCTTTCCATTTTACAAAAATAAATACGTTCAAAGGACTTGTTATAGTTATTAAGACATATTTTGTTATAAATAAAATATTACATAACAAATTTTGCAATTTAAATATAAATTTTTTAACTATATGAATTTGCAGACTTTGTATTTGTAGAATATGGTTATGTAAATTTTAGATATACGCTCTTAATTATTGTCTAATGATCCTGTGAGGTTTTTTAAATTGCCAAATTAATTGCTTATGATTTTGTTTGTAACAAAATATATCGACTATAACGACTTCTTTAAACGTATTTATTTTTGCAAAATGCAATGGAAGCATTTATTTAAATAATGAATTTTGCAATAATTTGCTTAAACGAGTTGTTTGCATTATGCAGAACTAATGATAAATTTGGATTGAGCGATGGTTTTATAGCCTTAAAACATCCATGGGTTGTCAGACTTCTCGTTTGAAAGCTTATCGATCATGAAAGGTGTAGGTTTTTAAAACAAATTCATGCAATAGGAAATTTTCAAAATTGAATATCTTGAAGAAAAGGAAAATTATTTATACAAACTCAATGGCCTTTGAAAAACTAAGATATGCTTTAAGATGCTCTTTATAGTTTTTAAGAAAAAAAAACGTCGCGATGATACATAACCTCAAACATAGGTCAAAATCGCGTTTTTCCACTTTTAGGTTAGGATTTTTAAAAAACCTGATGTGATGGAGCTATTCTGAGGCTAGGATTCGAATTCTGCGGCCCATAATCTATAGCATACAAGCCAGATAGTATATTTTGTCGGTCAGTTCCCCTCAAGCAATAACTCGTGAAATGCTTCAGACAGTTGTGCCATGAAGCCTGGTGAACGTCAGCTGCGGCTGCGTGGGTGGGTGGAGCAGCGGCAGTCTCCTACTCACGTAAAAAAAAATGATTTTAATTATTTTCTCCCGACTAAAAATTTGTCAAATGTTAGCTAACACAATTATTTGAAGATAAAAAAAATCAGCTGGCTGTACCGTGGTGGATTATATGTCAGCTGGTCACACGAACATGCAAAAAAAAATTTTTGTTCAGTGATTTCCCCTCAGTTAAAAATTTGTCAGATGATAGTTTACATGCTACTTTGAATAAATAAAAACGTCAGGTGGCTCTATGTTGGTGGAAAAGTCGTCAGCTGATGCAGTGAAAGGTGCAGCGTCGGAGTCAGGCGTGACCGCCGATCGCCTACTTAAATACGTCAGCTGACGGGTTTTCTCTCGTTATACTTCCAGCTAATTATTTCTATTAATAAAAATATCATATTATCAATCATTCATCCATAGGAGAAATAGAAAGGAAACGAAGCCATTCGAGAAGAAATTGTTTGAGGAGAAGCACAGTGACGGTTGAACAGAATATAAAAATGTCCAACGTAAGTCCTTTTTGCGTTTTTTTCCGAAAGACAACTTCACAGTTAAAAGTGTTCAGTGAAGAAAGTTTGTCCAAGTGCAGTGAAATATTAACTATTCGGCAAAATAATAATTTAGTTGGGAAAGAAACAGTACTTCTTACACAGTATAACGATTTTCAGCCACAGCGACTGTTATCGTCGTTTTACAGCATTGCCGCCAAAATAAGGAAAATCTAAATCAGCACCATTAGTGGAAGTCGCGTCTCCTCCAATATTACCGTATGTATACGAATTATTTATTATTTTGGGTAATTTATAATAATAATATTATATAATATCGTGTATAATATAGTAATATAATTAGAAATCTTCAAACATCGTGTGAAACACAAAACTTGGATATAAGTACAGATGCGTTCACCACAGGTGAGCTCGGTAGGAATCTATTGTATAATACAGAATCTAAACAGATGTCATTCCACAAATTACGCGAATCGGTTTTTTAGATCATTCTAAATTTATAAGTGCAAATACTTGAAGAGCACTTAAAAATATAAATACGCAAATCTGAATTTCAAAAATCGGTAAATTAGAACTTGATTAAATGCAAGAAAGAAAGTTAAGTTATCAAAAAGAAAGGTAATATTTTTAATTTGTATGAATACCCATCGAGCTATCCTGCAGTGAACGCATCCTCATATTTATAAGTCCCGCCCAGTTTTGTGTGTTTCACACGGTGAAGTATGAAGATTTCTAATTATATTACTATATTATACATGATATTATATAATATTATTGGGAATAATAATATGAAAAATTACTCGAAATAAAAAATAATTCATGCGGTAATATTGAAGGAGATGCTGCTTCTACTGATGGTGCTGATGTGATTTTCTTTATTTTGGCGGCAACGCTGTAAAGCGATGAAAACTGTCGCTATGGTACAGCTGAAAATCGTTATACTGTGTAGGAAGTACTGTTTCTTTTCCAACTAAATTATTATTTTGCCAAATAGTTAATATTTCACTGCACTTGGACAAACTTTCTTCACTGAACACTTTTAACTATGAAGTTGTCTTTCGGAAAAAAAAAACGCAAAAAGGACTTACGTTGGACATTTTTATATTCCGTTCAACCGTCACTGTGCTGCTTCTCAAACAATTTCTTCTCGAATGGCTCCGTTTCCTTTCTATTTCTCCTACGGATGAATGATTGGTAATATGATATTTTTATTAATATCAACTAGCAGTATGACCAGAGAAAACCCGTCAGTTGACGTATTTAAGTAGGCGATTGACGCTCACGCTTGGCTCCCACGCTGCACCTTTCCCTGCATCAGCTGATGACTTTTCCACCAACATATAGCCAGCTGACGTTTTTATTTATTCAAAGTAGCATGTAAACTATTATCTGACAAATTTTTAACTGAGAGGAAATCACTGAACACATTTTTTTTGCATGTTCGTGTGACCAGCTGGTACGGTACAGCCAGCTGACTTTTTTTTATCTTCAAATAATTGTGCTAACTATCATTTGACAAATTTTCAGTCGGAAGGAAATGATTAAAAACAATTTTTTTTTACGTGATGGGGAGGTTGCCGCTGCTCCACCCACCCACGCAGCCGCAGTTGACTTTCACGAGGCTTCATGGCACAACTGTCTGAAGCATTTCACAAGTTATCGCCCAAGAGGAAATTGGTCCAGAAAATCGGTTGCTGGCTTGTATACTACTACAAGAAATGTACAAATTTCACGTAGTGTTGTGTTATTAATGTCTAGAAAGCCTTTCGGGTTTAATACTCTAGAACTTACAGCACAAACTGACTAAATTAGAACGTCTGTGTCAATCTACGATATATTCTCCATATGTTGTTCCGTTAATTATTACAGTTAGAAAGAAACTAATGTCGTATTCGAGACTGTTTTTTGGACACACTAAATATGTTACAGATAGAACAGGAAAGTTTTCTTTCGTTTTGAAAATACGGGATGAAATTCAAATAACGACAGTTTTTAGAACGTTCTGTAACTTTCTTATTTTAAAAGATATTTAAAAAAAGTTTAGGACTTTTTTCAAAGTGTTTAACGAGTAATCTAATGGTATTATCACAATTTTATTAAGAGGTGTGGATAAAAATTTATTAGCTAGTCCGTCCCTGCAGCTGTGATTAATTCACAATACATTCTTGGATTGTAGTTTGAAGGGTCTTACTTCGTATACATTATATTAAAAACAATTAAAATATAATTATGTGTAAAATAGTTGATTCCATTGCAGCCCTTTGGGAGCCTATATCTTTAAAAGAAGGACTATACGAAAAAAGTTTATAACTTGGAGTATTCTTTTCACGTGCTTTTTCATATCCGGGAGATTTCCTACATTTTTTCGGACATCCTGTACATGAATATAAGCATCATATCACCTTCTGTTGTTTATTATTTATAGTCTACTACGATTTTTAATGAAAAATCATAAAATTTAATTTACCTCTTTATTTTAAAATAGAGTGCGTCATATGGTTAAGCATTATCTAAAAATATATAGGGTGTTTCATTTACAATAATCAAGTTACGATAATATCATTATATTACGCCTGAAATACTATGTAAAGAAATTCTGAACAATTTTTAAATAGCTTTTTAAATAATAAAGTTACGGGACATTTTAAAAATTTACAACTTTTAAATTTGACCTCGTATCTTCAAAACAGAAGAAATTTTATAACCTCTGTATGCAGCATTTTTAGTTTCTTAAAAAAAGCAGCTCAAAAGTACATTAGTTTTTTTCTAATTATAAAAGTTAACGAGAAACTCAATAAAATTACCGAATTTGGGATATACTACACTCTATGGACGAAATTGTACGCAGGGTCAATACAAGGATGCCTATATAGTTTTAGACACTGTAATAACATTAATTAACAAATGCCGGAGGTTCAAAGTTCCCGAGAACTTGTTTTTTGTTTTTGCAAGCTACAATATTATTTTTTGAACATAAGTTCCTGATACTTTTTTGAATGTATTAATGAGACCTTTAATTTAAGCTATCGCCGGTTTCATTTGACCAATTATTTATTGCAGAAATGGCGAAAAATCATCAAAAATGGCTTTTTCTGCAATGTTAATAATTATTGCAAAAATTACTTTTTTAATATTATTTTTACCTAAAATTGAAGCTTTCTTAATCCTGAATCGAACGAGCTTTTCTAAAAGTTGATCGGTTCATTTATTGCTGTTGTTTATCCCTTGGCGCTTAATGTTGAACGCCATCACGTATTTGTTTATGACTATTTCAACTCATTTAACCGCCTATATTCGTTCTTAAGACTTTTAATTTAATATTATAAGTGAGTACAATAAATTAACTAATGTTTACCCCTTTGTTTGTGCGACATAAGGGGGCCGTTCCAGCTCTATTTGTTGAGAAAAAAAGTCCCACTTTTTTAAAAGCAACAAACAAACGGATAAATATTAAATTTTTTATTGGACTCGCTTACAATATTAAAATATGTTTTAAGGTAGTCCAGTAATCTTATTCAAAAAAAGGGGTCAGCCTCGGAATCTAACGGAACAAGCAGAATTTTTGCAAAAACCTTTATTTTGGTATTATAAACAATGTCTTAAAAGTGATAATTGATTACGTGTAAGGGCGCTTAGATATTCAAGGTCAAAGGTGGCAAAAATCAGTTTTTCGGGAATATCTCGTTTTCTCTGCCTCTAATCGTATTTGTGTTTATTATAAAACTTGTAGAGGACTAAATTCTCTACAAATTTTGACTCAGACCTTTTTTCGTACCATGAACCATTCTTGAGATAGAGGGCGCTGAAGATGGAGCGCTCAGTCATACGTACCTTAGTGCACAGTCAACTGTGAATCTCAATCGATTATGAGGTTGTTTTACTTAATTATGCATTAAATTTTACCTAACTAACTGTTTAATATTTTATATTTATAAACATTTGTTATAAATCAAGTTGCCATTTAGTAATACTTAGCTTTTGCATACAAATACGATAGAGGGCGCAGGAGGTAAAAATAATTTTTCATGGTCCAGGTTCTACTGTTAAGATTACATACCTGGGAATACGGACCCCCCTATTCGACCTTTTCTATTTTTAGCAACTTGGGACAGATGTTTCTTTGTATAAAGGAGGTCTGTTTCATTCTCAATGGACTACTGCCTGCTATCCACTACTATCTACTAACCAAGTTCATTCGATAGTTTTAAAGTTTATCGTGACAACGACGGACGTATAATATTTAGAGTTACCATGGCTGATTTGTGTTTTATATATGATAATTTACTTTCTGAAGGTAATTCTGCGACTGTTGTGCACGGTATAAAGACTTTAAAAGAGACAAGTATTGAGAGAAATGATGGGAAAATAAACAATTTGAATACTTTGACTTCTGTGACCGTGCATAGCGAGTGTCGAAAAATGTACGCTAGTAAAAATTCAATTGCAGCAGCGAAACAACGCCTTGAAGAGATTGAGCCTTCAATGTCATCAAGTGTATCGCGGAAAAAAAGAATACACTGTGAGAGGTCAGAAAATCTGCGAAGTACAGGCGCATTATTAGTAAAGTAAGTACTCTCGAGTTTAAAGACAAAATCATGAAAAAGCTGAGGAACGAAGTGATATTTTAGGACAATTAGTGAAAGATCATGTTTCTTACGAGCATAACTTGATTGCTGCCGAAGCAAAATATCACAAGGTTTGCTACAGTAATTTTTTAAAGCCAGTACCATCTACAATTAGAAAGACTTAACAAGCCGACAACGTTACTGAAGCTATGAAAGAAATTTTCAAGTATATAGATGAACATGAAGATTCGCAATTTACGTTGACTGAACTTAAAAAAGTCCCTACAGAGAATGTCCCGATGATAAGACAATCATCACAAAGCTCCAACAAAAATATCTAACTGATATAATAATTACGACGAAGGTAGGATCGTTTACAATAATATCTTTTCGTGATGCACAGGCTAATTTATTATCCAAAGCTTGGTACGAGAATAAAAAAAGTACTCTACTAGAAAAACGGTTATGAGTAGTAGAAGCTATTGCGGCGATTATTAGAGAAGATATTCGTTTATCTGTAGTTGAAACAAAATCTTATCTACCTAAGAGCAGAATGCTACATGATGTAAACGCTGAAATACCGGAAACATTATTACATTTCTTACAAGAAGTAATAATGAAAAACAGAAAAGGAAAAACTGATCATTTAAAAACGAAATGCACCTCTATAAGCCACGCAATAATGGAGAACGAGGAAAGTGAGAATGAGGATGAGTCTGAAGTTGCTAGCCTACCGGTAGAAGAAAATGACGAAGAAGAAGATGAAGATTAAATATGTATAAATAAAAAAACATTAAAAGCAAATATACTTTTTTTCCCTACTAAAAATCCCATTATCCATAATTTGAATATGATTAAATTTTACGATATATAAGATTGATAATAAACTTTCAATATATTTATGATGATTTACTGTATTATGTCATTACATGTATGGAAAAGGTAAGTAATATTAAATGACAACTTGATTTATATGAAATGTTTATAAATATAAAATATTAAATAGTTAAGTAATATTTATTAAGTAATTAAGTAAAAGAACCTCATAATCGATTGAGATTCACGGTTGACCGTGCACTAAGGTACGTATGACCTTGCTCTCTATCTCAAGAATGGTTCATGGTACGAAAAAAGTTCTGAGTTAAAATTTGAAGAGAATTTAGTTCTCTACAAGTTTTGTAATAAACACAAATACGATTGGAGGCAGAGAAAATGAAATATTCCCGAAAAACTGATTTTTTCGACCTTTGACCTTGAATATCTAAGCGCCCTTACACGTGATCAATTGTGACTTTTGAGACATTATTTATAATACCAAAATAAAGGTTTGTGCAACAATTCAGCTTGTTCCGTTAGATTCCGAGGTGAAATCCTAAGATGACTGGACTAAGGAAGAAAATAAGCATTTAAATGAGTTGAAATATTCATAAAAAAATACATAATATCGTTTAATATTAAGCGCCTCGGGATAAATAAATTAACATATCTCAGCAAGAAATGAACCAATCACTTATACTAACGCTCATTTGATTCGGAATTAAGAAAGCTTCAATTTAAAGGAGTAATATTATTAAAAACAAATTTACAATAATTATTAACAATGGAAGAAACAGCCATTGACTGTTTTCGGCATTTTTGTAATAGCTAATTAACGAAATCAAACCGGCGATAGCTTAAATTTAAGGTCTTATTAATATCTTCAAAAAGTGTAAGAAACTTAAGCTCTGAAAATAATATTGTACCTTCTAGAAACGAAAAACATGTTTTTGCCAACTTTGAACTCCTGCCATTTGTTAATACAGATTATTTCAGCGTCTTGTACGTTCTTGTATTGATCTTCTTTACAACTTAAAACACTTCCCAAACTGTGACAAATTAACGTCATAAAAAGGCTTATTTCTCGTCCACAGACTGGAGTAATAACCTGTACGGTGACCAGCACAAAGTATGGGAACATTTATTTTAATAAATATCGATGGAATGTATCGTTCTCCTCCACCACATAACTTAAGAATGTTCATACCCTACGGAACAATGTAACATAGCTTCCTGATGCACAAATGTAAAAAAAGTTGTTACTAACCTGTAAAATAAATTGCATGTATTAACATGTATATACAAAAAACGGTAAATCATGAAAACTATTGCTTGCAGCAATTGCTTAGTTACTAACAATTAGTTTTTAGTTTAAAATTATGGGTTTGCCATTAGATATTTTAAAAATAGTTTTGAAAATATTCTAGAGAGAACATAAATTGTAGATTAGCATCTATTTTATGTATTTTATCCTTGTAGAATCCCTGTAGTTAGGTCAACAATAGGAAACTGGCACGAGGATAGTAAACCAAAACTATATTTTTGATTTCAGCTTTTTGTTGAGGTTCAAACGTTTTCAACAGTTGAAAGGATAGTTGGAATTAAAAACAATAAATAAATAGACCAGGCTTGACATAGGATAATATTTATCTTAAATTATTCTTTTTCTTCTTTCAGCAGCCCTTTGGCATCCACTCCTGAATGTAGGCCTCCTCTCTTCTTCACTCTAATCTGTCTTTAGCTATCTGGTACCAGTGTTTGTCGACCTGTTGTTTTATGTCATCGATGATTTGCCACGTTTAAATTCGGCATACCAACCAAAAATTGTTGAGCACGCCGGAGAAGAATCGGAAAATGGTGTTAACAGTCTTTTCAAGCACTACTCTTGGTTTAAACCCCTTTAAAAGTCATAAAAAATTATAGCATGAAAATGCTCGCGGTGCAGTTTCATTCTTAAAGCTGAAAATGCACACTTTTAATGATTACTCAGCACGTGGTAACGTTAGACGTTTGACATTTAAACTAACATGTACTCTTGTCATTGGTGACGTACAAGTAAAGCGGCGTTGACATAGCTTGAACAGTGTTGCTACATCCAAAAATATTGAGCGTGACCCTCGTGTTTTGGAAAAAATTATTTGTTGAAACGAACTATCTCCGTCACTAAGTTCTACTCAAATATCTATATAAAAATGTTTTAATAAGTTAAAGAATAACAGAAATATACGGGTGCTTTAAAAGTGAAAGTTTTCAAAGACACCTTGTATCTGGAAAAATAATTTTTTATAGTATCTGCTTTGTCCTGAAAAAGTCACAGTATCTTCTAAATTCTCCAAATCTTTATTCTTATAAATATCTGAGATGATCTGTAAATATATTGAAATTAATATTTTTATTCTTCTTCTTCTTCTTTCTAACACAGTTAACCATGCTAGTAGGCTATTGCCTGTTCATTGCCATCACGTCTTTCCCGGAAGATGAGGTCCAGCATTCTCGCCATCGTTTTGGTGGTCTTCCCCATGATCTTTTTCCTACTGGGTTATTCATTTTTGTGCTTTTAACGAGTCTACCGTCCCCCATTCTCCCTATATATACTTGTTCCAGAATCTTCGCCTTTATCTAATCCATCTTCCTATGTCCTGTATCCTGCATTGTTGTCTGATATCTTCTTTCCGTATTCTGTCGTGTAGAGTTTTGCCTTGTATACTTATTAATGTTTTCATTTCGACTGTTCTCATCATTTGTAGAGTTCTGCCTGTATCTGGTCTTGTTTCTGCCGCGTATGTTATAATGGGTCTTACAGTCGTTTTATATATCTTAGTTTTACTTTTGGTATTAAGGTATTTGTTCTTCCAGACAATTTCTTTTAGGCATCCAGAAATTCTAGCCGCTTTCATTGTTTGCTCTCTTACTGCATTAAAAAGGCTCCTATGGATCGTTATTTCTGCTCCCAGATATTTGAACTGTTTGACAATTTTAGAGTCGATTTCCAGCTTGCACCGTATTGATTTTTTGGATGTTACTAAACACTTGGTCTTCTCGGTGTTGATGAGCATATTTAATTCTTTCGCTTTAGTGTTAAAAGAGTGCAGTAGTCTTTGGAGATTATCTTCAGAGTCTGCAATAAAAACAGCATCGTCCGCATAGTAGACGGCATGGAAGAATGTGTTTCCCATTTTGTATCCTGCTGTTCTCGGAAGATTTTCTATTATTTTATCCATTATTAGATTATATATGAAGGAGTTGAGTGAATTGCCCTGTCTAATTCCTGTGTATCCTACTCTGATTTTTGTTCTGCACTAGATGTTAATATCATATATCAGGTTAATTAGCTTATGGTTTAGACCTTTTGTTCTCATTATTTCTAAGACGTCCTTTAAGCGTACTCTGTCAAAAGCCTTGGTTATATCGACGAAGCACATGTACGCAGGTTTATGGAATTCTAGGGATTTTTCAGTTTTTTGCGTCAATAGTTTTTATTATTAATTATTAATAATTTATCGAGAAATAGTTTTTTTTTGCAAAATTAAATAAATGTAGCAACAGTTCCGTGAATAGAAGAAAGAGAGATACATTTTAGTAAGGCCACATCTGTCATGTTTTAAGGATGAGTAATAGAATAACTGGTATATGTGAACATTATATCATTCGGTGGTGTTTTTTACATATAAGAAAAATATTCCAACTTACTCTCGTATTAATTTTTTTTCTAATTTCAATACATTTCTTTTTCAGATCCGAAGTCATGTCACCACATTCTATAGAATGTCTCTTCTTTTTCTGCTGGTCACTATTTTGACATTTGTCCATGTGAACTCCTACGAAGAATGTAGAGGAGAATACTGTCCCCAATCAATTGCAAAACCAGTGGAGGTCTTCTATGGGAACACTATTGCCACACTAATTGGAAGAGATCAAAAAACTGGTTGCTACTGTAGAGAAAAAGTTCCCTATTTTATAGTATGTTTTGGAAGGAGTCTTTGTACATCTATGCCCAAAAGTCTTCCTTTACTGAATAAGGTGTTAAAAATATCGAATACACATATAAAGAAATTTATGCCTGGAGATTTTGATGATCTAGGACACTTAGTTCATCTAATGATAGAAGGAAATTATGATTTAGAAAGAATATCGTCACGAACCTTTCAAAATTTACACAATTTGACTACCCTGTCGATATTTTTTAATAACAAATTAAAGGTTCTTGAAAAAGATGCTTTTTGGGGATTAGATAATCTAAAACAGCTATTTCTAAATAACAACGCCTTTGAAAATTTATATGATATTGCACTCACTTTAAGACCTGCAGTGGTACCAAAACTTTCCACTCTAATTTTGGACTCAAATTTTTTTGGATATATCAATGTTGAAGATTTTATTCCTATGAAAAACTCTACTGTGGTAGAGCTAAGTTTGGTTCTTTGCAGGATAGAGTACATTCATCCTGACGCAATGGTTCCGTTAAATCATCTGCAAAACCTTCAACTTGGAGAAAACAGTATCAGCAGTGACGTTCTTACTGATATGTTGGAAAAAATGATTCAAGCAAACATTGATTTAAAAACTTTGCATTTTTTCTTTATGGGGTTTAAAAAAATCCCACCAAAACTAATGATGGAATTTATAGCTAAAACAAATGTATCACATTTGAATTTATCCAAAAATCAATTTGAAGTTTTGACTAGTGATAGTTTTCCTTTTATGCCAAACTTGGAAATTTTGGATCTTCGAGAAACTTTAACTCTTAAAATTAGCGATGATGCATTTATCAATCTACCGAATCTAAAAACTCTTTTGTTGAGTGGAAACAAGTTATCTTCAGTTCCTACAGGTGTACTCAAGCTTCGAAATTTAACATTTATAGATATGCAAGAGAACTCACCAGGTGGACATTATCACTTATATTTTAGTCTTAAAAATATTGAGTTTGCTAACTTGACGAAACTGGTTTATCTTAATTTGGGTTTTAATGGGCTGTCCCATATTTACAATAACTCATTTACAGGCTTAACAAATCTTAGAGTTTTGGGACTCAAAAACTCGTCAATTTTTCACATTTCGAAAAATACTTTTGTGCCTCTGAAAAGTTTGAAGATATTAAACCTAATGAACAACCTTATGGTTCACGGAGATGCCGTTCCAGATGTGTTCTTTTCTTTAACTACGTTAGAAATACTGCATTTAGGTGGCTGTGGGTTTAGATATATTACTTTAAGAAATAATCCATTTAGAAATTTACATTCGTTAACATATTTGGGATTGGAAAAAAATCTACTGATCAATATTGGTGCGACGGACTTCCAACCTTTGATCTCAGTAAGAAACATAGATTTATCCTTTAATTTGTTAAACTCATGGGAAAATAGAATTTTGACTTTCAACACGAATCTAAATAGATTCACTGTTTCAAAAAATAAAATAACTGATATTACTATAGCCATGTTTGAAGATTTTGCAACTGCGAAGTCAGTAGACCTAGATCAGAATGCAATTCTTTGTAAATGTTTGGTGACTTTCCAGTCTTACAAGAAATGGCATTTTAGGACAAATAGTGATATTGTTAATACATCAATTTTTGATCCGGATATCTATTGTGCATATCCAGATAAATTAGATAACGTTACATTAGTAGAATATCTCACAAATCCAAAATATGGTGATGATATTTGCAGTTATAGGCCAGATCGGATATATGTATTTTTACCCTTAATTTGTTTCGTTGTGTTTCTTGCTGCTATAGCAGTAATAGCATTTTATTACAGATGGCATATCAAATATTGGATATTTTTATCTAAATTATACTTAAGCCGTAAAGGTAAAATAAGACCGAAACAAGAAAAAAAAGGGTATAATAATTATGAATATGATGCGTTTGTATCTTATAGTACTGAAGATAGAGACTTCGTGCTGAAGTTAGTGACTATGTTGGAGAATCAAGAACCTTTTCTTAGATTATGTGTTTACGAGCGCGATTTTCAGATAGGAACTATAATTTCTGAAAGTGTTTTGGAAAGTGTCGCTAAAAGTCGGAAAACAGTGCTAGTGATTAGTGATAATTACGCCAAATCGCAATGGTGTCGATGGGAGAGCCAAATATGTGAACACCACAGACTCTTTTTCGAAAATGAAGATGGGGAATATGTAGACGATTCCTTACTTTTAATTAAATTAAGTGCTGTTAGCGATAGTCATCTTACGCCGACTTTAAAGTATTTGCTAAAAACTAGAATTTATTTGCAATGGGAGTGGGATGAACGAAAGCAAGAAATGTTTTGGAATAAGTTAAGGAATACTATTGGACCACCTGTAAATGAAATTACCCGTATGTAAATAATGTGAAATTTTTTTTATTTATTGTTTAATAAAAAATTAAAATTTTCTTTCCATTGCGTGATTTAGTTAAAATTTCCTTCTTGATTCATAATTCATCTGGGAAAGTTACTAAACTATTTATAAAGGTACGATATTAAAAAAATGTTACAACATTGCACCGTATACATTTTGAAAAAGAAAAAGTCACAGAAGGGTGATTTTTCCTCATGATTTTAGTATTTTCTTTTCTCGTTTAAATGTGTTTTTAAATACAGAGTCTTGCGAGATTAGGGGTCATAAGAAATAGAACCAGACTTCAGAATTGTTCCATTACGTCAGGATTTCAAGATAGCAAGGTGGCATTTTAAAGACGTTACATTTTGTTCACCATTTGAATCAAAGTGTAATTTATCACAGCCAGAGGATGTCTTCTAGAAACGTCTTAGGGAACTTAAAACTGACGTTTTAAGACTTTTTACTGATGAACTTAGTAGGTGTTATTGAATGTACATTAATGCTATTTTTCAGTCGCGCGCATAATATCGCTTTAAAAAGAGATGTGCATAACACTTGGGTAGTTTTCATCTCACACTGTGAATTTTTAATGTTTTTCAATGAATCAGAGCTAGAAAAAATGACTTTCGATTGGTATAGGGTGGATTCTAAATACATACATGCCAGTTTAGGAGAGCAGGGAAGTTTACTTCTCGCCGTGTATTGGTCGTTTGATATGCCGTGAGAATCTCGACATTATGAAAATCATGCTTTGATATGTATTTTGCAGAATGAATCATATGATGCTTTTTTCATTTTTTACCTTTCCAATGTTCGGAGTTCTTCAATATCTTTAATTTGTAACACTTTACCACTTTCAGAAAAGTTGTGGGACAGAATTTGAAAAAGAGCAAAAATTTGGTAATATCGAGGAAAGTAGCAGAGTGTTTGAAATGTCAATTCCGAGAATGTTATGGGATAATATATATCTGTCATAATACAAATATTCGATGCATCGTTACTGCTGCTACTTGATAAATAATATCGTTTTATTGATAATAATTAAATATTTATAGATAACGAATTTTTGTATTTTTCATCTATTCAAATACTGTAGATTCCGCACCTTATGTATGTCGCAATTAAAGAGCTACATAGGGTAAATTCCTTAGTTTAAATTCAAATTTGAATTCAGAAATATCGAAAAATTGTTTAAAGTTACTATTAAACTTACATTTTAACATTGGTGTACACAGGTAAATGTCAACTTTAGAAAAAACGAAATGTGGGATAATAAATGTAAAGAAATAGACACATACAGCAGCGGAAGAAAATGCTTTGAAGATTGGAAATTCATAAAAACAATCAAGAATGCAGGACAGGAATCAGCATCTATCGAAATAATATCTGAAAACCTATGTATTTTGCGTGTTAGACTTCATGAGACGACAGATAACTTCAGAATAGAGAGGGTTATCTATCAAAGCGACACTGTCTCTCCTAATTGTTTGCACTGTACTACAGTACATGTGCAAACAAGTAGACTTTGACAACTTCGGTCTAAACATAACTGGTGAAAACCTATGCCACCTACGATTCGCCGATGATATAGTTCTAATATCTGCTATATAAGAAGGACCATGACAAAGTTAGATGGACTGAAAACTGCATCAGAACAAATGGGTCTAAAGATAAATATATCAAAAACCTAAGTAACGACAAATTTAATAATTGGTGGAGGCATCTTGATGAAAAACAAGTCGGAGAGACCAAGTTCTAAAAATATTTGGGCCATGAAGTTCTCATTGGTAGAGATAACTAGACCCGGGAACTTACCAGAAGAATAGGTTTAACGTGGGTAGCCTTTGGCAAGCTAAACTACATCTTTAAAGCAGATCTACCAATATATCAAAAAAAGGAATGTTTTTGAGCAGTGTATATTGCCCGTTCAGAAACTCTACGAAAAAAAAATTAACAAAAAAGGTCCTTAGGAGGATAAGGGTGACGCTGCGTTCAACGGAAAGAGTAATTCTCGGACTGTCCCTGAGAAATAAAGTTTCAAACACAGAAATACGGCGAAGAACAAAGTTTGTGGATGCTGTAGAAAGAATAGCTATCCTAAAATGGAAATGGACTGGTCACATGGCGAGAGCCACAGATGACAGATGTACTAGAAAGATAATTGAATGGAGACTTCGACAGGACGCATTTAGGAGCAATCAACGGAGATTTATGTTTAGCTGTGGACTTTGGAAGCTGGTTCATTATGATGATAATGAATGGATTATGCATTATTATGAATTGTCAGAATTAAAGAGGTATAACAATAACTGACACAATGAATACAATGAGCAAATACAGTGCGGATCCTGTAATGATAACATTTTTTGTATGATACAAATAATTCAAAAAAGAGCCTCTACAAATCAAGATACTCATAAATTCTTTATAGATTTAACTAAAGCCTTCAATAACATCCCTATAGCTGAATTTTTGGAAACGATGACAAGCACAAATATAAACTCTACACTTATTATAGCTGAAAGTTTAAGATAAGTATGCTGCATGGGAAACAATTAACGAAAGACTAGCCACGGTAAATTTATCTTTGAAAGGGCATAGAATTATAATAGTCGCCGCATATGGCCCAAATGATGATGCTACACAACTGACTAAGGATGCATTCTACGACCAACTAAACGAAACTGTCTCAAGAATAGGAAACCAAATGTTAGAGTAGGATCAAAAATGAACAGTAATATAGTTGGAAGGTACGGTGAAAATACGCGTAACAACAACGGACAAAGGCTGATCGAGCTTTGCACACAACATAAACTAAAAATTCTGAATGGATTCTTTTAACATAAAGATATCCACAAATATACTTGGCACCAAAAAACTAGACAACTGAAATCGATTATAGATTATATAATTGTTAAACGGGAATCCTATCTGAAAGTTCAAGACACTAGGGTATACAGAGGAATAGAATGCGGATCTGACCACTTTTTCTTGGGTGCGAAGATGCAAATTCCCTTCAAGACAAAAGACAACGAAACAGACAATACAAATACCTCAACAATAGAACGAATATCTTACAATGTGGAAGGACTTCATGAACCTAGTACAAAATATCTATTTAAGACTCGATTAGATAACAAACTTCAAACTGAATTGCAGTCAGGGTGCACTGATGAACTGTATGAACACATCGTATCCTCTCTACACTCCGCAGCACAAGAAGATCTAGGAATTAAAACGAAAGACATGAACAGACGAAACAACAATGTTACATGGGATAAGACACTGGAAGAACAAAAACAGATAAAACAAAAAGCTTTCAACAAATGGCTAAATTCAAAAGATCCACAAGATAAAAACATATACAAAAATGAACAATCCAAATTTAAAAACATGATTAACAAAAACAAAAACGACACATGGGACAGGAAATGCACTGAACTAAATACACATGTAGGAGGCACAAGATCATCAGCAGCATGGAAATTAATAAAGACACAAAGATCAGACACCACAAACAAGATTAACTTACAACCAATCCCAATCAAAAAGTGGATAACCCATTATCAAACGCAGCTTACCGAAGACCGACAAGAGTACCTCGTTAACTCCCCAAGACGGTACAACGTACAAGGCCACTATATAGAGGTAACAAAGGAGATGGTATGTAGGGCTGTGGATTCATTGAAAAATAGGAGAGCAGCTGGACCGGAAGGAATACCTGCTGAACTGTTAAAGAACGGTACTGAAAAACTAACTTCAAGAACTATTTAACATACTCCTAAATAATGATGATCCTATCCCAACTATATGGAAAGAAGGCTGGATAACACCAATCCACAAAAAAGGAAGACACGACGAATGCTCAAACTATAGATGTATAACTGTAACCACCACAATAAGTAGAGTATCCGGAAAACTGCTGAGAGGTTCATCTACTTTTTGTTGACCTCACAAAAGCATATGATAGGGTGCCAATCCAGAAATTATGGCACGAGATCGAGAAGTCTCCAATTAACAATACAGCGATCCAAGCCATCAAACAGCTATACGACCAAGCATTCTCCAGAAATAAGATCGGCAATAACTTATCAGAAAGTTTTCATGTAACCAAAGGCCTTCGCCAGGGATGTTGTCTATCACCAACTCCCTTTAAAATCTACATCGATGAAGCTTTAAAGAATTGGAGAAGATCATGCAGTAGAATGGGAATAGAATTAAATAATGACACCCATTTATATACGCTTCATTTTGCAGATGACCAAGTGATAGTGACCCAAGATAAAGAAGACCTCGAATTTATGACGAGGGGGATTAACCGTCAACTGCAGTAAAACTAAATATATGTGTATCGGTGAAGAAGAAACAGATTTGGAAGTGGATGACAATATCATAGTAAAATCTTGTTCTGATTATACCTACCTTGGAACGAAGATCAGTCAAAGTGGACGAACTGAAGAAGAAATATTGGAGCGAATAACTAAAGGGAAAAAAGCTATCGGATGCCTAAACTCACTATTATGGTCAACCAACATCTCCAAGGAAAGAAAACATCTTTTATACAATGCAATATTTAAAAGTGTTGTATTGTATGGATGTGAAACGTGGCAGATAAATAAAATTTTAGAGAGATTATGGGCGTAAAGAAAACTATTCTCGATGAAATCAAACAACGTCAGCTGGTATAGTATGGACATGTGGAGAGAATGACGGAGGAACGTCTACTAAAGCAAATCCTAAAATGGACACGAAATGAAAAAACAAAAAGAGGAAGACCAAAAGTTATCTGGATTAAGGGCATTACCCGAGCCATGCCCGAAAGAAACTTACTTCCAATGGATTGGGAAGACCGAAAACAATGGAGACTGGGAACCGGAAGGCGTACAATGCTATGAAACTGGATATATATATGCTGCATCTCACTCACATTAATCAAGATATATGTGAAGAAAACTTTTTCAAAATGGAAACAGAAATGTCGTAAAATGGGATTACAGCTAACCGACACATATAGACACTAAAATTTGTCGATGATTAAGTAGTATTCGCAGGCGATAAAGCAGATCTTGAATATATGGCTACAAGAAATGTATGAGAAATCGGGTCAGCCAATAAACAATGAGAAAACTAAATACTTATGCATATGAGATAAGAGTAACTTACAAATTGACAATAATGCAGAAGTAGAAAGATGCGACGATTACAAATAGTTAGGAGTCATCATTGATAGAACGGGAAGAGACGGTAAAGAAATTCGTGTAAGAATTATTGAAGCTAAAAGACTGATAGGATGCCTAAATGGGATACTTTTTTACGACAAAAAGTTAGATCTCTTCGTCAGTCCGAAGTTTTTTGAGTTTATAGAGGGGTTTGGGTCACATTAAACTTATAGTTTAATATTTTTCTCTTAAAACAAACGTGAATTTAAGACACTTAGTTTATTTACTTGAAATCCACTCTATAATGATCGAAAGTCTTTTTCTCAATAAATAATTTCAGCCTTGATATCTAGAATAATAATAAAAATTCATAGTATGAGACCACATTGAAAATCGCAAAACTGGCTGTTTTTAGAATTTCAAATATTTTTTATCTCGAATAGAAAGCAACGTACGTAACAATGTGTAATATTCTTTTTTGTTTAACGTCACTTAAAGATTATGATTCGTAGTTTCCGGTCAGTCGGGTTTCATAAAATTTAATCCCTAGGTCCTGCTGACGAGTTGTACCACCCAGAAATAGGGTGCAAAAAACTTAGCTCAAGCGTCGAATTATGCTTCGAATTCCTCTGCATTGAGCTATCGCAAACTTCAACAAATTATATCCTGTAGTATTACGAAGTGGCTTAATTGTTACATTAATTATTATATTGGTTAATTTTTTTATTACTAAACTACATAAATATTACCAGTTAAATATCAATATAAACCGGGACGTAGAGGTTCTTACAAATAAAATAAAACAACTATAATGATTGAAAATTTTATAAAATAATCATTTCGAATATATTAATTAGTCTTTAGATAATAATATTTATAATTCATCATTAAGGTACTCCAGTTAAAATTGCACATTTTAATAAATAAATTAATTATTTATACCACATTTATCTAAAAATTAATAAATATGTACATTTTTACAACGAAATTTATAACAGGAAATATGTTAACATATAGAAAATGTCTTTGGCATAATTAGAGAAAGGCAGGAATATTAATAGGCCTAAATTGTTCTATGAGTAAATTGTCATCAATGTCATCTGAAACAAAAAAATTTATATTAATATTTTGGAAGATACTAACTAGACGAGAAATACGTTTTTTTTTGTAAAAAAAAACGGTAAAACTTTACTAAGGTTAACTGTTTCGGGTTAAGTTTTATGAAAAAATTAAATTCTTGACAAGAATATAGCAACAAAGAAGTATTCTAGTTATCACAAAAGCCGTTTCTTAACAATCGTGAGTAGTAAAAATCTTCTTTAATCAGAAATTTATTTCAATTAAATATATAATATGATATAAATTTGCATTAACTAACTATGTAATATACTCGTAAATCAAATAGCACCTGATTGTTATAAAGTTGTATTTAACTCCTAGTTCCTTTAACGTCAAAAATAAGGTTCATTTATCTGATAATATAAAAATAAATTTAGGAAAAATGAACGTACAGTGTATATAGTTAGGTGTATTATATATCATAGGAAAGGGTAGGAGTAGAGGGGCGCAGCGGATGGCAGTAGCAGTAGTAGGAGTAGTCGTAGTATAGGTATAGAAATAGGCACGATTAGGTGAGGGTAGATATGGTAACGTAAGAAGAAAGGAGGATAAAAGCAGCATTCGTATGGTGAACAAAGAACAGGGAAAATACGTTCCAAAGATAGAAAATTATAAAGTAATATGCAGAGTACATCATTTTATACAAAAACTTTTAGATATGGTAACGTTAGAAGAGAGGTGGTTCAGAATAAAACAGGTATGGTGGAAGACAAGGGATCATATGTTATAAAGATACGAAATTGGAAAGTAATATACAAAGTATAGCATTTTCTTTTCAAAATTTTATAATATTAGAGCATGTCGAAACTCTGTCGGACGTTCTTTAAAAATAATTAGTTTATTATATTTTTTAGCTATATATCTTTATGAAAGATTCACCTTTTACACATACAATACATTCAAGCGCATTGAATATGTTTTTATAGAAAAATTTCAACCTACTCTTACACTTTCTACGTACTCGTATATTATTTATTTCGATTTAATAACTACATTAAATTTTACTTTAGTTATTTACCAAAATACATACCTCCTCTAGCGATATTGGATTGCTCTTCATTTTGGTATCTAGGTTGTGATATCGTTCTGAAATTATAAAATACATAAATCTATACTCGGCATTTGTAACTTAAAAATGGCAAGAGATTAAGAGATTAATAGAGGCAAAGTTAAACTTTATTGTATGATGTCTATTAGAAGAAAATAAAATTATAACCAAATTGACAACTTTTCATGTATGCAGACGATGCTGCGCCCATAATAATTACTTGTATAGTGAAAATTGTCTTGTACATCAGTGAACTAGGAGAAAGAATAAACACAGAAATGGGAAGATGGGAAGATCGGCATCTTTAAACATTTGGTAATTTTATTGAGTTATCAAGAGAAAAACTTTTTTTTTTTATTTAAAAAAATATTCTTCATAAAATTTTTAATTTAGTATAAAGACAGTTTAAGCTATTGACTATGTACTAAAACGTGAAAGTGTTTTTGTTTCATATAGTCAACTGACCTCCAAATATGACAAAATTAAAGTGTTTACTTTTCAGTTTTTTGAGTGTTACTCAAAAACTATGCATTTTTCGTAGGTATACGTCTACAGTAAAGTTGTAGATAATAAAATGGTATCTTATAAAGTCCAAGAAAGTCATGTTTCGAAAAAATATACCTCAAAAACAAAATCAAAAAAAAACGTAAATTTTTTTAACTTTTCCTCATAACTTTTTTCCGAGTGAAGTTAGGTATAGGCATTACTTCATGAAAAAGAAAGCCGATTTTATTTTCATTAAAATGAGCTCCTGCAGTTCATTGAAAAAAGAAAAATTTTCACGCAAAAATATACAATTAGATAAAGTGTAGATAAAAAGTTATAAAAATTGTAAAAAGTTGTAAATTTTGAGAAGCCATTTTTCTACTACTATTCATCGTACAGACTTCGGTTGGGTATCATTTTAATGAGCGTAACGTCAGTTTTCTTTTGAAGGGGGTAGTGAATATACCTATATTCACTTTCAGAAAAATGGTGGGACAAACTTTGAAGAAAAAGGAAAAATTTGCTAATATCGAGGAAAGTAGCATAGTGTACAGACTTCTGCAGGACCTCGTTTTAACAAACATGACATCAGCTTTCTTTTTCACGAAGCAATGCCTATACCTCATTTCACTTGGAAAAAAGTTATGGGAAAAAAATAGGATTTTTTGCTTTATTATTTTTTTTTTGGGTCCTTTTTTTTGAAAAAATCTTTTTTTTCGACTTCATGAGGTATTATTTTGATAACTTTTCTATAGACATGCATAGTTTTCAAGTAAAACTCGAAAAACCGAAAAGTGGACAAATCTACCTTTTCTCAAAACACACCCCTTAATTTGGAAGCACTTTGTTACTTTGTCATATTTGGAAGTCAATTGAACGTATGAAATAATGAAAACCCGTTAATGTTTCAGTTCCTTTTGACCCTCTTTTTTTCGACGTAGTCAATAGCCTAGTTGTCATATTGGTCCATTTACTAAAATATTCTTACTTAGGCAGAAAAAATGATTTGTTAGAGTGTTTTAACACATCGAATAAAAACAATATCTCAAAATTACTACATATACGAGGTGGTTAGATAAGGTAGATAAGGCCTGAAACAGAGAGGGCGCTAGTGGGATTAAATAACTATAATATTTTGTAACCATTAACCTTGAGATGACGCTCTGCAAAGTTTCTAATGTTTGCATTCAGTTGCTTGTTTGGCGATCGAGTGAACACGTAAAGTTCGATATTTTGTGAAAGATGGATAAAATTGAAGTTCGAGCGAGTACTTTGTTTTAAAGCGCTTAAAAATGAGTTAGATTCTACTTTAAATGATTCTTCTCCTTCGTTTTCGACAGTAAAAAAATGAACTGCTGAATTTAATTGTGGTCGTACATCAATTCAAGATGATGAGCGCTCGGGACGCCCCGCTACAACTGACAAAATTGTCACAAAAATTCACAATTTTATACTTCATGACCGCCGACTGAAAGTTCGAGAGCTTGCTGGTATAACAAATATCTCGATAGATCGTCTCCACTACATTTTACATGACGTTCTTGGCATGAAAAAGCTTTCTGCGCGATGGGTGCCGCGTTTGTTAACGGTCGATTAAAAACGCCTTCGAATGAACACTTAGCAAGAGTGTTTAGACTTATTCAGACACAATCCTGCTGAATTTCTTCTACGTTTTATAACTTTAGATGAAACATGAATTCACTATTACACGCCAGAGACAAAGCAGCAGTCTAAACAGTGAGTGGGGGTAGGTGAAAGTGCGTCAAAAAAAGCAAAAACGGTCCCGTTTGCAAGAAAAGTCATGGCAACAGTTTTTTGGGATTCACATGGCGTGGTGCTTATAGACTATTTAGAACAAGGCAAGACCATAACCGGGGAGTCTTCCTCTACTGATTGTAATGTGGAGGCATCATTCTCATTATACTCCTTTTTAGTCCTCTTTATTTTCAATCCAGAAGCAGTTGTCTAAAATTTCTTTACAGATTTCAAAATCTAGGCTCTGAAATGTGTACATTTCGAAACTATTCGTTTAAAACTCCCGTGTCATAGCATTGTATCAAATAATTTTTTTTACCCAAATTAAGCATATTGTGGTGAACGTAACAGTATGACAACTGTTTTTGTCGTAAATTTAAGGTACTTATAGATAAAAAAGGAGTAGAGATAAAAAAAAAAAAGTATAGTTTAAACAATTTTTTTTTAATTCAACGCGTATTAGGCACAAATTTTAGGATTTATGATTTTGATTTCATTAGAACTTTTTCTTATATTTTGTTTTTTTCTAAGATTAGAAATAAAGATGTCTTAGTCATATCATTTTCATACCTTTGCAATTTCTGATCACTTCTATACTCGATCTTATTTATTTTAAAAGTAAAAATATTTAAGTTTATTTAAGACTGACGTCTTGTTTTTCTGCTATATTAAGCCTCCTGTGATGTTGATGTCCAACATTCGTGCCATCGTTTTGGAGGTCGACCAGTGGGTCTTCTAGTGTGGTATCTCGTTCTTAGCCCATTTTGCCCATCGATCGTCGCCCATTCTGTCCACATGGTCCCTCCAATATCTGCGCTTTGACCTTATGAACCGTACCATATCAGGCACCTTGAGCTCTTCCCTTATTTCGGAACTTCTTATTTGATCTCTTAGGTTTACTCCTTTGATTGTTCTTAACGTTTTCATTTCAGCCGTTCGTAGCATACTTTTTGTTTTAGATGTTTCGGCTCGAGTTTCCGATGCATAAGTTAGTACTGGTCTTATCACAGTTCTGTAGATGCGTACTTTGCTCTCTGTGGACATATACTTATTTTTCCAGATTATGTCCCTCAGGCATCCTGATATCCTTAAGGCCTTGTTAGCCTGTGCTCTGTCTTCCTGGTATAGATTTTTATTGCTTGATACATCAACTCCCAAGTATCTGCACTAATAGGATAATTCTTCACCATCAATTTGCATCTGACAGGATCTTTTGAAATTACTATCGTTGCAGATCGTCTTCATTTTCTGCTAACAGTAAGGCGTTGTCGGAAAAACATGAGATTTTTAAAGATTTTCGTCCTATTTTGTATCCTCCATTGACTTCTTTTACATTTTGTATTATCTTGTCCATAATTAAATTAAAGAGAAATGGACTCATACTGTCGCCTTGTCGTCTTCCCGTCATGATAGGTATTTCCTCTGTTACTCTTGTTGTGTTTTTATGCGTGTCTTATTGTTTTTATTTAGCTCTTCAATTACCGTAATATAGTTGTGGTTAACCTGAAGTTTCCTGAAGTATTTGCAAGACGTCTTTAAGTCGAACTCTATCAAACGCTTTTTTAAGATCCACTAGGCAGATGAAAAGAGGTTTATTGTATTCTATCGATTTTTCAATAGTCTGTTGGATAATGAAAATTGCATCAACTGTCGATCTGTTCTGTCTAAACCCGTGTTGTTCTTCACTTATTGCAATTTTACTCGTTAGTTTTGAATTCATGATTTTTGTTAATTTGCTTGTACTGTTTAGTAGTGTTATTGTTCTATAATTGTTGGGGTCATTCTTATTTCCCTTTTTGAAGATGGGTATAGTCAGGCTGTTCCTCCACTGTTCTGGAATACTGCCGGTTGCAAGTTTTTTCTCTTCTTTAACTCAAATCGCTGACGTCTTGCAGGGGAAAGGCATTAAATTTGAGATACTTCTTTTGATAACAAAAGATAAAATATATTTAGGAAACAAATGGCATACATTTTTAAACAAAACCTTTCATTAACTTTCTTACAAAATGTTAATATAGAAAAATGGTGAAAAAAAATTCTCATTGGGAAAGCGTAACTTTAAAAACTCTTTAACATTTCTATCATCAAAAAAGTCCACTAAATTGAGATAGGTAGGTCTCCAAGTTTGGTGGAGCCTTTCCTGAGAAGAGAGAGGAAATGCTGTAAAATAAACAAAGTTCATTTGTCTGTTTCACGGATGAATCTAAGATGAAGCAAGGAATAATCGCTAATGTTTTTAGGCAAAATTGTCTTCTATTTTCCTCCTAAATTTATGCGATTTATGGGTCTTTAAGTGGAGCAAAAAAGCCCGTGAGATGCAGACACTTAACTGTGTAGGTGGACAGTAAAGTGCCTTTAAAGGTATAAATTTGTGTTTTTGATTTCAAGCTGGTATATGAATTCCGATGATCCTTTAATCAATTAGAAAAACCTTATGGAGCTAAAGAGAAAGAGGGCCATCTGTGAGGATTGGAAAAATTTATTTTCCAAAATATTTTGAATTTTCCCTTATTTTAATTATGGCATAACTTTGCATCAATTTATTTATCTTTACGATTAAAAGGTTCGTAAATAAATTGTAAATGAAGGGTAAATCCAAAAGATATAACTTACCATGTGCTAAATACAGTCTAATCAAAGCCATGATGTAGCTTTCCGTGGTCACTATTCTGTTTTTGGCGAAGCGCAGAACCAGGCATTCTAGAACTTTATTGCTCACTGTACATCCTGCTTCCCATAGAAGTGCTCTAAGGTTGTAACTCGATGTTTTTCCACTGTTATGGCCTCTTTCAAACTTTTGAAAAGCTAACTAAAAATTAAAAAATTATATTTATCATGTTGGTGTTTAAATTTTACAGAATGCAATTTAATGTAATTATTTGAATAATTAAAGACAATACATCTTCATTCTAATCTTACAGTCCTTGATGGACTTCGATCTGCTCTAGGGTAATATTCATTACATCTGTGTAAAATTGAAATCGAAGAATGAGACTAGCGCTAGCAAAATTATCCAAAAGTTAAATAATACACATATTGCGAGAAAAAACTTCTTTTTTAGATCAGAGAAGAATGACAAGTCGATGGCAAAAATAAGATGAATAACAAAAAAATTATTTATTATATCTCCATGGTTCAATAACACAAAACGAAATGTTAGACAGTCATACTGTTTTGGTTTAATTTTAATCATAAAGATTTCGTTTGGGAAAACTTCAAATAAAAAGAAAATTTTCAGTTTTTGGACCAAATTTCTCTATTAAATCAAGGCCTATTTTTTAATACTGTCTGTATCTTTATCAGGATTAAAAATTTTTACAAGTAAATCTTAGACACATACAGGATGTCCGGTAAGTACCTCCAAATTTTTCGGGAGCGTACAGAGGAGGTCAGAAAAATCCTAATTTGTCATGGAAAAAAAATCCTAAAGTCTTCCTTAACGGAGATACAGAATCCTAAAGGGGTACCCAGCGATTTACCTTATCGGCTATAAGTTTTGAACCGACTTGTACGATTTAATGGTAATATTTTATAGAGGCTGTAAAGACTCATTAAACCATACTACAGAAGATGTTTTAGGTGATCAGAGGAGTCAGGAATGGACTTACAGCCACACTCGTTGGGCCTAATTTTTGACAGATATCATTTTACAGAACTGAAAATCAATATTTTAAATACTTTGTACAATCTACAATAAACCTGTCTTGGTGTTTGTTTTGAATTGTAACGTGCGGGTTTTCATTAGCCCAAAAATGTAAATTGTGTGAGTTCATTATGCCATCTCTTGTAAAACCAGCTTCATCGGTAAACAAAATAATGTTAGAATAATTTAGATTTCGATTATGCTCCTGTATAAACCGGTTGGATTATTGAAGTCTTGCGAGATAATCATTCGAAGACAGAGCGTGTATTTTTTAATGTGGTATGGGTGAAGTAACTGTATATTGGAGAAGCCAAACGACCACTAGAAATTAGAATTAAGGAACGTAAAATTCATACACAAAAAGGGGAAACGTCTTGATCAGGTATTGTAGAACACGCCTGGGATAAACAACACCATATAAAATGGTTTGAGGCTGCGGCGATATATATGGAACCCAACATGAAAAAAAGAAGATTTATAGAAGCAGCTTACATTAAAAACAATAATGGAATTTTCAGTAAACCGAGTGTTGAGATAATTAATCCTTGTAACATCAAATCATTGCGGTGTGGACAGTGAAGCGAAACTTTGCCCTTCAATGGACACACTCCCTATATATGCTCGTAGTCTTAAGACAAAACATTCAGTTTATAGTTGATACCAATTAGAGATACAACCTAATCGAAACGTCGTAAAAATAAATAAAAATAAAGACAATGCAAGTCCGAGAACCACATTTTAGTCAATCTTAAACATTGTTTACAACCTTTAAACAAAGTAACTGTTCTGTTAGAGTTTCATGTACAATCCATTTTGTAACAATGTTTTAAATCACGAGCTTTCTAATGCTATTTGAGGTAGTTGTGGAGCCAAAGGAGAAGGCGTTGGGGACAATCGCCTCCCCAAAGAGCTTTGGGTTCAGGAAAATAGAGCCGATTCTGCTTCTTATACTGGGAATATGTATACTGCTGGCATCTTCGCCCTTCCGTCGATAACTTGTTTTTTCTTGCAATCGCTCCCCCCCCCCCCCCAAGAGCATCGAATTCAAAAAAATAGACCCGACCCTGCTTTTCACACGAAGAATGGGAATGTTGCTAGCGTCTTCTCCCCGTCGATAACTTGCTTTCGCTTGACATACTGTTCTTCTGTGATATCACGGCCCCCACCCTCAAAGAGAGAGGCTGGATCCGCCTCTACGACCCTGAATAAAACATGTAAAAAATTAATTTGTTAACTCTAATAATTATTTTCTAATCATCATTCACTTATTTTGCTTAGGCTTCTATCAACCCATTAAAAGATTTTTGAACTTGGCAATGTTCATGCTGGAAATCTTTCAGCATAAGTCTTCTTGCCTTCGAAGAATTTGACAGCGCTTCATCATAAATTAAATGCATAGCAGCATACTTTGCGTAAGAATATCCTTCCATTTTTTTAAATTATTTTTACTTGAAGGCGGTTCTTACAAGTTCCGTCAATAGGAATTCATTATGTAGGTATTAAAAATAACAACCTCATTTTTACCTGTTTGTGTTTAACATTAGTAACTTTTGAGTTTTTCGCATAAAAACAGATTTATCTCGAAAAACGCCAGTTCTATCGAAATAAATTAAAAGTACCTTTTTTGAAGAGGAACGATTAAAGTATTTAAAAAATCACTTTTCAGCTCAGTAAAATGACACCTGTCAAAAATTAGGAGCAACAAGTGTGGCTGCAAGTCCGCTCGTGACATTTCTGATGATCTAAAACATCTACTGTAGTATGGTTTAATGAGTCTTTATGGCATCTATAAAATATTAAAATTTCATTAAATTATACAAGTGGGTTCAAAACTTAGAGCCGATAAGATAAATCGCTCGGTACCTCTTTAGGGCTCTGTATCTCCGTTAAGGGGCACTTTGGGAATTTTTTATGACAAAGTAGGATTATTTTGACCTCCCCTGAATGTTCTCGAGAAATTAGGATGTATTTACCGGACACTATGTATAAAACAATAGGTTTTATTAACCATAAAATACTAGACATATCTTTGTTTTCAAAGGAGACAAATCGACTATGGGAGGCAGGTTCCTTTATCACCTCCTTTAAAGCTCTGTATTTTCTTTAAGTAAAATTCATGATACTTATCGATATGGCGTGAAGATGGGTCTGAGATAACGACGACTACATACGTTGAAGCTATACCGCGAGACTGGGTATCATAATACTAGCTATAAATTGAGAGAACTTGCTATGTCACTTAGTTAGCGAAATGAATTTAGAGAAAAAATTTTTCGTTTCAAACAATGAAGTGAGACAATATTTGGAGCGTCTGTAGATCAGTGAACAGACGTCAACTTAAAAATCGTAGATTTTGTGCTGTAGTGTTGTTCAAGTAAATTGCAACCGTTTTTACAATACAACACTACACTAATAGTCCAAGCCATAGGAAAAATTAGTGCTCTATTTGACGTAAATTTCGTAATGGATGAAACCTATCCAGGTGTTAGGGGCAATGTAAGAACAAACACTACATAAAATGTAACAGAAAAAATTAGGTTGGGGCTAAGGAAGAGGGGAGTCAAAGTTGGCTAAAACAGTTTTTTTTTTTGAATCTACATGCCAAGGAACGCATTTTGGAAAAAACCGTTTTATTAAACCAACGTTGTAGATATTTTAGGGGTTGAATATGCGAATTGTGGTGGGATTGTTGACAGGACATTGTCACCTCAGGGGTCATCTTCATAAAATCGGTGTCGAAGGCGACCCGACATGCAGATGGTGTTTGGAGGAGGATGAAACTGTTGACCATGTCCTCAGAGAGTACCCAGCACTCAACGGATTGAGACGGAGATATTTCGGAGAGACAATTTTGTTACCGGAAGCAATTAGACAAGTTCAACTAATGAGGCTGCTTGGATTCGCAACCTGCAGATATGGTGGGATGTAAAGGGCGCAATGGAGGCCTAGGCATCGACGATCTAGTATCACCACCCCTTTTTCATTCATTCATTCATTCAAGGGGTTGAAAATCAATTTTTTCTTTTGCCTCTAATAGGGTATGAAAGTTTAGGCCTTCATGAAGAGATGTTCACTCAAAAAAAAGTTATAGCAATCAACATTTTGCATCTTGGGATAAATACTTAGCAATATCTCAGCAACAAATTATTCGATTTACCAATATAAAATATCACTTTGTTCAGAAACACGAGGCTTTCCCTTTAAAAGCAAAAAAGTGCAAAAAAAGTTAATTTTGTAATAAATAATTGATATGAAAAAAATGGCCGATTTTGAGGGTTGCAATAACTAATTTAAAAAATGATCGCACAAAAGCTCTACAACTTTTATTGAAAACTTTTTTTTCCCAACATATGTTCCTCGGCTTATAGATTCAAAAAACTTGTTTTAGCCAACATTGATCCCCTTCCCCTCTTGGTCCCAACCTATTTCTGCGGTTACATTTTTATGTCGGGGTTGTTCTTATATTACCCCAACACTCCTGGGTAGGTGGCATCCAATCTCGGAATTTACGCCACTACATTTACCTATGGCTTGGACTATAACTAACGGCTGGTGAGGGAGTTCTCTGGTCCTGTTAAATTTCAAAATACCAAAACTGAAAATGTTGATTACTTACTCTCCAAAACTGAAGCATATGTAGTAACATAGGAATATCGGTTAAGTTAATTCTTCCACTTATATTGTAGTCCTTCAGCATTATCAGACTTTTACATAATTCGAGGCTGGGTTTTTCGCATAAGAATGTTTTCCAATTGGATTTTAGTATTTTTTGTAATTGACTAGCATCTACTTCAGGTGGGTACTTGACTAGTAACTTGGGTAAAATTGACTTTCCCTTCTTTCTGAAAATACATAAAAATAATGTGACTATTTGAATGTAAAAAATGAAGTCTAGTTCAATACAAATTTGAGTTATACCAAATTTTTTTTTTGAGAAAAAATATTTTTCTCGGCTGGAGTTCGAACACAGGGCTAATATAGTGCTTTCTCACGTTTCCATCATTCTGAGTTCATTTGTATACGAAATGGAGTCAAAATTGTTTTTACTAAATAAAAATTTTATTTTCTATTAGATCTTATAAATTAGAAAGAAATGGAATGGATATATTTTTAAGTTAATTTAATTGTTCAAAATACTCTCTTTTAGCAAATTCTTTTATATGTTATATTTATAGAAAAATTATTAGTTCTTAACAAACAAAAAAAAGACTGATACCGACCATAGAACAGACATACACGTTAGCAAATAAAGCACTATTTCAGATTGCAAGTATATTGCAGATCAGTTTCTAAATCATTGGTTTTCGTCACTGGGGTAGCCAATTACACCTAATTATAGGAAACGTTGTTGTAGGAACAGAAAAAGTCCATTCTACAAGAATCCGGTACTGAAAGACGTACACTCACTCGAATGTAGAACGCACTAAAATATATAAAATATTCCTCTACCAGAAAAATTTGTCATATTAAAGTAACTGTACTGATCGTCTAATAAACAGAAAATGTCCGGACCATGCTATGCGCCATTTTGGGTAAAGGGAAGTTATAACAACAGTGAATACGCTGTCGCCACTGACAACTTATAATTACTAAACGTAATCCTTTACCTCTCACTGACAAGGTTTGAAGCAATTTAGATAAGTAGTTGAACGAAACGAATGGTAAAAAGAGATAAAATGACAGTATTACGTTATAACCTCACCCACCTAATCCAATTCGTGTCAATTAATTGTTATGTGTGAATGTCTGCCTTACTATTGGTCGGTCGTAAAAAATATATTAAAAATTTTTATTATATTTTTGGTTGTTAAAAATAACTAGTCTAAAAAAAGCAATTGAAATTTTAATTAAGTGGTACCCCCGTTATTTTCAAATTTTTATTTAAAATATCCTTAGAAAGTTGAATGTCTCACAAATTTCAAGTAAATTTGAGATTATAAACATACAAAATTATTACACTAAATTCTGTTCATATCTCAATAGTATGAGCGTGCTGTTTAAAAATTGTTTTCCTACGGCTAGTTCTAATTATTGATTTAACATAAACACTTGTGTCCATATGTCGATAACAGCCGAGTGTCTTACTTTTAAACAGTTAAGTGTAACATAATTGTTTTCATCAACACACTTATAAAAAATTTGAGAAATAACAATTTGTAAGATATTTGAAACTTTTATTTAAATAAGTAACATAAATTTTATATTCAAATAATGTTAAATGCAACATTTTACTTCCTTACGCTGTGTTAAACACTATACTACACTACAATTAAACAAATATTATTATGATTATCATTTATTAAGACATATAAATTTGAAGCCTACAGGCCAACGAACGAGGTCCTTCAGAGTAAAAACCTTATTTATAGTACATTTGATCTTCAAGCCCCTACAAATCTTTACAAAAAAAAAAAAAAGTATATTAAAGGTGAATGTGAGATCTGCCAGTATCATTAATGGAGGTCTTCTGGCTGGCCTATGGTTTCGGTTCCTGGGTCGTACACAGTTCCTCTATCACCAGTCAAGTTTCAGGGTTTCTTTCAAATTTAGTTGTCAGGACAGGAGTCTTGCAAAAGAAGCTGGATGTTTAGTGAATTCATAAAATAATTGATTGGTGGATAACTAGGACGATGGATTTTAGTCATACTACATAGAGCTGCGGTTTCTACCTTTTCAAGGTTTATCAGTGCTGGCTTCCTGCAATTACTGTATGTAAGGACATATATTTCTAATAAAGTCAGTATATTGCTTTGTACATATGAGTTGTTTTTCTTGATACGCCTTTTTCTTTGTATATTAGACTCCTAAGGTATTTGGCCCCTTGTATACATTTTTGTTTAACAGTTCTAAAGTGCCAATTTAAGATAATTTTGTGATCTATATTTACACCTAAATATTTGACTGATGGTTTGGTGCATATTACTTGGTTGTTAAGTTATATAAAATAAATTTAATACAGGGAAAAAAACAAAGATTTTAATGACCATCAATAACTTCACAATAAAAACAACAATGACACTATTTTTTTGACTTTTGACGGTTAATATGACGTGCGAAAACGTCACTTTACACAAAATGGCGCCAAGCATACTCCGGACATTTTTCGTTTGACAGCTCCATTACAATCTGTCATCCATTTTATTTTCAGAAATCCGTGTATGGAAAGCACTGGGCCATTTTTCTAACTTTTTTTTCCAGTCGCGAGTGGCGCTGCCAGTATCAAGTAAAGGTTTCTTTTTCAAGCAGCAGTTAAACCATTACTTTAGTTCAGGTTAAAACATAACCGTGGTGTCTACCACCAAATAGAAAACTATCTGAAATAGTAAACGTAGGTGGAAGCTTTCAGCGCCACTTGCGACTGGAATGCCAAGCTTCTAATGGTGGATGCACGAAATATTCATTTAATTATTTTCTGTGTAGATGGGTGAATAACAAAAATCGGTCTATTCTCAGAAAATTGAACTATAAAAAATATCTTATCACTTGGAGATATTGTTGATGTTTTTATTAAACGTATGAATTAAAACTATTACTTACCAGTAGCGTGGATGTTGTTTCCTCAGTAAACTCTAGCGCTATGTTTTTAATCAACATGTTATCTTCATTCACCTCCCTAGAAAAATCTAAATTAATTTACTTATATAGGATTTATGTTATCAACCAAAAAAAAGACACGGAGGATGTTAGATAATATTGGAAAGCGAGTTTAAAAAATATTAAACATATATATATATATATATATATATATATATATATATATATATATATATATATATATATATATTATATATATATATATATATATGATTCAGTATTAATCCGGGAATACATCCGTTCGTTGGTTTGGTTTCCTGTAGAAATTTGTTGATCTACAACTACCAAGCACAGAAGATGGCAAATGGGATTTTGGCGAAACGTCTGCAAATTTCTACAGGAAACCAAACCAACGAACGGATGTATTCCCGGATTAATACTGAATCACATGTTCCCATCCGTGAAACACTACGCAACAACATATATATATATATATATATATATATATATATATATATATATATATATATATATCTGTTCAGGATAGTGAAAATTATTATATAAATAAAAGCAAGTTGGTAAATTAAGAAGTTACCAAATGAAAGAAGTATAAAATAAGTTTTTTTTACTTTATATTTGGCTTTTCTTCAGATTTATTCAATTTTGAAAAAAGCAATATAAAACTATTGCCATCGAATTTGTAGCCAGGACCGTATTGGTACAATACGTATAGATGTTGTTTGATTGTTGATATTTGACAGTCTGGCATCAGATGTCGCCAGATATAATATCCTACCGATACACCTTTGAACGGAGATTTTAAATAGGTAGTTGTTTCCTATGAATTTTACTCTGGGTTAGTTACAGCTCCATTGCAAGGCCATTGGGTGGTCGAAAGTAATATGGAGAGAAAACCAGAATGGAATTGGCAGGAAATACACTATGTGCGTTTTCTTTCGACGGTCTGAAGGAGTAAAACACTGGCTGGTTAAAATTCATTTAAACTATCGTAAAATATTTCTTTATATTTTATTAAATTTTTCAAATGAGAAATGTAGGTAGAAAAATTTTTATAATTTCTTCATTTTAATTACTTTTTTTATATTATATACTATTAAAGGGACAAAACAGATCGATTGACTACATAGAAGATGATACTCGGCCATCACGCTAATAATAACTTTGTGAATATTATAATTATCTTTTTTTTAGTCCCTGTGATACTTTTTGTGTAATTTCTTTAGACGTTGTCACGGTTCAATTTTGCGCTTAGGTTCACTATGGCTAATTTATTTAATTTAACCTTATTTTGCAAATTCGTTATAGACAACACAATATCGTTTTCCTTAAGTATTTCCCAGCGATTCTTTGAAAGAAAGCATTTCTTCAAGTACAGTTTCGATTAATTTTATTTGCCATTATTTTGTCCTTTACTTTGGTATTTCACTACACTGTGCTTAGGCATTTTCTTATCAGTATCAAACTTATTGCTACCTTTTTTTGTATTCAGATAGATCTTGTTTTTTTCCCGACCATTTAGAATTACATTTGTTGGATTTTATGTATATTGGGTTGCAGAAATCAGGAAATTTCTTTAGGTGTATTAATTTATATTTCTTGAATTTAAAAATAACTACTGGGCTACTTATTAGATTTATTATTCTTATTTTGAGTGGAAAATGTTAATGATTAACGAATTGGCTTAAGTAACAAATACATTTTAGCCGACTGTTGTTGCTCTGTGTCTTTCTTTTTGAGCTGTCATTTCTTTCACACGTGGTAATGCAGCACGCCTACCGGAAGTCAATTAGTGCGCAAGCAGGGCCATGGTTATAAATGGAGGCCGTTTTGCCTTAATTTTTCACTTTTTTCCTGGTTTGATTCGGCCGAAGCAGCTGCAGACTTCCGTTTCAATTTTTAGTTGCCAAGTTTTTGGGATTCTGAGATGGAAAGTCGAAACTTATCCTGATAATTTTATTGATTTTTGGTGTATCTTTTGCCAGGTTGGCAGTTATGATTTTTTTTATCGGAATAAACCTGAAGACAAGGATTTTGGGCAGTTTGCACGGGTCAACGAAGGAATCAGTCTGACCCCATAAGATCGGGTAAGTAATTACTATTAAAACGATCCTGCAAATTTTTTTTTTATATATTGAAAGATTTCAGCTCAAAATTGATTTTTACCTAGTGAAATTAAAGCATAATTTAAAACCAACCGTTATGCTATTCTAAGACTCATTTAGATCCAAAATTAACCACTTAAAACATTATTAAGATGTATTTTGAGGTTTTGGGGCCGATCATTTCTTTTTTTGTAACAAATATATAGTTCTTGAATTTTGAAATTTGTAAGTTTTTTTGGGTTTTTAATATTTGCTGCCATGCAGTGCCTAAATTGTACAATTTGTTATCAGTAAGAGTTGATTTTGAGAGCACTTTAACATCATTTGTAATTCGCACTATTTTTTTGCCTCCTCGACGTATCACGATGTTCCCAATTTTCAGTTAAATTAATTTATTAATTGCAATATTGAAGTATTTTGCATTGTATGTAATCTTAGGGCCCCATTTTGGGTATATTATTGATAAATTTAATTTTTTTTTTGCATCGTGATATGTTCATGGCTGCATTAACTTTCAGTTTGATTCCAGCAATCTTTCTTTTTTTGTGTGGTTGACTGCAATGCCTGGGTATTAGAAACCGACTTATTTAGTGAAATTAGACATTCTTTCCGATCTTCTGATTATTTTTGATAAAAGTTAATTTCTGAACGCGTATTCAGTCTTTTCATATGGTATTGTAGTAATTTATTTGATCATATTTTGAGTATATCTATTTATTGTTATTTATAAAGGGTGCTTTTTATAGAAGTATAGAACCTTTATATGGAATCAAATAAAGATGAATTTTTTAAATTGACATGAAATTTACTTTATTCGAAAGATAACCTTCTGGCATAATAATTTAAATATGACTTCTGGCATATGACCGCCACGGCTGGCTCGGACGTAGTCTAATCTGGAGGTCCAATTTTCGATGACTTTTTCCAACATTTGTGGCCGTATATCGGCAATAACGGGGCGAATGTTGTCCTCCAAGTGATCAATCGTTTCGGGCTTATCGGCGTAGACTAGCGACTTCACATATCCCCACAGAAAATAGTCTAGCGGCGTTAAGTCGCACGATCTTGAAGGCCAATTCACGGATCCGAAACGTGAAATTATGCGGTTACCAAACGTTTCCTTCAATAAATCAATTGTTGCACGAGCTGTGTGACATGTTGCGCCGTCTTGTTGAAACCACAGCTCCTCCACATCATGGTTGTTCAATTGATGAACGAAAAAGTCAGTAATCATGGCTTTATAGCGGTCACCATTGACTGTAACGTTCTGACCAGCATACCAAACAGTCAGTTTTTCTGGATGTAACGGTGTCTCAACATACACTTGAGGATTATCATCACTCCAAATACGCCAGTTTTGTTTATTGACGTATCCATTCAAACAAAAGTGAGCTTCATCGCTAAACAAAATTCGCTTATAAAAATCGGGATCAACGGCAATCTTGTTTTGGGCCCATTCACCGAATCTACGCCTTGCTAGGTGATCGTGTGGCGTCAATTCTTGCACGAGTTGGATTTTGTAAGCACGCAAACCAAGATCTTTCCGCAAAATCTTCCATAAAGTGAATGGACACATATACAATTCCTGTGCACGATGGCGGATAGACTGATTCAGGTCTTCCTCTATGCTACGCTCTACAGCAGCAATAACTTCTTCTGTACGCACTGTACGACGTCTCTGTGGATACGTATTATCTTTTAGAGTAAACGTGGTGCGAAAACGTGCCATAGTTAATCGAATTAATTGCTCTGATGGACGATTATGTTGACCGTAAAATGGACGTAGTGCGCGATACGTATTTCGAACAGAACAGAACCATGATTTTCAAAATAAATTTGCACAATTTGGAAGCGTTGTTCAGGAGTCAGTCTATTCATGTTGAAATACCCAACCAAACTAAACATAAATCACTTGACAGCTGACAAAATGGCCGCCAGTTAAAAAAGTGTTGCCAACTTAAAGTTTTATACCTCTATAAAAAACACCCTTTATATAGAATTAATTATAACGCGTTCCATTTTAGCCAGGTTTAATCAAATTTATTTGAAAATAATTAATGTTAATAAACCAAGTATCTTAACGTCATCATTCAGTGGTCTAGAGTTATAAATTTTATGTCCAGTTTCGCGATGACTGATTTAATTGAAGAACTAATTATATTCTATGGTAAATCTTTTGTTTAATATTTTGTAAAAATAATTATTGGTAAATTTAATTATGGATTGATTATTTAATTATATATACATAAGTATTTTTTTAAATTTTAATGAACCTGTTGTTGAACTTTTGCTGGATTATTTTGTGTAAATAACTGGAGTCATACTGGAAATTTTACTTGTGCATTTTTACTACATTATTATTCCTATGTAACTCGAACTCAATAGTTAGAGCAAGCGACTACTTTAAATGATTTGGTTCAATATTTCTTTTCCTATTAATTCGTAGTTTACCTTAATGTTTTTAAAATTTTTAATGTAATTTCTTGACAATTTGGCGGTAATTAATTTTTTTAAATAATTTTTTTTTGTCGTTTGCTCTAACAGGAAAATATTTTATTAGGCATTGCTATTATTTTTTTTTATTTTATTTAAATTAGGGTCCACCTTCTGGGTAGGGAAACAAACAGCAATTCACCCTTAGGGATACAAACAACATATCCACCCTTAGGGATATAAACAACATAGATCCACCCTCTGGGCATAAGAACAGTCCAGATCCAGATATCAGTGAATAAAGAGTGTGATGCGTATTAAAATTATTGAGTTTCATTTGAACCCTACAACTTCTTGTCTTTTGCAGTGCGTTATTTCTTTTTTTATTTTTAATATTATGGGCAGCAAATTAGCTTCACTTATAATTTTTTTTTGTGTGGCGATTTGAAACCTGAGTTGAACGCTAGGCCCAAGCAACAACGTGGGGGGGGGGGGGTTCCAAGTTTACCCGGCCAAAAACCCGGTGGCGTCTTTAAAATAAATTCCCACCCCTACTCTATGGCATACGGGCTAACTCGGCACTCTGCTTGCTGGTGCCGCCTCTAGCTTTCAACTCTGCTCTGCTCGCACAAGACAGTCTCTTTTAGCGCCTTGAAAGTAAATACCAGCAGTACAACGGTGTAGATAACGCTCAAGACTGATGAGAATATATGTCATAGAAATGCATTTTTCTTTTAAAACAAGACAGTAAAAGTTTGAAAGTGTTTTTTAGTCAAATACATATTTTAACTTACCAAATATTACTTTGTTCATCAGTCAGTATCCTGAGTAAAAATTTGCCATCTAAATTTGGTATATTCGTTTGAGGTACTACTATGTAATCTCCGGAGGCAGTGTAAAAAACGTAACCACTTCTCTTGCAATTGAATGGTTGGTCACGTCTAAAGGTTTCTAAAAAAAATAACAATATAATATGCGATGGTCCACCTACATAATCATCAATAAAATGTTCCCTTATACCTATATTTGAACAAAAAGGAAAATATTAAAATTGAAGAATTGTGTTACATGCAGAGGCGGATCCAGATTCTCTCTTTAAGGGGGGGGGGGGGTGATATCATAAAAGTACAGTATAGCAAGCGAAAGAAAGTTGTCGATGGGGGGGGGGGAGACACCAGTAACATTCCCATTTCTAGTGTAAAAGGTAGAGTCTTGACTATTTTTCTGAATTTGAAGCTCTTGGAGAGGGGGGGGGGGAAAATCACAAGACATAACAAGTTGCTGGCAGGGGGGAGGATGCGAGCAGCATACATATTCCTAATATAAGAAGCAGAATCGGGTCTATTTTCCTGAACTCAAAGCTCTTGGGGGGGGGGGGGCAATCGAAAGAAAAATTAAATTGTCAACGGGGGGAATGTCAACAGCATACACATTCCTAATATAAAAGGCAGAATCGGCTCTATTTTCGGAACTCAAAGCTCTTGGGAAGGGGAGGGGGATCGCAAGCATACACATTCCTATACTTTATTCAAGAACTACAGTGAGTAATAAAACTGTTACCGAAACCTCCAACGTACCTGCTTTAGTGCCGCAGGTAACTAAGGACTGCCGTAAATCTAATTATATCTAATTATATTTAAGTATTATAAGCTTTTATAAATTTACTGCAACAATAAAATTTCTGATAGTTCAATTTAATTTCTGTCAGTGTGTCCTTAGTGATTTATCTTGTTTGTACTTGTTTTTATATAATATTTGAGATTAGTGAGATAACCCAAAAGATATGGCTTCCACATCTATATTTATTCCAAAATCGTTAAACCAGGGCATTTTTCCTCAACGAAAAACATAACGATGAATATTTATGATGCCTTAAGATATCAATATCTAGATAATAATGTTAAACAGCTCTGTTGAGATGTGTTCCAACATGACAGGAGTTGGAAAATGTACTATCTACTGAATACTGAAGGAGAAAAAAACGACTGGAATTGTTAGTACTCCCAACTCACATTCGATCACAGGCAGACGAAAAACTTCGTTGGAAGAAGAGATGTAAACTGCAATAAAAGGAGTTGTACATTATGAGAAGCAGATCCCAACCGTCGACAAAATTCTAACTAAAATCAATGATGATCGGGATTTACCTGAAATTAAACAAACTGAGCTCTAAAAATTGCTCAGAGAACTTAATTTTTGTTGGGAAAAACCAGACAGGAAATTTGTTCTTATAGATCGTCCGTAAATGTCCGTTGGAGAAGGAAATATCTCTCTCAAGTAAAAGGTAGAGTTGCTAAAAATAACACAACTTCAAATTAGGAATTTACCTGAACTTTTGAAAGATTTTTTTGAATAAACTTACTGAAGAAAATTGGGAAAAATCCATATAATAAGAGTATAAATATATATATATATTATATACTATATATATATATATATATATATAATATATATATATATATACATATATATATACATATATATATATATATATATATATATATATATATATAATATATATAAATATATATATATATATATATAAAAAATATAAAAATGTGGAAACTCGATCTCATGATCGGTGAGATCGAGGAACCAATTATAATTAATTTGAGCGAAGATAGCTTTACTGACTTTGATATAAATTAGATACGTAATGTTTACCAGCGTAACCCAATTGATTATTTAAATTTTCTGTAACATATAAAAACTAATTACATTTGAAGCCCTTTTTAGTGTTTTAGTTGTCATTCTTCAGATGGTTAAGAAATAAATAAACTGAAACGTCAAATGTCCTAAAAATGTTTTTAATTAATAATAAAAGGACTGATAACCCAAAAAAAATTTAATATTATATGGACGAATTTATTTTTTTTTATATACAGTGCCTTCATTTCAAAACGAACCATCCTTAATAACTTTGTTAAATAGAAAAATTTAAAAAAAAGAAAAAACACGTCAATTTAGATATACAGGGGGAAGTTTAATTTGCATTTGTTAAAAGTCTGTCAATCACCTCCTCACCTCCAGTTAACCTCACTTTGATATGTCAAATGGGAACCCCCACCTTGTAATCATTGTAAGCAGCATAAAATTGTCTATCCAACCGTATAAAAAAAATTAAATCGGTTGACGTACAAGCGAACAGTGTGCAAAAATGTCTTGTAATAATGCATAATATATCGGCCTCGAACTTTGGTATGTCAAATGATTACCCTATAGTGTGATACATCATTTTAAAGGACGTACGATCTGCTATCCAACGATGTCAAAAAAAATTAAGTTAATAGACGTTATAGCAATTAGGATGCAAAAATGTGTGTTAAATATAAGCAGTTTATTCAGTTTTATTCAGTTGAAGAAAATTATTTTATTAAATGTTCAAAATGTGCGCCGTTATTAGCGAGACAATAAAAAAGCCTATTTTGAAATTCCCCACGAACATTGGCAAGGGTTTCTCTGCTAATTCCTCTACATTCCCGAACAATTCGATCTTTTAAATCGTCAATATTTTCAGGTGGGGTTTTATAAACCTTGCTTTTTAAATACCCCCAAAAAAGTCTAGAGGGGTTAGGTCTGGAGCCGTGCTGGCCATTCAATTGCACCACGTCTGCCAATCCACGTCCCTGGAAAATGTTCATCAAGCCACTCTCGAATTGCCAAAGCGTAGTGCGGGGGAGCTCCATCTTGCTGGAAATGCAAATTATTTTCATTTAGTACCATAACAGCATTTTCATCCACTTGATTTTCTTAAGATTGCACAATGGCAGGGTATATTGTGTTTTCTAAAAGGTTAAATAAATTTGCCCAGTTAAATTATCTTCCAAAAAAAATGGCCCGATGATTTCATTGCCATAAATTCCTGCCCACACGTTAATTTTTCGGGATATTGAGTATGCCCTTCTCGGAAAAGGTGCGGATTTTCATTATCCCAGTATCTGCAGTTATGTCTGTTAACCAGTCCATTTAGAAAAAAAGTTGATTCATCACTAAAGCAGATATTCTTAGGTAAATGGGGGTCCTCGTCAATTCGTTGGCACATTAATTCGCAAAATTGAATTCTCCTATCAAAATCGTCTTCTCCGAGTTCTTGAAGAATTTGAATTTTGTAGGGACAAAACTTATTTTGTTTAAAACTTTATGCACAGAGCCAGCAGAAATGTTGGTTAAATCTGCGACCTTTGAGATGGATAAAGTTGGATCTATTGCAAACTGTCCTAGTACCTCGATTTGGCATGCTTCATCTACAACCCTTTTCTCAATAGATTTTTTATTACAAACGGAACAGTGATTTCTTGTATCTATCAGGTACCGCAAAAAATATCATTGAAATAAATACACTAGATTGATTAGACTGCAATGAATTTTGCGATGAATTTTAAAACAGGCTTAGTTTTTTTCTCGCAAATATTTTAACTGTTATTATTTAAAAAAAATATTTATTTTAAATTTAAAATAATATTTTACTCTATGAAGTAGCCATTTGACATAATAAAGTTTAATGTGATAAGGTGTCTATTATTACCACACATCTTTTCTTACTATTCGCTTGTACATCAACAGATTTTGTTTTTTTTTATTGGCTAAATAGGAGATAGTATGCCCTTTAAAATGATGTATCACACTATAGCGTAATCATTTGACATACTAAAATTCGAGGCCGATATATTATGCATTATTACAAGACATTTTTGCACACTGTTTGCTTGTACGTCAACGATTTAATTTTTTTATACGGTTGGATAGACAATTTTATGCTGCTTACAATGATGTGTCACAAGGTGGGGGTTCCCATTTGACATATCAAAGTGAGGTTAGCTGGAGGTGAGGAGGTGATTGACAGACTTTTAACAAATGCAAATTAAACTTCCCCCTGTATATCTAAATTGACGTGTTTTTCTTTTTTTTAAATTTTTCTATTTAACAAAGTTATTAAGGATGGTTCGTTTTGAAATGAAGGCACTGTATGTTTAACTTCTTGTATTTTTTGACAATGGGTATTTTGTAAGTATTTAAATAATAACTACGTTTTAGTCTGAATGTACCTAAAACGGTTTCTATGCCAAAATTAAAAATAATTAAAATAGAGTTGCGATGTGTGTTAAAATATGTCAAAATTATCTATATTTTCTAATGTATGTGAATTATTAAGAAATTATAAGAAAACCAAATAATATTGTAAAAAGTTTTTATTTAAGTTTATTACCGAAATAAAATTCTATGCCATATATACTTAGTGATAAAATAAACCTCCTTCCGACGCCTACGACAAAGATTAAATCCTTTTTAACACTTCACACATCCAAATATCTATTGTTATCCAACCCAAATAGTCCTTTATTATAGACCGGTATTTTTGATTATAAAATTTCGAATCCCATTCCTATAAAAAATATATGTGTCCAACAGATTTTGCAAAGACACCAGACTAAAGAACACAGGTAGTTATGCGACAAAAAAAAGGGTAAAAAATGATTATTACTCTCTCTAGTTCTTGAATAAACTATAGTATAAGAGACAAAATCGGGTCTATTTTCCTGAACTCAAAGCTCTTAGGGGGGGGGGGGACGATCGCCCCCACCGCCCCCCCTCTTTGAACCGCGTCTGGTTACATGGGGCATAAAAAAATACTGTACTAAAAATAAAATTTAAAAAATGTCGTCTCTGAAAATGTGATGTCGGTTTCTTGTATATGTTTATCTCTAACATTTGGAAAGAAGAAATTTTTTTAGTTATTAGATGGTTAGTTAACGCGGTTGCTATTAATTACTGGGTGACTAGGTAAATGTATGGATGGCTTGGCCGTTTAAAACAGAAATTTCGCCTTTACAATTAAATTCTTCAAGAAAAAGTTTTCGAAGTCTTTCAGGAAATATGACTTTAAAAAAATTAATTTGCTTTTTCCGTTACCTTTATATTGAATAAGGTTATCTGTACATTCAGATGGTCCTCATAACGAATTTATAAAACAAACATTTTATATGAATCAAACTTATCATGGTCTATCCATACTGCTATTTTAGTAGACCTGTGTTGTTAGACCTTTTATAGGTCACCAAAAGCTTCAGGTAGCACGAAGCTGAGCTAACCTACTTTAATTGTGCTTCAAAAAAGGTATTTTCTCAGGTACAATATTCTAAGTTTGTTAAAATCATCCTTGCGATCTTACCTGATCAGTTACAAAATTAGGAGTCAGTCTTTGCATGGAATGTGGTACTTCGTAAACAGCAAACCCGATGGCAAAAAGGGGTTTCCTCTTTTTGGCATCTGCAATATTGGTTTCATACCACTGAGTAATTGATACTACTACATGACATTTGTTGCTCGATGCCCTGGGAATCTGTATGTGGAATTGGGGATTCATTGAAGTTGTTTCTAGAAATGTGAAATCAATATTAAGTTGGAATACAAAATATTTAATATATGTTATAGAAAAGTGCATGGTTTAATTTTGTGTATTAAAATGAGATCATTATAATAATCAAAAAATTAGAAAAAATAGTTATGATAAATATAACCAATTATGTTAACAGTATTTTAGTTACTAATTTCACAATCTTATCCCTTTGTAAGCCAATTTAACTACGGATAAAACTCGGTGCATACTCCACATAGTATAAAAAAATGAAACAATTCCTAAAAGAATGTTATAATTTATTCATTTTCCTTATTTACCCGTATAAGTAGGTCCACCTCCAGCATTATATCCAGCTCTCCACCTCCTTCTCGCTAACACTGCTCTCCAGGGTTGCTTAGAATGGAGAGCACTCTCCATCATCCAGTCATCGGGCCCAATGTGGACCAAATCTAGTTGTGTAAAATGCCTTGCGAAGTCTTCGAAAGACATCCTACAAGAAGTTGCAGTAGTTATTGACTAAAAAACTACTTATAATGTGAAGTTAAATAGTATATCTAATTCTGTAGAAGATACAGTGTTAGAAATATTTTTAACAATAATAATAAAAATTCTAAGAAGGAACAATTTCGAAAATAAATGTGAGAATTTTGGATAGCTCAATATCCTTATCTTTAACAGAATAATATATATTATAGATGTTTTTATTAACAAAATTAATATTTTAGAGATATTTTGTAAAAAAACTACATTAGAGCTTATTAGATATAATAATAGATTTATAATCAAAGATGTGCTTTCAGAGCCTTAAGGGGTCTTTTAGGTTACAATTTTTTAAAAATTAAAATTTTTTGTTAATGTTGTTTTAATAGAAAGAAAAGAGATATCATTTTATAATTTTGCACATATATTTATTTGTACTTTAAGTATATAAAAATTTTTTTTTTTGAAAAAAAAAGAAAATACCAAATTAATCCTTGTTCAAGTGCACATGGTCGGTACAGGAATCATTTTGATCGGTAACAAATTTTTCGATTTTTACCCGATTTTTCACCCTCAAAAATGGATTTTTTTTTTTCAAATGGCCGCAATTTTGTTATTTTTTGATGAAAAAAAAATCATTCCGGTACCGACCATGGGCACTTGAACAAGGATTAATTTGGTATTTTTTGTTGACACGATTCAGGCACCTGGAATCACGTCCGCAGTAATTTTTTGATGTTTTTTTTTTAAAAAATTATTATGGGTAAAAAAATCCATAAAAATTATTTTTTGTATACTTAAAGTACGAATAAATATATGTGCAAAATTATAAAATGATATCTCTTTTCTTTCTATTAAAAAAATGACTAAAAAATTTTTTTTCTTGAAAAATTGTAACCTAAAGGACCCCTTAAAGATTTATATAAATTAAGGACTTTAATATAATTTCAGGTCTCGAAAGATTTTTAAACTTACCAGAATTCTCCATCATTGGCAACTCTAATACTTAACAACTCTTTATCTCTGGCCGATAGTCCGTCCCATTCCCACGACCTCTCACTCCAAGCCCCTGTCCATTCCCCCCTAGCCCAGGGATTCCTCAGTCTCACTAATGGTGTCTCTCCTGTAGCTCCTCTAACCCGTGCCAGACCCGTTACTGAGTATGAATGCTGGGTTATAAGACCATTTCTGAGTCGAAGTTGGCGTTTATTATCTTTTTCCTGCAAACATTTAAAGTAAATTTTTAAATGATAATTTCTCGTGGGGTTTATTCATGACTTTCTTCTTTTTTTGAATAGACGTGAACGACCCCAAAGTATTTTTATTCATCGTTTCTTGACAAATTTGCTTAAATTATTAAAAAGCTCATAAATTAAAAAATGTTTCACTTACCTGAGTAATGGTAGCTATAAGAAGACTAGATCTAGGAACTGCTGAGTTTAATACTTGAAAGGTTAGAAACCTATCTTGATGAGTCAGTCCAAAACTTTGTACTATTCCTCCAGTTAAGTCTTGTAGTGCTTTTGTTGTAGATCCGAAAGATAAGATCTCATAGGATCCATGAAATCTAAAAGAAAAATATTTCTAGTTAGATGAAATGTTTTTAAAATGTATTGAAGAGGTTTGTGGAGGAACGGGATTATTATTTAAATAATTTGAAAGTACATTCATTTGTTCGTTTGTTTTTTGCTTGCTGGTTGAAGATCAACTGAAAAAATTTTGAGTGCAGTGTTATAGAATCGTCTTCAAAATATGTTTTATGTGGAATTCACCACCTAGTATTTCCGGAAAATAGTCAAAATGAACTGAAAGAACGGAAAACTGGAAAATAGTTTCTATAAAGTGAAGTACGTTCTGATCGGTAACCTTACAAAGGACTGGGTGTGGCTTCCAGACACTATAAATTAAGTTCAGGGTGCTGCAAGCAATAGAATGATCCTGAAAGCTATTGATTGATCGTAGCCATTTTAATAAGCATTCAAAGTCAGCGCATACAGTGTCTACGAGACGAACGACCATTCAGTTGTTCGGAACGCGAAATTCTCTGCTGTGGCTCAGTAGTCTAGTACTTGCACTACGGTAGAGAAAAGCACGCGAAATTTGCAATACCAAGGTTGTCGTTTCGGCAATCCCGAGTGAAATTGGCGACTCAATTTCCTCGCGAGAAAAATTCTGGAATACTCAACACGTGAGAGGGGAATTCATGAGTGATAAAGATTATCCTGTAGAGCTCCCTTTTTGCTTTAAGAGGATCTGAGCTCTTTACGCTAGTGCATTGTGGGACCTCTGATCTATAACGATGGCATAAGAAGCACCCAGAGTGTTTAACTGTATTTACTAGACTGTTAAAGATTCAAAGAAAGAAATTCGTTTAAATAAGAAAACTTAATGGATTGCGTTCAGAAAGGCCAGGATATCTCGTCTTTTAGGCACATTCCGATATTTGAAAAGGTTCACTATCAGTGGAGGAATCACAATTAGCACTCTTCAATCAAATATAATCTGCGAAATTCAGGTCTGAAAGGATAATTTCGGGAATAAAATCATCACCAAATTTACGCGTAGTGTTTAAAAATCTAGCCGCGAAGAAAGACTACTCAGCTTCTCGCGCATTTAGATACCACAAAAACAACCTGATGTTTCCGAAATCGATAAATAGAATTTTTTTCTTGCAATTTTCGGAAAACCAGAACGAATAAAACGGGAGGTAGCAAAAAGAAGACATCGTTTCTGAAGATTCTGACTTTCTATTAATTTTTTCTAAAGTTAGCTCCCCGTGAAGTTTATTAAATAAACTTAAATCAAAGACTTAATCAATTTCAGGTTAAGCAATGCCCAAAACAAAGCCCTTTTAAACAAATCATTCTCTGATCAATTACCTTTCCTGGATTATTAGAAATAAAACAAAAAAGCATACCGTGGATAAAAATATCATAAAATTTGTTTTCCAATTAACACAGAATGTTGTTTCTCAGGCAAAAATGTCCAAGACCCAAAATCCTTATTTTTTATTTCTACGGTCAAATGCGGTGGACGGCAATTCAGGCAACCCAGATAGTTTTGGCGGGAGCTCTGCGATCCCTACGAGGGCCGCGCTTGACCAAATGAGCCTATATAAGCTTTACATTGAAAATAATCAATTTTCAAGTACAGACCTTGATTCAACAATTCGAACAACAACCTGGTAGGAAAGACTCACGTACGAGACAACGCAATCAGTTAGATAGCAATTTCAGAAATAGATTGTTGACGTCGGTCGAAAATAGTACCGAAAAATACAATACGATAAACTACGTTCGGGTGAGATGCTAATTGGCAAAACGCTACGGTACTATCGATAGGGAAATTGATATTTCAAATAGCGATACATTCGATAGACTCTTGTACGCCGTTGAACTATGGACGAGTACGACGAGAAAATAGAATTATCGTGAAAAGCGAAACGCCTTTTATCGGCGACAGCAGCGTATCCTTATATGTTGCCGTAGTGCGTATCTATTTGCTAAAGTGGAATGTGTTTCCTTTTCGTGTGGTAGGAAGCTTACGTGCATCTTGTTCAGAGTGCCATTCTTTTCAGTTTCAATGTACTATGTAATGTTGGCGATTTGCTGGCAGTTGTCAAAATTAGTTTTGTGACCTGCCTCGAGCTGATGTTGGAAAAGGATGTGTGTTTATTTCTTATGCTGAGTTTATGTTCTCCTACCCTTGCCAATAGCTTTGTGTTGATCTCAGTATACATTTAACGTAAAATTTTCCGCTCTTTCTATTGTGGATGTTAAATGAGGGGGTTTTCATTTAAAAAGATATAGTTTTTTAATGACCCTTTTGAAAAACGACTGTTGAAGAAATGATTACTATGCGCTTGAACACATCGGTGACGTGATAAATTTGTAAAGTCAAACTTTATTTGAATGAGATGTAGATAGTTTCAGATAAAGGTGCTATTTTTTGGAATTATATAAAAAGTACATAAATGTCACAAGAATGCTACCTGAACTTGCTCTTGCATTAACTTGTGTAAAAAACTTAACTTACATTGGCGTGGAGGATCGCGTACTTACTTGGCATAAGCTTTCTCCAATAACGCTACCCAAAATTCCGTAGAATTTGAACAGTGCAAGTGGACCAGTCTTCCTTTGTGGGTCGGTAATTTGTCATCAACCACTACTTCTCTCCATTCACCAAAATGCCAAAATCGAAATCTGAAACAAACCGTAAAGTAAAAGTAACGATTAATATAAACATATGTTTATTTTCGATTCTATACAAATGAAATTGTTTAATAAAAATCACCAAATTTAAAAAGACAGTAGAACAATATTGCTATGCTAAAAATCTCTTGAACTGACAATGTTTTAGAAAAACCAAAGCAACCTGCTTACACAGTACATTTTAAGATACCTGTTGTCTGAGTATCTTTAGGGAGAAAGTAAAAAAAAAAAACAAGGGGGATTGTGTAAACATGGGCTGGTATATCATTTGACCACCATGTAATATTTTCACATGTTGCTATACTAATAATGCAATTTTTTTTATATATCACGTAATCTGAAAAAAAATTTGTTGTCCCGTTGGAGAGTTATATTTTATGTATAGGTTTTATTGATTACGTCAGCGTCGTCAACAATTGTCATCATATTTTGAAAATACTCCTTTATTGTAAATGCATCTTCATCAAGTGTAACGAGCAGATGTGGTACATGATTAGCTTGCGAAAATCTGAAAATGAATTGCTCCCCATGTTAGAATAGTAATTGTTTGGCGTTTGGTAAAAGTTGTGACTTTCCGTTGCCAGCCTTCGAAGACTTTAAAAGTGCACTGTTAAGTTTTCCTTTATTGCAAGCCTAGACTTGAATTTTTTTAAAGAATTATATAGATTTTTCCATTCATTTTCACAATTCTTCTTCTACTTACATACCTTTTATACAGGGTTTGTTTAAAAAGTCTGTACAAATGGCATTTTATACAGACTTTATCTATTTTTTTGATGTCGTTATTTTAACTTCAATATTAGTATTGGTTTCTTGCTGCAAATGAATGGGACTGTGTAGAAGCTATGGGCTTTTTCGTCTACTATCTGATAAGGGACGATCTAGAGTATAGAGATGTCCAAGGAGGACAATAAACATTTTTTCTAGACGTAATTTTTTAAAATAACCTAATTGTGAATAGAGGATACGTAGACTCCGTTGTCCAGTGAAGCTAAAGCAAAGCGCTTTTTAATTTTGCAATTTTCTTCAAAAGTAGGGTCAAATTTTTTTTTTTTTGATTTTTCAATATAGATTTTGATTATGTAGTGGTACCTTTGTGTTTTATTTAAGTGTCCCAATCAGACTATTTAGTAAGTTTTCTTAGTTTTTTACATTTACAAAACTAAGAGGCATAATTTATATGAAAAAGATAGTTTGAATTATTGATACTGGAACCTAGAAAAAATATGTATTAAGGCAGCAAAGTTTAATCACAAAAGTGAAAAATTAATGATGCTAAAATTTAATTCTGCACTTTTGCGACGGCGCATTATATATGTTCACCTTGCCGTCGACAGGACTGAACTTGGAAAATCTTTTTGCGTTTTGCTTATATGTTATTCTTTTTTCAAGCCGAGAAAAATGAAACAATATATAGAAACGGTTTACTTAATGCAAATACATCTCTGGTCCTGTCTCCATACGTGTTTCGACCAGCTCATGGTCTCGTCAGTCGTGTTTAATTAGTTAACTATATGTTATTCTCCTTCCAAACAGAATAAAAAGGAAATAATATAGAGAAGCAGTTTATCTCCTGCAAATATACCTCTAGTTCTCTCTCCATACGTGTTTTGACTACCTCATGGTCTCGTCAGTGGAACTTTATCGAACTGACAAAACCATTAAGGTCAAAACGCGTATGGAGAGAGGACCAGAGTGGTATTTGCAGGAAATAAACTGTTCCTATATATTCCTTCCTTTATTTATTTCTTACTGGAATTTTGATTTTTACTATTTGGTTTTGTTTTATCAAAACGTAAGTATTACACTTTGTGGAACTTATTATGCCAAATAAAACACACAAAACACAAATAAATAAGCCTTTTGTAACACTATAAATCCATTTAAACGCACACAATTTACAACGTAAAAACTACAAAATATAATAAAATTTTTATAAAAAAAATTGAACCGACTTCTAAAAGTGCGCTAAAAAGTGAAAAATAACTATAAATTTTTATATGAAATTGCAATTTTTGAAGTCGGCGCCATACTAATACCTGAACAAAATGTGATACGCATAAACAGATTAAAAATACTTTATTTGTAATTGAGTTCTTACCATAATTTGTAGATATTAGTAGTTATTTATTTCGTTTAGAAATAACTTGGCGCCGACTTCCAAAATTTCAATATGATATAAAAATTTCTAGTTATTTTCCACTTTTTAGCGCCCTTTTAGAAGTCAGTTCAATTTTTTTTTATAAAAATTTTATTTTTCGATTTTTAGTTTTAAATTCCTTATGATATCGATAAATTATTTGAACTAAGTACTAATCGAGATTAGTATATCTCGTAATGATTCCAAGGTGAAAAAAAGGTACCTATTTTATCCAAAGTTGTAAATTACCCTAAAATAAACCACTAAAAATTCTTTGATTCTTAAAATTTTCTAAATACCAGTGTGTCAAACAAATATTAAGTCTGTCATAGTGAATCCACTATCTTAAATTTCAATTTAATTTTGGTAATATAGGCCCCAAAATCTTCCAGTATCGATATTTAAGGAACTTGAGATGTAAATTCCTTAGCCAGATATATTTTATACTACATATTGACTATGTATACGCCCCAAGAACCCCGCAATATCAATTTTAGACAAAATCGGAAAATGTAAAATTTTCAGTCCCTCGTATTGTATCTTGTCGATCTAATAGTTGTAAAACATTAACTTCATATTCGTAATACACTACCCCGAAAACCCCCTAATACCAAATCTGAAAAAATGCGAATAAGGTAAAATTTTCAACCCCATTAAAACCGCCACCTTGGATTTCAAAAAAATTATTCTAATGTCTTTATCTAATCTAAATCTAAAACCTTCAAAGTCTCCTAGTAGTAATTTTGGATGAAATCCGGAAATTTAAAATTTATAGACCGTCATATTGCATCTGATATATTAGATTTTCTTAAAATAATTTAATATTTGCTATTTACATCCTCAAAAACGATTCAGTTCCACTTTTGAACAACATCGAAAAATGTAAAATTTGTAGTCCGTTATATTGGATTCGCCATATTGAATCCTGAAAAAATACTTTTAAATTCATAATTTCCACCCTCAAGGACACGCCATAATAATTTCGGAGAAAATCGAAAAATGTAAAATTTTAAGACACCATATGGAATGTACTAGGTCGAGTTTTTCAAAAAAATATTTTAAATTCGTAATTAAGACTAACAAAAATCACCCAATACTGATTTTAGACAATATCGAGAGATGTAGAATCTTTAATCCACCATGGATCCACCATATTTAATTTTTTTAAAATAATTTCAGATTCGTAATGTGCGATTAACTACAACAAAACAAAAACAATGAGCTACGAACAGGCAAACATAACAGTACAGAACCAGAGGATAGAAAACGTCGAACACCATGTATACTTGGGTCATGACAAAGAAGAACACAGCTGACACGGGCCGTTTTCGGTAAACTTGCATACATCCCGAAAAATAATTCAATTCCCATAAATCTAAAAAGAAAAGTATACGACACATGCATATTACCGGTGTGTATGTATGGATTAGAGACCATGTCCCTCATCAAAAAGTCCGCTAAAAAATTAGAAATAGTCCAAAGAGCGATGGAAAGAAACATGCTTGGAATATCATTAAGAGACAGGATTAGAAACACCGAGATAAGACGCAGAACGAAAGTCAAAGACATCGTGAAGGAGGTTGCAAGGATGAAGTGACGATGGGCTGGTCACATAGCCCGATATGAGGACAATAGATGGACACGAAGGATCCTGGAATGGAGACCGAGGGAGACAACAAGAAGCACGGGAAGACCTCAAAAAAAAATGGGTAGACGACATAAGGACAGTGGCGGGCAAACAATGGATGAGATTGGCGAAGAATAGAGAAAGATGGAAACAATTGAGGGAGACCTACATCCAGGCGTGGATGGACAGAGGTTGACAAAGAGAGAGAGAGAGATAAAGAATATGCGATTCCAAAAACTAAAAATAATTTCAGTTTCGTTATGTGTGACCCTGAAAACTCCCCTATACCAATCTTGGAGAAAATCGGACAAAATTGATTTTTTCGGTCGCCATATTGGATTCTCCATATTGAATTTTTAAAAAATAATTTTAGATTCGTTATGTGCGATCCTGAAAACTCCCCCGTACCAATTTTGGAGAAAATCGCATAAAATTGTTTTTTTGTCCGCCATATTAAATTCGCCATATTGAATTTTTTAAAAATATTTTGGATTAGTGATGTGCGTCCCCGAAAACTCCCCCACATCAATTTTGGAGAAAATCGGAATAATTTGAATATTGAATTTTTTAAAAATAATTTCCAATTCGTTATATATGACCCCGAAAATTCCCCCATACCAATTTTGGGTAAAATCGGACAAAATTAATTTTTTTGGCCGCCATATTGTCAGCGCCATCTTGGATATTATTGCACCGCAGCAACTTCCTGAACGTAACGTAAAAAATTTCATTCAAATCGATATCGCCGTTCCGGAGTAATCGGTGTAGATACATAAAAAAATACATACTCGACGAATTGAGAACCTCCTTCTTCTAGAAGTCTGTTAAAAATTCCGTCGAATCGGTACTCTTAATTTTCATGTGACGCTACCAAACCAAATGAGTGAGAGCAGGAAATCGGTTTTGCGCATGCTGATAAGTGCGAGATTTTCAAAAATATGTCTAGCCAAACATACCTTTTTTAACGGTCTATAAAAATTAGGTTCAATTATGGAGATCAGTGTACTGAACTTACGACCTTCTAACCTCCGCAATATGATGAGCTTCATGATAATTTTATCACCCGTTGTAACAGTCTGTTAAAGTGTTAGAAATGTTCTTTTTAACATATTAATATATCAAAAGCCATCTGAATTGGTTAAATGATGTATTACACGATAAATGTTTAGAACTTTGCATAAATTATCAGGCAATTTATCGTTTAACTGTTTAATACGAGATATTGAATATATTCCATATGGAATTATTAAACTAAACATGTTAAAAAATCTGCACGTCAACGAGGCCATTTAAGTAGAAATAAATAAATAAACCACATCAAATGAAATTGATTATAGAAATTTGAAATTCCCGTTTAACGAAGAGTCAGGCTTTCAGCATTAAAATCGATACAATAAATTACCATTTAAATATAAAGTATTGAGATATCATTATTTTATAATAATTTATTACAAAATGCTGCATTCCATTGTGGCTTTAGGAAATAGTTTCCAATTAAAAACGTTGAAATACATGGTTTTTTATAGATAAAGAGTAAAAATACTTTTTATTGAAGGCACGCTGCTCAAAAGAGTTTAGAAATATCCTAATTAATACAATTAAGAAAAATATAATATTGTTTTGCAGTAGTGCCTTTTCCAGGCAGAAACAATGACAAAAAGGAAGTTACACAATAAACGAGGAAGAATAAAATATAAACGAGAATTTTGTTCCTGAGTGCATAAATTTGATGAGTTACTGCTGGAGTACATTAATAGAAATGCTTGGAGTAAGGAAAGTTGGTTGGTCGCCGGTTTGAACCACATTAGCAATAGCTATGGCGATACCGGAGCAACAAGTCCACTATTCTACTGCTCAACGCATTTTAGTAAAATTTCTTATTCATAAAGGCGTTAAATCAACTGAAATCCTTCAAAGATTGCACAGTCCGCAAATCAAACACTTTCAAGGGCTTGCGTGTTTGCCTGGTCTCATGAGTTCAAGGTAGGATGTAAATGGGTTGAAAATGAAGAACATAATCGTTGATCTCAGACCAGAATTATAAAGAAAAATATTTAAAAGATTCGCGACCTTGAAGACAATCGACCTTTAAAAGTTTCCAAAATTGTAGCAGATGGGGAAGAAGTTATTGGAGCTGTCAAAAAATAATTACTGACGACCTTTAGTTGGGTCGTGTGTGCCAGGTAGGTGTCTCGCCTTTTGACAGAAAAATAGAAGTTAAGACGTTTATAGGTCCGTGAGAAGCTTTCAGCACAATTTATTAATGAGGGGGGTACATTCCTGAGACGAAATTTCAATTCATTATTACACTGACCTGAACTAACCTGAAAGCCAACAGGTCAGTATGGCGTACCGTAGGAAGGAAGGGATATTCTCTGTGAAAGTCAAGACTCGACTGTCAGCTGGTGTGCTTGTAATTGTTTTTCTTCGATTGGCGTAGTGTTTTGAATATTGATTTCTTTCATAAGCGTCGCACAATAAACGCTGCGTATTACTGTGAGTTCTTAAGTAAAGCGAACGTCCCTATCATTCCAATAGACGCGACCAACTATAAAGACGTCATTCTACTGCACAACAATGCTCGGTCACATACTGCAACTCTAACTTGTGGAAAGAAATAATATGGATTATTCTTGACCATCCAATGAGGATGTGGAGGTCTTCGGGCGAAATTGCCTCTGGAGGTAACCTCTTTCATTTTACGAAAACGGGATCAAACACTTTCCAAACCGCTGGGGAACATGTGTTTCCTAATCAGGAGATTATGTAGAAAAATAATGTATGTTTGATTATTTTAATAAACGAAACAAAATTTTTGATATTCAGGATGAATGGATTCTCTTCCAGAATTAACATATCATCATAAACGAAGACCTATTTTTAATCAGTAAATCACTTGACAATAGTTTTATTTATATTTGGAAAAGCAGGGCCAGTATCACTTATGGTCCAGTGGTTAACCGGTTTTTCCTCCGAATTCTTTGTAGTAGAACTGATTGATACCAAATTTGAGCAGCAGGTAGGGAATGACTCAAGAAACAAAAGTGTGCTTTTATCTTGGGGGTGGATGCCACTCTTTCTCGGGGTGGAAACTGGTACCCTCAAATAATTGCAGGAATCGACAGAGAGATGAATTTTAAACAAAAAATAATATATGAAGTTTTTTTTGATAAAACAATATTTTTCGAGTTATCCGCAATTGAAAAAGTCGATTTTTCACCTAAAAAAAGCATATTTTCGAGCATCTTCTAGCAAAGACCTGGAAAACCTTACGTTTCATGAAATAAATCATAGGTAACAAAAATGAAGCCCTTAGAATAATAAATCGATTAGTTTTTTATTTTATTAGTAATGCAATAATAACGGAGTTACACTTGATGAAATGTTTTTTTTTTGATTTATTAAATGGAATACCTTGTATATAACTATTTTGTCGTGTACAGTTATTGTTTCTCTATCACTTTTTGAAAGTTTTCCAATTCAACGAGCGGGGTATGTAGCATTTAAAAAGTTATGATTGGCCCTGTATGATGGATGGGAGCACTATTATGAGGAAACCACATTTCTTCTCGAGTTTCATTTGGTATTTGAGTCAATAAGTGAGGTAAATTGTTTTGCAAAAAGTATAAGTATACTTCCCCTGGTACTTTTTGCTTAAACAAGTATGATCCAATTATGTGTTTACATTAAATACCTAACCAAACATTTAAGCACCACATAGCTTGGGAATTGTATCTTACAAAATGTGGATTTTCCTCTGCATATTAATGAAAATTGTGTTTGTTAACTTTTTCGTTCCTATGAAACGTAGCCTCATCTCTAAACAGCATCAAATAAGAAAAATTTCTTTCATCATTTAGAGTGGCATTTATGAGCTTTAAGTATTCACTGAACCATTCTTCGTTCAACATTAACCTGTTGAGGAAGTGCTGTCTAAAATGCAGATTTTCTGTGACCGTTTAAAGCACATTAAATTGAGTTTCTTCAGTATGAGCATTTTTTTTAGTATTTTTGTTGTATACCACGCTGTTAGTTCTGTTAAAATGCTCCATAAGTTTTTCAGATACCCAATTCAATGGTTCGTTGGATTGGAAGGGGATAATCTGTATTGTGGACAAACTTCTCTTTTTAAATAATTTGCATTTTCATTTATTAGAACAATATTACCAAAAAAAAAAATTTAACGTATTTCTGAGAGAACAATTAACACAATTTTATATTTAGAATCAAACTGATTATTTAATTTTAAAACTTAAATATTTCATAGAATGTTTTCAACAATACTAATGACAGATAAATGATAAATATTCCTTTTAATGTTTACTTCTTTCTTTGAATACTTATGGCTAATTAGATATCGATAGGTTAACGTATTTTTATCTACAGTTAATAAAACTGAATATATCGAAAAACTAGCGTTGACATGTATAGAAAAACTTTAAGAAAAGTGATAAAGAAACAATAACTGTACATGATAAAGTAGTTATATAAAGGATGTTCCATTTAATAAATCAAAAAAATTAATTTCAATAAATTTGCAAAATTTTGGCAAGCACCCTGTATGGTGAATTTTATGGAAAAGCTGGCAATTTCGCAATAAAATTCAAAACCAGATATGCTATCATATCCATAGTTCTTGGAGAAATCCAAATATACAGATATACAGAGTATCCTATTTAAAAAAAATATTTTCTAGCGCCACGCTGTCATGAAACACTATGTATAATTGAAAATATTTTTAAATTTTAGAAATTTTAATATTACACAGTTTTTGTTAAAACATTTTTTTTTTCAAATTTTTGTCATATATTGCGCCACTCTGTATTTCAAGGCTTTATAGATAAGTTCTTATCCTTAATATTTCTATATAAGCGTTTATTTTTTGACATATGTAATATAAATTATAACAATATCATAAGCAAAACAAAACTGGTCGACTAGAAGGTCTAACTTTCTTAAAAACTAGATCAAGTCTAATTCTTAATAGTCCAAATAAATATAGTGACGTAAATTCCCAGATGGATAAGACATACCCAGAAGTGTTGGAGGCAATGTAGGAACAAACTCTACATAAAATGTAACAGTAAAAAATAGGTTGGGGCCAAAGGTGGCTAAAATAGGTTATTTAAATCTACAAGCCAAAGACACATTTTGGAAAAAAAAGTTGTAGAGATTTTAAAAACCTACAATGTAAGCTTTTTTGCGATTATTTTTGTTAATTTGTTCTGCAAAAAGGCCAAAAAACGCTCAAAATCCGCAATTTTCTTCATATCAATTGTTTATTGCAAAATTAACTTTTTGTGCACTTTTTTGCTTTTAAGGAGAAGCCCTCGTCTTTCCGAACAAAATGATATTTTGTAATAGTAAATCGGATAATTTGTTACTGAGATATTGCTAATTGATTATCTCAAGATGCAAAATGTTTTTTTGTGTGAACATCTTGACCTCAAGCACAGTTCAGTTGCTTCATAAAGGCTTAAACTTACATATCTTGTTAGGAGAAAATAAAAAAATTAATTTTTAATCCTTAAATATCGCTTTAAGAAGGGGGTGTTTTTTTTTATAAAGAAATAGAGCTCTCGCGAGCGCGTGAAAACTGGATTCGCAGCTTCAAATCAGCAGCGCTCGGAAAAATTCGCCATATTTCAGTAATGAATGGACCAATTGCTGTGTTTTTTTTTTAATCTGGGGTAGCATTATAAATATGGCCCACCCCCTTTTTTAGAGCGATATTTAAAGGGTTGGAAATTAATTTTTTCATTTGCCTCTAACAAAATATGAAAATTTAGACCTTCACGTAAACATTGAGCCTTTGTGGATGTCAAAATGTTCAGCCAAAAAAAAGTTATAGCAATCAACACTTGTGTCTTAAGATAAACAAATAGCAATATCTCAGCAACAAATTATACTATTTACTATTATAAAATATCATTTTGTTCAAAATGACAAGGGCAATAAATAGTTGATATGCAAAAAATGGCCGAATTTAAGGGTTTTTTTGGCTTTTTTGCAATAACAAATTGACAAAAAATGATTTCACAAAAGTCCGAGTTGTAGGTTTTTAAAATCTCTACAACTTGTTCTTGAAACTTTTTTTCCAAATTCATTCCTTATTTTGTAGATTCAAAAAACCTATTTTAGCAACATTTACCCCCCCCCCTCGTGATCTTAACCTATTTTTTGCTGTTAAATTTTATGTGGGGTTTGTTCTTACATTGCCCCAAACATCCCTGGATGGGTGTAATACATCTAGGAATTTACGTTAAAAACAGCACTAAATTTTACCTATGGCTTGGGCTATAAATCTTCTTAGTAAATCTGGCTGTAAATGTTTTTTAATCAGAAATTTTAGATTTCCTAAGTTTAATGGTTCTGTGCATATTCTACGCAAGGACTGGTATTAATTAAATTAAATTTTTAAAAAAAAATTTATAAAAAAATTGAACCGACTTCTAAAAGTGCGCTAAAAAGTGAAAAATAACTATAAATTTTTATATCAAATTGAACTTTTTGATGTCGGCGTCAAACCAATAGCTGACAAAATGTGATTTGCATAACCAGATTAAAAATACTTTATTTGTAATTGCTTTCTTACCATAATTTATATATATTAGTATTTATTTATTTCATTTACAAATAATTTGACGCTGGCTTCAAAAAGTTCAATTTCATATAAATATTTAGTTATTTTTCACTTTTTAGCGCACTTTTAGAAGTCGGTTCAATTTTTTTATTAAAATTTTTTTTTTCTGTTTTTACTTTTAGAATTCACTATGATATTCATAAATTATTTGAACTAAGTACTAATCAAGATTAGTGTACCTCGCAATGACTCCAAGCTGGCAAAAAGGTACCCATTTTATCCAAAGTTGTAAATCACCCTAAAAAGAAACCACTAAAAATTCTTTGATTCTTAGAGTTTTCCAAATACGAGTAAAATTGTGTCAAACAAATATTAAGTCTGTTATAGTAAATCAACTATCTTAAATTTCAAATTAATTTTAGATTGGTTATAGAGCCCCCAAAACCTTCCAATATCGATGTTTAAAGAACCTGAGATGTAAATTTCTTAGCTCAATATAATTTATACTGCATATTGAGTTTGTATACGCTTCAAGAATCCCACAATATGAATTTTTGAGAAAATCGGAATATGTAAAATTTTCTTTCCCTCCTATTGTATTTTATCAACCTAATAGTTGTAAAAACTTAACTTCATATTCGTAATACACGACCTCGAAAACCCTTTAATACCAAATCTGAAAAAATGCGAATAAGGTAAAATTTTCAACCCACCATATTGCATCCGCTATATTGAATTTCAAAAAAATTATTTTAAGTCTTAATCTAATCTAAATCTAAACCCTTCAAAGCCCCCTAGTAGCAATTTTGGATGAACTCCGGAAATTTAAAATTTCTAGACTTATATTCGCGAACAAAATCGAAACATATAAAATTTTTAGGACACCATACTGAATCTGCCAAATTGAGTTTTTCAAAAAATATTTTAAATTCATAATTAACACTAACAAAAATACCCCAGTACTGATTTTAGACAAAATCGGGAGATGTAGAATCTTTAATTCGCCATCTTTGATCCGCCATATTGAATTTTTTTAAAATAATTTCAGATTCGTTATGTGCGACCCCGAAAACCCCCCCGTACTAATTTTGAAGAAAATCGGACAAAATTGATTTTTTCGTTCGCCATATTAGATCCGCCATATTGAATTTTTTAAAAATAATTTTAGGTTAGGTATGTATTACTCTGAAAACTCCCTCGTACCAATTTTGGAGAAAATCGGACAAAATTGATTTTTTTGTCCGCCGTATTGGATCCGCCATATTGAATTTTTTAAAAATATTTTGGATACATTATGTGCGACCCCGAAAACTCCCCCACACCATTTTGGAGAAAATCAGACAAAATTAAATTTTTTTGTCCGCCATATTAGATCGGCCATACTGAATTTTTTAAAAATTTTTGCAGATTCAATGTGTACGACCTCAAAAATTCCCCCATACCAGTTTTGGAGAAAATCAAACAAAATTAATTTTTTTGGCCGTCATATTGTCAGCGCTATGTTGGATATTACTGCACCAATTTCGTCCAAAAAAATATGGGACCACCGCAGCAACTTCCTGAACATAACGTGAAAAATTTCATTCAAAACTGTGCCGCCGTTCCGGAGTATTCGCTGTACATACATAAAAAAAACATACATACTCGACGAATTGGGAACCTCCTTCTTTTAGAAGTCGGTTAATAAGCAAAATTTTATATATTTTTTTATTTATGCAAAATACAATTTTCTCAAAAAACTGTTCAGTTAGAAACCAAATTTTTGGTATTGTAATTCTGCAACTGTCACAATTATATCATATTTTATTTACTCTATCGACATATTTTGTCAATATAATTGGGAGTTCTTTACACATAAATAATTTTATGTCATTTCTGTCTATAATCGCAGATAAACCTTCTATTGTTTTCTTTCAATAAAATATTAGGAATATAATGGTCTAAGATAATGGTGAAAATTCCTTCTCTATTGTAACTATTTTCATTGTTTTCTGAATTCGCACTATCGATTCTCAAAGGTGTAATAGCAGTACCACGGGTACCACCTTTGTTATGTTCGATTTACTGCCTTTAAGAATAACAAAGATAACGACAATTCTACGGTAGCGTTGTTAATTTGAAGAAAAATATTATTTAACAGTTTCCACGCTACGTTTTTATAAATTGTTATTGTTGCTTCCTTGTTATTATAGGAAAAGAGTAATAGAGAGTCAATTTTGAAATCAAAAAAAGGTAAAGAAATTTACAAGAGAGTCAAGAGTTCCTAACCCATGTCATGTCACTGATAATTTTGGACGGAGAACGCAAATTTGATTCCACAAAACGAAATTTTTGTTAGAAAAATTCAAAACAAATTTTACAATTTTAGGTTGGTGGTTATTTTCTTCTCTTTACTGTTATATTTATCGGTTATTTTTTTCTGAAATCATTTGTTTAGAAAAAATTTAAAATTGTAAATAAATGAGTAATAGTTTTAAATATAGGACCTCTTTTTTAACGCTTGTATGGAGAAAAGACAATTTTTCAAAATACATAGACCCGTGATGTTATTTATTTTTATTAATTTTCTACCACTCCGGGGTAAATTTAGATGTTTGTACTGTTAAGTATAATCCGAAATCAAGTTCTACGGATAATATCCAGCCGATACATTACGGATTGAGGATTTTAAATAGACAGTTGCTTTCTGTGAATTTCGCTGTTGATTCGTTAGAGCTCCACTGACGAGATCATTAGGTGGTCGAAACTGGTATGAAGAGATAATCAAAGTGCAATTTGCAGAAAGTAAAGTCTTAAGGAGAAAAAACAACTTTTCCATATATATATAAAGAGAAAAATAAAATAAAATCTTGGCTTAGCGGACGTGAAATGTGTCAATTTGCATTATTCTCGTGTTAAAAAGTGCGGAGCACTCCAAAGTATGGAAAGACTCCGGGTCCGACAGATGGCGAGTCCCATATTAGGATGAAACAGCTCCGTACTTTTTAACACGAGAATAGTGCAGATTGACAAATTTCACGTCCGCTAAGCCAATCTTTTATTTTATTCTTCTATTTATATTACACGGACAATAACTTATCTATTTATTTATTTACTTGTTTGGCTTTGAAACACACTAAACGGTGCTCTCATAGGGGGGATCGTTTGGTGCGACACGTGGCTTTCGTTGCCAAAATTAGCAGCAAGCCTGGTTGCCTAGTACCCAATAATGCGACCCCTATCCTTTGAGCAGCGCGTTTCGTGTACTCGATTGTATAGATTTCTGTTTTAATTCACCGTCGCGTCACCACAAGGCGGTTTTTAAAAATTTCGTTAATTTGTGTGGTTCTTGTGTTATCAAGTGAACCATCGAGATGTCGCCTTTGTCGTCTTGTTTGCTGTTTTTAATTTTAAATTCCGCTTTATAGGATGCAAAGGCGAGGTAATGGTTTGTACCGAATGCGGTGGCCTGACGAGTCCCATATTAGAACGAAACAGCGCTGTCGTCATCTGTCGAACCCGGAGTGTTTCCATACTTTGGAGTGCTCCGCACTTTTTAACACGAGAATAATGCAGATTGACAAATTTCACGTCCGCTAAGCCAAGATTTTATTTTATTTTTCTTTTTATATTACACGGACAGTAACTTATCTATTTATATATATATATATATATATATATATATATATATATATATATATATATATATATATATATAGTATGACCAGTAAAGTCCGCATTATATGGGTTTGTTTTTATTAATACCTTAATTCGAAATTTGGCAACAATTTCTGCTTCGATCGAGATGAAAATTAACCAAAAAAATAATAGTCACGTGATTAGCATTATCTGTCAAATTTAAATTTTTTTCCAAAAAAAATTCTAAAGTGGGGTATATCTCAAAATAACAAAAAACTCATTCGAAAAGCTTTTCAGCTGCATAAGATAGTTTAGACTTTTTGCTAATTTTTTGTAAATTGCACCACTGTTGCAGAATAACGTAACCTACATAAAACTTCTTAGTTTTGACAATGCTTCATCCCAGCCATATTTTGTTTAAAGTAGCGCCATATTAAATTTGTGTTTTTCTACAAAATCCAAATAGGGCTTCAAAAATTTGGTCACATGTGATGCAAAGTTTATTTATTTTTAACCCTTTATAAGGTAACTTCCTTAAATAACTAGTTTGTGTGTAAAAGTAATACATATTATAATATATCTATGTGAAAAAGAATTTCAACACACACTTATCTGAAAGATAAGGACAGAAATAGGTTAAATGCCAAAGAAGTTGGAGAGGGTAAAAGGAAAGAGAATACCCTAAAATAAATTCGGTCCGGCATGTAAAGCTGTACTCCCCTTAAAGGGGCGGGGCTATACTGTACTTGCGCGGTAGGTCAGGGGATAGGACTGGATTTGAGCAACCTATTATTACGTTGTTATATTGGTAAATTACAATTCAGAATTCATTATTAAATAATTCATAAAATAAATACTGACATAAAATAGATTTACACATAACTGGGTGAGTAAAAATTTGCATTATGGAAAATCTAAGAAAACGACGTTTTTTTTGAAAAAATTTCGATTCTTGTCCCTAATTTGAGGTCGTAAAACACGATTCGAACCTCCATTTTCCATAATTTTTCCTGAGTTTTGCGTTTGCTTTGAAAACTACTTTTTACTTTAGGTTCAATATTTTATACTAAATCGTTCAAATTTTGTTACAAGCACAAACTCCCCACTGATAGAAACGTCTGTATTATATTAAAATTTATAAATTTGCACATTTTTATCGCAAAAATCAAAAAAATTATCAAAAAACAAATCAAAACAAAATTGCTTCCGCCATTAAATGATCGTATAACTCGTTCCTAAAACTTGAAAAATTAGTGCTGTTGCCAGATTAATACGATTTCTGTGAAATTCACATATATTCTTTTCTTTCACAGATTGTCCCGCCTTTACGTGCTGAACAATAACAATTTTAATTATTAAATCTAACTAATCAAAACTAAGCTAAACCTGAACTAGTCAAAACTGATCAAAAATTTTGAGTGGTTAAGATTGATTTTACACTTTTTTATACATTACAAAAATTAAACTATGTTGTTAACTCTAATGGATAAATTTCATCGTTTATATTACGAAAGTATAAGTCTAGGTCAATTTAGATTAGTTCAGATTAGTTTCAGTTATACAATTTAATCAAAATCAAGCTAAACCTGAACTAACAAAAAAATTTGGGTGGTTTAAGATTAATTTTTCTCTGAAACCGTATACAATATTACAAAAATTAAACTGTGTTGTTGACTGAGATAGACAAATTTTATAGTTTATACCACGAAAGTATTTTACATCTGGCAACGTGTTAAACGGATATTAGTCGTTTTCGTGAGTCTGATGGTCGATGGCTTTTCCGGAACGTGTTTTCGGTTTTTCGTTGAAAATACAAGTTTTTCTAAATTTATTCACTAAAATAGTTGAAATATATTATATATATATATATATATATATATATATATATATATATATATATATATATATATATATATATATGATATTTGAACTAGTACCATTGAAAATAAATATGTAAGTTAGGTGTTTTCTTTAGAATTAAAAGTGCTTGGTGAAGTGAAGCTTGGCATTTCTTGAGTTTTCCGGGAAACTGAGGAGAAATAGTGAGAAGTCAAAGCTAAAATTGGATTCTATGACCTCGAAATTTGGGGATGAGTACTGAATTTTTTTCCAAAAAACGTCTTTTTCCTAGATTTATTATAATGTATATAATTACCAAAATATAAAAAATGTATTTACCGAAAATAATGAATTACCGGGATTTACAAAACAATACTATAAATTTCGAAATTTAACTAATGTCCCTGCACGGCAAAACAAAAATCAAGATAATTTTAAGCGTCGAGGATGATGACCAACGACCACATTAAATACAAAGAATACGTCGGGACGCCGATCGCCACTTTCGTAAATTCTACTCTGGTTTTCTGGTTCTCATATAGCCAACCTCATACAACAAATTTACTATCAAATTTCTTTTTGCGCATACTCGATATAGCCACTTAATATCAATTATTTTCTGATATTTTTTTTGGAATTTAGCGCATTTTTGTAGTTTTCCTTGTTAAATGCAGAATCTGATCTAAGACCCAAACTTTCAGACATCGAACCACATTTTGAATTTCTTTGTTCCACTATATAGGCAAAAATGAGGGTATTTTTTAAGTTCTCTATTATTCTATTCATTTGTATTGTTACGAACGACTAAAACTTATTCATACGCCCTTGTACAGGGTGAGTCAACGATTGGATGAAGTAAGTTTGTGCCTTTTCGGTGAAATTTACAAAGAAACTATATTTATTGTTTGATACAGTTTATTTTTCCGCAGATTTTAAAAATATTTAGGACTCTACAGGGTGAGCCAAAAAACTAGTTCAGCATAAAGTTTTATTTTTTTAAATAGAACACCCTATATACGAATCGTATTTTCGATTTAGCTTATAATTTTAAATCTTTTTTATTAAGGGTTTACTATAACAAAACTTTATAGTTTCTGAGATAATTAAGTTTAAAGAAAAAAAGTCACATTTTCAAGCATCAATTCAATCCTAAATAACGTTTTCAATTTTGTGACAAATATATTCGAATTTGGAATTTAGCAAGGCCAAGGACAAGTTAACATAATTTTTACCTAATATTTGCAATAAAAGCTACAGGGTGTTGAACACATCGGCTCAAATTTGAACAAGCTTAAATGAATAAATATCTTTTTTTTAAATGGTACACCCTGTATATTTTCATGTTATTTAATAGAGTAATAAAAACCCTAAAAGTTTTGTTCAAAAAATATCCTATACCTATTTATAATAGTTTTTGAGATATTCCAGTTTTTCTTATTTTCCATACTTTTTTACAGAAATAGTCTTCATTATCATAGTAGCCATGTAAAATAATAAAAAGAAACTACAGAAACAAACAGAATGTGGTTAAATATGATGAAATACATTATTCGTTATATTACAACGGCAATAGTTTAATTAAACATAATGTGAAAAAATTAACACAACAATAACGATAAGGCAAATACATATTTACTTTTATACTAAATTGAAACAAAAAAATTACCTATTAAATACTGAGATTAATTATTTCTTTTTAATAAGTGTTCGAATAAACGACCCTCTTGTGCAATGCACAAATTTAGTCTTTTTTGCAGATTTTCTCGGACCCTGGACAAAATTAGTGGCGTTATTGTTCTACAGGTATCCCTAATCCTGTTTCGCATATCTTCCACTGTTGTTGGTGGATTAACATATACCTTATTTTTAATATAACCCCATAGGAAGAAATCTAACGGGGTAATGTCGCAAGACCTTGGTGGCCACTCAATGAAACCCCCACGTCCAATCCATTTTTGCGGATATCGTTGGTCCAAAAACGCATGAACTTCACGATGGTATTGCGGAGGCGCACCATCGTGCTGGAACCACATACGGTCGAGCTCATCTCTATCGAGACCTTGAAGCAGTTGGGGTAGTTCTTCTTATAGAAAGTTGAGGTAACTATGGTCATTTAGTGGTTCATTAAAAAAGTGGGGTCCAATAATTCGATTATGATGAATACCACACCAAACATTTAATGACCAGTGGTTTTGATGTTGCACCTCTCTAATCCAAAATGGGTTTTCTATGGCATAATAATGCATGTTGCGTCTATTTACGGCACCGTTACTTCTAAAAGTAGCTTCATCACTAAACATTACCTTGCATAATAAATTTGGATTTAATTGAATCTCCGCATTTATTGTACGACAAAAGTTTACACGACTTTCAAAATCCTGTCCATGCAATTCTTGGTGTAATTCCATGTGATATGGATGATACCTATATTTCTTGGTAGTACGATTAGCGGTGGATTGTGATGTTTCACATAATGCTGCTAACTGACGGCTACCAATATAAGGATTTTCCTGAACATTTAACAATACTTGTAGTTCGTTTTCTTCATTAGTTACTGGTTTGTTGACCACTTTACGTTTTGGATAATCAACAGTACCAGAAGAATCAAATCTTTGCATTAAGTTTTGAAAAGTATGGGTATTAGGCTGGCGTCGATCAGGATACTTCATTTTGTAAATTATATGATAATGAAGACTATTTCTGTAAAAAAGTATGGAAAATAAGAAAAACTAAAATATCTCAAAAACTATTATAAATAGGCATAGGATATATTGAACAAAACTTTTAGAGTTTTTATTACTCTATTAAATAACATGAAAATATACAAGGTGTACCATTTAAAAAAAAAAGATATTTATTCATTTAAACTTGTTCAAATTTGAGCCGATGTGTTCAACACCCTGTAGCTTTTATTGCAAATATTAGGTAAAAATTATGTTAACTTGTCCTTGGCCTTGCTAAATTCCAAATTTGAATATATTTGTCACAAAATTGAAAACGTTATTTAGGATTGAATTGATGCTTGAAAATGTGACTTTTTTTCTTTAAACTTAATTATCTCAGAAACTATAAAGTTTTGTTATAGTAAACCCTTAATAAAAAAGATTTAAAATTATAAGCTAAATCGAAAATACGATTCGTATATAGGGTATTCTATTTAAAAAATACAACTTTATGCTGTCCTAGTTTTTTGGCTCACCCTGTAGAGTCCTAAATATTTTTAAAATCTGCGTAAAAATAAACTGTATCAAACAATAAATATAGTTTCTTTGTAAATTTCACCGAAAAGGCACAAACTTACTTCATCCAATCGTTGACTCACCCTGTATATACAAATATTCCGACGTGATGAGTAATCATTATTCTTCTAAATAGATCTTGACTTAAATGATCTAGATTTATTTAGGAACTTCCATAGGTATACAAATAAAGATAGAATAAGCGTAGTTAGTTAGTTGAAAGTTAGTCATATTGTTGTATTGTTAAGAGTCGTACAGCTGTAGAGAGGTTTTTGAATAGTAAAGATTAAGTAGTAGTAATAAGAGAGTTGTTTTAATAGGTTCTGATAATATGAGTACTGGAAATATTAGTGAAAGGTGTGGTGTTTTATTCTACGTACCCAGTGAACGATTCTGAAGAGACGAAACCGTAACAGTATTAATTCTTTTGTAGGTTCAGCCATGCGCGGACCCAAGGGGGGGGGAGCGGTGGGGGCGGTCGCCCCCCCCCCCCAAGAGCTTTGAGTTCAGGAAAATAGACCCGATTTTGTCCCTTATACTATAGTTTATTCAAGAACTAGAGAGAGTAATAAATTATTTTTTTTTTGTTCGCAAACTACCTGTGTTCTTTAGTCCGATGTCTTTGGCAAAATCTGTTAGACACATATATTTTTCATTGGAATGAATTCGAAATTTTATGATCAAAAATACCGGTCTATAATAATGGGCTATTTGGGTTGGATAACAATAGATATTTGGATGTGTGAAGTGTTAAAAAGAATTTTAATCCTTGTCATAGGCGTCGGAAGGAGGTTTATTTTATCACTAAGTATTTATGGCATAGAAAAAATTATTTCGGTAATAATAATTCACATACATTAGAAAATATAGATAATTTTGACATATTTAACACAAATCACAACTGTATTTTTATTATTTTTAATTTTGGCATAGAAACCGTTTTTGGCACATTCAGACTAAAACGTAGTCTTTTTCTCTCAAAAAATTCTAAGTTATAATTTAAATACTTACAAAATTGTCATAAATACAAGAAGTTAAACATATATAAAAAAATAAATTCGTCCATATAATATTTAAATTTTTTTGGAGCTATCGGTCATTTTATTATTAATTAAAATATTTTTAGGACACTTGACGTTTCAGTTTGTTTATTTCTGAAACCACCTGCGAATTTCAACTAAACACTAAAAAGGGCTTCAAATGTAATTAATTTTTATATGTTACAGAAAATTCAAATAATCAATTGTGTTTACGCTGGTAAACATTACGTATCTAATTCGTAATTAAAGTCAGTGAAGCTATCTTCGCTCAAATTAATTATAATTGGTTCCTCGATCTCACCGATCATGAGATTGAGTTTCCACATTTCCTTTTGTACTTTTATTATATGCATTTTTCCCAATTTTCTGCAGTAACTTTATTCAAAAAAATCATTCAAAAGTTCAGTTAAATTACTAATTTTGTAAGTTGTGTTATTTCTAGCAACTCTACCTTTTATTTGAGAGAGATATTTCCATTTCCAACGAACATTTTCCGGATCATCTATAAGAACAAATTTCCTATCTGTTTTTTTCAGCAAAAATTAAGTTCTCTGAGCAATTTCCAAAGCTCAGTTCTTTTAATTTCAGGTAAATCCGGATCTTCATTGATTTTAGTTAGAATTTTGTCGACGGTTGAGATCTGCTTCTCATAATAAAATGTATGTACAACTCGTTTTATTGCAGTTTACATATCTTCTTCCAACGAAGTTTTTCATCTGCCTGTGATCGAATGTGGCTTGGGAGTACCAACAATTCCGTCTTTTTCTCCTTCGGTATTCGGTAGATAGTAGATTTTCCAACCCCTGTCATGTTGGAATACATCTCAACAGAGCTTTTAACATTATTATCTAGATATTGATATCTTAACGCATCATAAATATTCATCGTAATAAGTTTCTCGTTGAGGAAAAAATGCCCAGGTTTAACGATTTTGGAATAAATATAGATGTGGAAGCCATATCTTTTGGGTATCTCGCTAATCTCAAATAATATATAAAAACAAGCACAAACAAGATAAATCACCAAGAACACACTCTAAGGTGAACTATGCTCACTGACAGAAATTAAATTGAACTATCAGAAATTTTATTGTTGCAGTAAATTTATAAAAGCTTATAACACTAAAATATAATTAGATTTACGGGAGTCCTCAGTTACCTGCGGCACTGGAGCAGGTACTTTGGAGGTTTCGGTAACAGTTTTATTACTCACTCTAGTTCTTGAATAGAGTATAGAAATGAGTATGCTTGCGATCCCCCGCCCCTTCCCAAGAGCTTTGAGTTCCGCAAAATAGAACCGATTCTGCTTTATATTAGATATATGTATGCTGCTGGCATTCCCCCCGTTGGCAATTTATTTTTTTTTGCAGTAGCCCCTCCCCCAAAGAGCTTTGAGTTCAGGAAAATAGACCCGATTCTGCTTCTTATACTAGGAATGTGTATGCTGCTCGCATCCTTCCCCCCATCGGCAACTTGTTTTTTTCTTGTGATCGCCCCCCACCTCTCCAAGAGCTTCAAATTCAGAAAAATAGACCCGACTCTGCTTTTTACACTAGAAATGGGAATGTTGCTGGTGTCCCCCCCCCTCCCCCGCCGACAACTTGCTTTCGATTGTCATACTGTACTTTTATGATATCACCGCCCCCGCCCCCCAAAGTGAGAGGCTGGATCCGCCCCTGGGATCAGCTATCACTTTAGTGTTAATAATGTTTGTCTGTACATCTTTTACGATTATGTTTCAGTTTTTCATTATGGACTGTTATTCAGTATGGAAAATAAATTTTAATAACCTGTACTGTTTCATTTACTGTTCAAAATGGGACATTGGGGTTCGCCAATTTATTTAGAAGGGGGTTCCTGAGGAGAAAAAATTTGGGAAACGCTGTTATAATATATGTTTATTTTTATTTTTGTTATTAACCTGATTTTCACGATTAAATGTAATTTCTGGAATCCAGTTAAAATTTAAAAAAAAAATGCTTTTTGGCCACTCTTTTTAGCATAACAATTTTCATTATAGACCTTTGTCTCAGATTTTTCTAATATTCAGAAACTCCACAAAGGATTATCCTTTCATTTTGATAAAAGCTCCTTAGAAACTCATCAGCCATCTTTCGGTCTATCTATTTTATAAAACTACGCCTACAGAAACTGAACAGAAAAAAGTGAATACGCAACTCTGAATAAAAACTTATAAATTTTATATCAGTTACATAAAGCGAACCATTGAAGAAGTTTTATATTTCTTTTCAGACTTTTATTAGTTCTCTGCTCAGGCGACGAAAAAGATTTTTATGTATTTTCAAAGAAAACTTAAACATGATCGTTATTTTATTGATAGCAATAAAAATGTAGAGAGATGTAAAAAAAGTTTCGATATTTATACAGAGCTGTTTTTTTAATACCATATTTGCTAACTTTTACTTTTCGAAAGTTATTACAAGATTACATCTTTGAAAAGTAAAATTTCGTAGAAAAAAAAACATATCAAAAAAACTTTCTTACTTTTGCTAGTTTGAACAATAACAATAAAATAAATGTTATTTTTTTGAGTAGTAATATATTTGTCTTCAAAAAAAAAGAACTTGCAATCATAAGATTAAACTAATTTCTGAAGAAGTTTAGAAAAAGTATTGTTTCCAATAGGAAACAATTTAAAATGTTTGTTTTAATATTTTTATTATTATATTGGTGAAAAGACCAAGAGGATGTATTCAGTACTGCAAATAAATTTTTATAAATCATCACTACATAGTATAAAACAAAGTCGCTTTCTCTGTCCCTATGTCCCTTTGTATGCTTAAATCTTTAAAACTACGCACCGGATTTTGATGCGGTTTTTTTCAATAGATAGAGTGATTCAAGAGGAAGGTTTATATGTATAATAACATCCATTAAATAGTGGAGAAATACTGTTATTTTTGAGGTTTCTAATGTGATGTCGTTAATTATCATTTTTTTTCCGCTTACATTGCAAACGCAGGCTGAACCCTACGAGATTTATCAAAATAATGTACTAATTATTTGTACACATTGAAAAGGTCTACAGAAAACTCCGCGATGGTATATGTCTATCTCTCATGGATATCCCACAATAACATTTTTTTGTCATTTACTTTTTACGACAAATAATGGCAAATTTTGAAGCGATTTTAACCAATACAGCATTAATCCTTATCCAATTAAATAGCTTAAATACATTGTTGATTTAATATAGATCTATATGGTCCTTTACAGCACAAGATTTAAATGAATATTTTCGAAGATATTACAGATTTAAAATTGCGGGAAGTAGCGCTTGCGGCGGTACTGGCCGACCGGGGCGGCGGCAGCGTGCCTATAAATAGCGCGTCGGAGGCCGATGTAATAATTGTTGTAAAAATAAAATAAATAGTCACAGTTTTTCTGTAGTGTATTTAGTATCAGCATTGCACCCGTGCGAAGCCGGGGCGGGTCGCTAGTAAGAAATAAATTATTCTACAGGTTAGTAAAAAAAAGTTTAAAAATCTTTTAGCCAGATTCACTAAGAAGGTTTAAAACTTAGACCCGATCTAGTTGCCTTAAATTAGATTTTCTAGATGTTTTTCTTATGATATTGTTTTAATTGTAATTTAAAGGTTCAAAACTTGCTCGACGTATTGTTACCATTGTCAATTTAAATTCTCTTCTGTCAGTCTAGATTGGTTTTCAAATTAAACCATATTAGTGAATTAGGGGGTTAGTGTTTTTCATATAAAGTATGAAAGCTCTCACGGCCTTGGTAAAGTTAAAAGTCATGGTTTTTGGGTTTAGATCATGTCAAATTGGAATTATCATACGACGTTTCGCCTACGATTGCACGAGCCATCTTCAAAGATCTTTACTTCATTAAATTAGAACACTGAATAACTATCGAGGTGCAACAGCACGGTATTTATACCCGACTGGTGCTCAGCGAACCGTGATCCAGCGTTACAATCGATTTCCACGTGTGATGTAGACTATAACCTGAATCTCTATGAATATTATTTGGATATTTACAAATTTCGATTGTACCTTAGTTTCTTTTACATTAAAAGTCTGACCTGAGCAATGCTGATGTTCAGCTACTGCAGATTGTACAATTTGTTTCTTTTTTATACATCTTTCATGTTCCTTAAGAGTAGTGGATATAGACCGTCCTATTTTACCTACATACACTTTACCACAAGAGCAAGATAATCTTGTAAATGCTTGCTGTTTGAAATGAAATTGCGTCCTTTGGAGACTTCCAACATTGCCTAATTTTCTTACATATGTTGAAATTTGTCCGAATGTTTGATTTTCGGTGCAATCTGGCAATCTTGTCGGTGGTTTCGTGTATGTAAGGCAAGACAACACTGTCCATAGGAGGAATCTTTATGACATTTTGTTGAGGAGTTGGGTTTTTATATTTATGATTGTTCGTCACATATTGAAAGTGCTCTATGTACGAAAAAGTTTATGACGCATTGTTTTTGAGGAGGATGATGGTGTAACGTTGCATTGAGATATCGATTTCTATCTGTTGGTTTTTTGTACACATAATGTCCTAATTTGTCATTCTCTTTCCTTTGTAGTAGTACATCAAGAAAGGGAAGGGTACCATTTGATTCCGTTTCTAGAGTGAATTTTATGCTAGGGTGTTGTTGATTTAGATGATCCAGGAAATTATATAGGTTATTTGCACCATGCGTACGAGCGTATCATCTACATATATGCACCAAAATTTAAGTTTTAGAGGAGCAGAAGACAAGGCGTTTTCTTCGAAAGCTTCTATGAAGATGTTACCTACCACAGGTGATAGCGGAGATCCCATGGCGGCTCCCGAAGTCTGCTCATAGAAAGTAAAATAAGTGGAAATCAGACATGCTTTAATTAATTCTAGTAGGATAGAGTTCATGTTGTTGTTTCGTAGTATGTCCGATATAATGAATACTGAATCATCTATAGAAACATCTGTGTATGTGGGTTCTACATCTGACCAATATGTCTCCGGACTCTAATTGGATGGTTTTTAATTTTTGGACAAAGTCCCAAATAGCACACTTTAGTCCACTGGATATCCATCGTTTATCCAAAGCTGGACATACTGGGTATCCATGGGATGTCCAGAATTTGTTCACCAACATCCTATGGATATCCACTGGACTATACGATTGTCCCACTCATAGATGTCTTTTTGGATTACATATATTGTCCAAGTATGGATCATTTTTGGATATTAATAGGACTAATTTTGGATGTCCATATATTGTATATTCTTGACCCGATTATGGACATATGGTTTTGTGCTTTTTGGATAAATAGGTTATAATCTATTGTTCCTTCTTCTTGACGTTCCGCTAACGTGAATGGTAGATATTTTCAGAATTTGCTTATGGTCCGAGAGCTTACAGTACCTAATTAATATATATATATATATATATATATATATATATATATATATATATATATATATAATTACATCAGATTTTGGTATATTTTAACTTGTTTTTATCGACAACAATGAAATTATATATATATATATATATATATATATATATATATATATATATATATATATATATATATATATTATATATATATATTTATACATATATATATATATATATATATATATATATATATATATATATATATATATATATATATATATATATATAAAACCAAATGCATCGTTATTGCTTAGAGTGCTTAAACCAACAGACCAGAAAAAATTTTTTAACACACTTTTTGTCTGGGTATTATCAGAACAAGAGGATCTAGAGTTCAACGTGTGAAATCTGACACCCAATTTGTTCTTATTATTTACGAGTATAACAAATAAAACAGAGAGATTTTTTTCATCAAATTTTTATATTTAAGTGGTAACTTACCTACAAATAGGGAACATAAGTTCTTTAAAGGGCACTTTACTGTTCCATCATATTTATAATTCTTGGAAAGGCTATCTGTCATTGTTACAATAAAAATATTTTTTAATAAGTTAATAGGTATAATTTCCTCCAATTTTCTCTAATTGTAAAACCTAAAATTATATTACTTTATTGAGATAATTAAACGTTAATTCCACATATGCTAACCTAAGAATATTTTTGACTTTAAGAATCAAAGTAAAAAAATATATATAAAATAATCCTGTAAATTAAGTTTTTTTTATCAATAGACTCATACACATAAAGAAGCATTACTCGAATAAGTTTCAGCTTTTATTTCAGGAGAAGTGTAATAAACTTACTGCATCTTTAAAGTTTAAATTGTCCTGAAGATCTTATGTGACTTGAGGCAGCTGATTATTTTCTTAAGTAAAAGGATAGTTGAACTCCTGCAGAAAATTCTTTGTAGATACTTGTTGTTTTTTCCCTATTTAAGATTACCTGAATATCCTCTCTAATTTGGTACAAATTGGCTTTCACATAGGAATTTTATTTGGACCAATCTGTGGAAAATTCATCTAAAAAATAATTAAAATAAATTAAATTAAAAGTTTAAACCTAGAGTCGAACTGTCAAAATTTTATTATATATTTTTTAACAATTATACTGCACAAAAATTCACATCAATGTAAACTTTTACTAGCGTTTAATCCAAAATAGTCATAAAAAAATTAATATAATTATTCAAATTTGCTATAGCTTTTATTCCATTATAAATTTTGATAACATTTATTAATGCCAGCAATCTTATTAGACTGATTACTCAATAATGACTTTGTCAGAGAGAATTTTCACTAAAATTTACAATTTTATTATTAGACAAATTTACAACTCTATCTGTGCTCCATTTTAACCAACAAGATACAAAATTCATTGCCCTATCAAAATATTTTTACTTATTTGTAGTAATTTCCATTTAAATAAGTGATTGTATGAAAAAGTATAGCTACAAAAGCTACACTTTAACATATGTGTTTTGATACTGAATATTTTGTTCACTTTCAAATTTGTGCGAGTTTGATACTAAATTATCAGCTTTTCGTCGGGCATGTCTGTAGTTTCGTTCGGTAATTTTTGGTATAATTAAAAAAATTAAATAAAAAATAACTATACTTATCTTTAACGGTGGCATCTTCTTCAAATAAAAAGCACACTTGATTTTAACTCAACTAAAACTCCAAAGGTCTTTTTTAGCTCGACGTCAACACAATAATGGGCCCAAAATATCTGAAGGGATATTTTGTGATCATGGCGGGCCGGCGGGTTAAGAAATGACAATTCTACAGGCCGATATTACAGTATCCGATTTTACCGACAACCCGAAATTTAATTAATGGACGTCTGATAGACTTACACTGGACATCCAGATATGGACGTCCATATAGATTACAGGTCATCACATCTAATGGACATCCATAAACGGTCCATGGACATACAGGACATTATATGTACCTATTCTGGATATACAATGGAAATCTTGTGCTATCTGGGGTGTCCAGAGTTTTTAACAAAAGATTCGGTTCTTCCTATAAAGGGATGTAAATTTTGGCCAGATATTTACCTATTATAGAGTTATATATTGTGCTGACGATTGGGCATACACGTACATTTTCTTTATGTATTTTAGGCAGTCCGTAGCGGCGTAGAATCTTGGGACAGATAAACTAAGCATCTCAAATATTCCACGCCTCTACGGACTGCCTAAAATACATAACCTACAAAATAGGTAAATATCTGGCCAAGCTTTTACTTCACTTTACAGAAAAAATCTGAATCCTTTGTTAAAAATTCTGGACCCTTTGTCCAAAGATTAAAAACCATCCAATTAGAGAAAAGAGTAAAGTGTATGTAGGTAAAACAAGATGGTTTATATCCACCAGGCTTAAGGAACATGAAAGATGTATAAAAAAGAAACAAATTGTACAATCTGCAGTAGCTGAATATCAGCATTGCTCAGGTCACACTTTTAATGTACAAGAACCTAAAGTGTCTGGTTTCTTTAAACGTAAAATTAGAAAATCAATCGAAATTTGTAAATATTCAAATAATATTAATAGAGATCCAGATTACCGTCTACATCACATGTGGAAATCGATTGTAACGCTAGATCACTGTTCGCTGAGCACCAGTCGGGTATAAACACCGAGATGTCGCTCCTTGATAGTCATTCACTATTCTAATCTCGTGGAATAAAGATCTCTGAAGATGCCTCGTGCAATCGTAGGCGAAAGGTCGCATAATAATTCCAATTTGATACGGTCTAAATCCAAGAACCATGATTTTCTTCATGTTTACAAAAGAATTTTTTGTTGTTGATTTGATTGTTTTATTTTAGTTTAAGAATTATTTGCATTTAGTGAAGTTGCTAATTTTCAAATAAGCATTGAACTTAAAAATGTTTATTTCGTAACCTTCAAATATACAGGGTGATCGAAAAATACGTGTACAACATATGGGACGTTAAAATAGGTCGAGTTAAGTCAAATTAGTTATATCCGATACTGCTTTGTTTATACGGTCGAAGACACCTTGCGAGATAACAACCTCACAAAAAAATCTCATGTTGTCCTATGAAAAAAAATTGAAAGAGTTAGTTATGTTTCAGCCATTGATAGAGATCACGGCATTATATTTTTAAGGTGGACTGAAAACAATGTCGTTACTGTAGGATCAACGTGTCATGGCATAAGACCTGTAGGGTATGTTAAGAGTATGTAATACGTGGAAGTTTCAAGGCAGCATTTAATTGGAGAATATAACCATTATATGAGTGTTACGGACTTAATGGGCAGAAATATCTCTACTTACCGAATTGGACTAAGATCTAAGAAGTGGTGGTGGTGTGTCTTCATGTGGCTAATAGATGTTTCGATCAGTAATTCAGGGATAATATTTAGAAAACTGCAAGCAAACCAAATATTTCAACTTGATTTCAGAAGGAGTATTGCTGAGACCTATTTAAAGCGGTATGAAAAAATTCCAAAAAGAGGAGGAAGACCTTCAATCTCTAAGTCGAGTCCATCCATGAATAGAATTTCTGATGATCTTCGCAAGATCGGTTAAACCATCTTGTAGTATCTATTCCTGACAAAAAAAGTGTCATTGTGCTGGTAAAGGTTGCTTAACCAGCGTTGGAACAATGTGCGTGAAATGTGATGTCGGTAGTCGCATAGAATCTAACTAAATATTCCATACTGCGAATTCTCTTCACTAGAATAGCAGAGACAGAGACAGAGATAGGACGGAACACCATCGCCCTCTGTACCATTAGAGGATGCCCTCATGGGAAGTAGCCTCTCCACTTATGTGAAGCCTAATTGTAAGTTGACCTCGGCATGTCTCGTCAGAGCTATGACGATGATGTGGTCGTGATTGCGAGAGACAAATTCAAGAATATCCTCTGTAACATGGTTCAAAGGGGGCTTGAACACACTAGGGAATGGTGCCAGATAATGTGACTAAATATCAACTCCACTAAAACCACCTTAGTAGCCTTCACAAATAAAAGAAACCTGAATATCAAAACCATCAAAATGGATGGGAACGTTATTGAGTTGAAGTCAGAGATTAAATATCTGAGATTGACCCTAGATAACAAATTTCTCTGGAACAAGAACGGAAAAGAAGTCATCAACAAGGCCACAAAAGCCTCGATGGTCTGTAAAAACATAGCGGGAAAAAGCTGGGACACAAACCCGAAAATCCTGCAGTGGAAATATATTGCAATAGTGACACCAATCATCACGTATGGGGCCGTGATCTGGAGTATAAGAACCAGTCTAGCTAATACGAGAGCCAACCTCTCGATAGTTCAAAGACTGGCCTGTGCGTGTATAATTGGGGCAATGAAAATCTGCCCAATGGTCGACATATGGGATGACAAAAGGTGAGGTCATAAAACGAAGGCCCAATCTCTCATCTAGAAATCGACAAATCCGACACATGCTCCAATATGAAAAGGAAGAAAAATCAACTTTGTGAACAACTTTAGCACAAAGTTGAGTCGCAAAAGTGAATGGCACAGAAACACAATTGAAAATCTTAACAATAAATCCATTAAATGGTCTACAGATGGCTCCAAAGGGAACTGGAATAGGAGTGTATGGAACCGAAATCTTGGGTAGCATAGTATCTTAATTAGAAAAGCGGAAAACTGAGGTTGAATTTTCAACTTTGACATCAAATTTCTCGGAAAATAAAAAACTCACAGATTCCGGGTTTGACATACTTTTTTAGAATGATAATACCTATATTTATGTTAAATTTTAAATCGGTAATTTGTTAATAAATGTCTTTTTTTTTAAACAAAAATCGTAAATTTTGTCGAAAAAAAAAATATATCTCGATAATTAGTGGCGCCACCTGTAACTTATATTATATGAATCGATAGGTTTTTTAATTCTCTATTTGAATTATTTTTCGATACAACTTTTACCTTTCGAGATACACTCAAAAAACCTAAAATTGTGACCATTTTTGGTTCGCCATTTTTTTTGCACAGGTCTTTCAGAGTTACCATCGAGGTATGTTTTATAGGATGCCGAAATGAACACATTCCCGCAAAAAAAAACAACGTTTCATTTTTGTTACTGACGAAAGTCTATTCTCCATGGAGTATATGAAAAGTGATCCCTTTTACTTCTCTTTTATTAATTTTATTGCATAATTCCATTTCTAGGTTTCTCTTTCTTGGCCACATTATGTATTACTACAGAATGTTTCATCTTAATACGTCAGTACAGCTACTATAACACAGATATTCAGTACTTTCGCCACAAGCATCTCATCTGAGCGGATTTATTATGACCTTTCTCACCTGTGCTCATGTATACATGCATAATTTGGCGTGAAACAAATGATTCGTTATTATGTTTTCACTTGTTCGTGAACCACAAACAACCACAGAACTGTTATGTTCCTTTTACCTTTGTCTCTCGAGCACGCCGGTCGGATCTATATTAGAATATTTTTATCATAACAGTGACATTTAAAAAATTGGTTGAAGGATAAAAATAATAGTTCAGTCGCTAAGAAATTTACCTAATGTAGACCTTTTTGGGTAAGAGGTAATCGATTATATTAACTGCGAGCTTTTGAAGACGTCAACAGATGGTTTTTTTAATTTAAGATGCTCAACTTTTGTATGTAGACTAAAAAGTTTAAATAATAGGATGCAGGGGTGGATCCAGCCTCTCTTCTTGGGGGGGGGGAGGGGGCGGTGATATCACCAAAGTACAGTATGGCAAGCGAAAGCAAGTTGTCCCCGGGGGAGGGAGGCACCAGCAACATTCCCATTTCTAGTGTAAAAGGCAGGGACGGGACTATTTTTTTGAATTTGAAGCTCTTGGAGAGGGGGGAGGGCGATCACAAGAAAAAACAAGTTGCCGACAGGGGGGTGGGAAGATGCGATCAACATACACATTCCTCGTATAAGAGGCAGAATCGGGTCTATGTTCCTGAACTCAAAGCCCTTGGGAAGGGGAGGGGCGATCGCAAGCATACACATTCCTATACTCTATTCAAGAACTAGAGAGAGTAATAAAACTGTTACCGAAACCTCCAACGTACCTGCTTCACTGCCACCGGTAACTGAGAACTGCCGTAAATCTAATTATATTTAAATATTATAAGCTTTTATAAATTTACTGAAACAATAAAATTTCTGATAATTCAATTTATTTCTGTCAGTGAGCAAAGTACACCTTACAGTGTGTCCTTAGTGATTTATTTTGTTTGTGCTTGTTTTTATATATTATTTAAGATTAGTGACATACCCAAAAAATGGAGGGCATTTTTGTTCTCAACGAAAAACTTATTACGAGGAATGTTTATGATGCCTTAAGATATTAATATCTAGATAATAATGTTAAAAGCTCTGTTGAGATGTGTTCCAATATAACAGGAGTTCGAAAATCTATCATGTACCGAACACTGACGGAGAAAAAAACGACTGGAATTGTTAGTAATCCCAAGCTACATTCGATCACAGGCAGACGAAAAACCTCGTTGGAAGAAGAGATGTAAACTGTAATATAAGGAGTTGTACATACATTTTATTATGAGAAGCAGATCCCAACCGTCGAAAAATTATAAATAAAATCAATGAAGATCGGGATTTGCCTGAAATTAAAAGAACTGAGCTCTGGAAATTGCTCAGAGAACTTAATTTTTGTTGGGCAAAACCAGATAGGAAATTTGTTCTTATAGATCGTCCGGAAAATGTCCGTTGGTGAAGGAAATATCTCTCTCAAATAAAAGGTAGAGTTGCTGGAAATAACACAACTTAAAAAATTAATAATTTAACTGGACTTTTGAAAGATTTTTTTGAATAAAGTTACTGCAGACAATTGCAAAAAATCGATATAATAAAAGAAAAAAAGAAAATGTGGAAACTCGATCTCATGATCGGTGAGACAGGAATCAATTATAATTAATTTGAGCGAAGATAGCTTCACTGACTTTGATGACGAATAAGATACGTAATGTTTACCAGCGTTAACACAATTTATTATTTAAATTTTCTGTAACATATAAAAATTAATGACATTTGAATCCCTTTTTAGTGTTTAATTGTAAATCTGCAGATGGTTTAAGAAATAAATAAACTGGAACGTCAAATATCCCAAAAATGTTTTTAATTAGTAATAAAATGACCGATAGCCCCAAAAAAATTTTAATATTATATTGACGAATTTATTTTTTTTATATATGTTTAACTTCTTGTATTTTTGACAATGGGTATTTTGTAAGTATTTAAATTATAACTTAGAATTTTTTGAGAGAAAAAGGCTACGTTTTAGTCTGAATGTGCCTAAAACCGTTTCTATGCCAAAATTAAAAATAATAAAAATACAGTTGTGATTTGTGTTAAATATGTCAAAATTATCTATATTTTCTAATATATGTGAATTATTAAAAAATCATAAGAAATAAAATAATATTATAAAAACTTTTTATTTTAAGTTTATTACTGAAATAATACTCTATGCCATAAATATTTAGTGATAAAATAGTCCTCCTTTTGACGCCTTCCGATGCCTATGACAAGGATTAAAATCCTTTTTAACACTTCACACATCCAAATATCTATTGCTATCCAACCCAAATAGTCCATTATTATAGACCAGTATTTTTGATTATAAAATTTCTAACCCATACCTATGAAAAATATATGTGTAACAGATTTTGCAAAAGACACCAGACTAAAGAACACAGGTAGTTTGCGAAGAAAAAAAAGGTAAAAAATGAAAAACTCTCCCTAGTTCTTGAATAAACTATAGTATAAGAGGCAAAATCGGGTCTATTTTCCTGAACTCCAAGCTCTTGGGGGGGGAAGGCGATGGCCCCTACCGCCCCCCCCCCTTGGATCCGCGCCTGATAGGATGTGAGTAGTGAGAAAACCTACATTTTGAGCTATAATTGGAACAGGTATGCAGGTTTGTGCAACCTCCAAAAAAATTGTAAATTAAAATAAATAAAACATACTAATAAGAATAAGTACAAATACTTTTTAACAGACTTCTAAAAGAAGGAGTTTCTGAATTTGTCGACTATGTTTTTTTTTATGTATGTACACCGATTATTCCGGAACGGCGGCACCAAACTGAATGAACTTTTTTACGTTATATTCAAGAAGTTGCTGCGTTAGTTTCATATTTTTTTTGGACCAAATTGGTGTAGTAAAATCCAAGATGGCGTTGACAATATGGCGGCCAAAAAAATTAATTTTTTCCGATTGTTTTCAAAGTTGGTATGGAGATATTTTCGGGATCGTACACAACGAATTTGAAATTATTTTCAAAAAATTCAATATGGCGGATAAAAAATTTATCCAAAATTGATGTGGGGGAGTTTTCGGGGACCCACAAAACGAATATCATTTTAAAAAATTCTATTTGGAGGATCCAATATGGAGGACAAAATCAATTTTGTCCGATTGTCTCCCAAATTCGTAGGGGGACATAACGAATCTAAAATTATTTTAAAAAAATTCAATATGGTGGATCCAATATAGCGGACGAAAAAATCAATTTTGTCCGATATTCTGCAAAATTGGTGTGGGAGAGTTTTCGAGCACGTGCATAATGAATTCAAAATATTTTAAAAAAATTCAATATGGTGGATTCAATATGGCGGACAAATAAATCAACTTTGTTCGATTGTCTCCAAAATTCTTACGGGGGAGTGTTTGGGGCGCACATAACGAATATGAAATTATTTTTAAAAAAATTCAATATGGCGTATCCAATATGGCGGATAAAAATTAATTTTGTCCAATTTTCTTCAAAATTAATATGGGGGACTTTCTGAAATCGCACAATACGAATTGAAAAATGAAATTATTAAAAAATAAAATAAATATGGTGGTGGATCCAATATGGCAGATTAAAGATTCTACATGTCTCCATTTTGTCTAAAATCAGTATCGGGGTATTTTTATTAGTGTTAATTACGAATTTAAAATATTTTTTGAGAAACTTAATCTGGCGGATTCAATATGGCGTCCTAAAAATTTTACAGTTTTCAATTTTCTTCCAAATTGATATAGGGGGTTCTTGAGAGTGTAAAATATGAATTTAAAAGTATTTTTTCATGATTTAATATGGCGAATCTAATACAGTGGACTAAAAATTTTACATTTTACATTTTTGTTCAAAGGTGGGACTGAATCGTTTTTGGGGATGTAAATAGCGAATATAAAATTATTTTAAGAAAATCTAATGTCAGAAGCAATATGACGGTCTAGAAATTTTAACTTTCCGGATTTCATCCAAGATTGGTACTAGGGGGCTTTGGATGGTTTAGATTTAGATTAGATTAAGACGTTAAAATAATTTTTTGAAATTCGATATGGTGGATCCAATATGGTGGGTTGAAAATTTTACTTTATTCGCATTTTTTCAGATTTGGCATTAGTGAGTTAACGTCTCAAGTTCTTTAAATATCGATATTGGAAGGTTTTGAGACCTTATATTACCTATCTAAAATTAATTTGAAATTTAAAATAGTGGATTTACTATGACAGACTAAATATTTGTTTGACACAATTTCACTGGTATTTGAAGAACTCTAAGAATCAAAAAATTTTTAGTAGTTCATTTAAGAGTGATTTACAACTTTAGATAAAATGGGTACTTTTTTGCCACCTTGAAGTTATTGCGAGGTACAATTATCTCGATTAGTACTTAGTTCATATAATTTAGGGATATTACAATGAATTCAAAACTAAAAACCGAAAAATAAAATTTTTATAAAAGAACAGAACCGACTTCTAAAAGTGCGCTAAAAAGTGAAAAATAACGATAAATTTTTATATGAAATTGAAATTTTTGAAGTCGGCACCAAATTATTTCTAAATGAAACAAATAACTACTAATATATACAAATTATTGTAAGAAAACAATTACAAATAAGGTATTTTTAACCTGTTTATGCGAATCACATTTTGCCAGGTATTAGTTTGGCGCCGACTTCAAAAATTTCAATTTCATATAAAAATTTAAAGTTATTTTTCGATTTTTAGTGCATTTTAAGAAGTCGGTTCAATTTTATTTATTGACAATTTAATGATTAAATTAATAATACATTTTTTACCTAGATTATACGCCAACAGCGGTCAATTACTGAAATAATTGAACTTACTTCACCTAAATAGCATTAATAATTTATATGTATTACAGCATTACACTTGGAAATGTTCTTTTTCTGCGCTTACTGAAGTAATAACTTGACGCCAATTTATTAATTCAGGATTTTTTTGATTTTTTTTTATAAGTTTACCCGTACGTTTCCTTCGACCACTGCAACTGCTATTCTTTTCCGTGAATTCAATTTGGGTGATTACCTTTCCACTTAAATGGCAGACAATTTGAGATCAGGAAAAAACAGATTTTTTTTTTTTGCAAATGAAACTTGTTTTTCCAAATTTTCGAAGGGGCTGCTATTGTTGATCCCATGGACTCTTCACGGACTTACGAAGATCTTTTAGCCCTTCAAAGGGCAGACAAAAAAAAGCGGAACCCAGACTCTATTAGTTATCTTCATAAATCTTTGAAAATTTTTTTTTTGTCTGGTATAATAGTTCTATTTAGCGATGAAAAGCGTTATAACATTAAAAAGTTGATCCTGGTAGCCGTCACTATGTGGTAGTTAATTATCTTCGGGAAATGTTTAAAAAGGAACTACTATGTTTTAAACCACTAAATTTATTTAGAAAGCAGTGATTGTAGTTTCAACTCACAGAGTCATTTTCAAACTGAATTACAAAGGTAGACTAAGTATTTAATACAGAAACATGAGAAAATTTAACAATAAATAAAAACTACCTGAGAAATTACATTATTACAAAGGGGAGGTACTCAATTTTGGGAACTAATTATTATTTGGCGACAACAAATAACGGGGAAAACTCAAGTTCTGTCTGGTTATTAAGCATTAGGTACATTTTTATTTTTACTATGTTTATATATTTCTAAAGATTCAAGAATATTTAACTTTTGGCCCTTTGTTGAATAATGTAATATGTCAGTGTTGCCTAAATCAGAAAAACTGTGGCTGTGTTCTAAGCAATGGTTGGCAAAGCTCGAGTCTGTTTTTTGTAGTCTATGTGATCGTTGGTGTTCTGAAAAGCGAGTTTTAAAGCTTCTACCACTTTGTCCAATATACAAGCTATCACACTTTGAACATTTTAACTTATAAACTTCTGATTTATCAAATTTATTAATTTTATCTTTAGCATTGTAAAGGATAGTGGACAGATTGTGTTGAGATTTAAAGGCTACTTTTATGTTATGTTTGGAAAGATTATTAGCTATGTTTTCTGATAGGGTACCACAGTATGACAAAGATATATAAGATGAACTATCTTTATCATTTTATATTTTGGGATATATTGAATTAAAAGCTAGTTGTTTTTGGTTTTTAGTTATTAATTTCTTTATGGTTTGTTGGGAGAAATTGTTTGATATTGCAATCCTTTCAATGATAATTAGTTCCTCTTAAAGATCTTCGTCAGAGAGAGGCAAAGAGAATACTCTATGTATCATTGAATTGTATGCAGCCATTTTGTGTAGTAAGGGGTGAAAAGAGTCATTAGATATAGTATTACCTGTAAATGTTGGTTTTCTAATTTTTGTAATTTTAAAATTTTTAGAAAACCAACGTTTACAAGTAATACTATATCTAATGACTTTTTCACCTCTTACAACACAAAATGGCTTCATACAATTCAATGATACATAGAGCATTCTCTTTGCCTCTCTCTGAAGAAAATCTTCAAGAGGAACTAAATATCATTGAAAGGATTGCAATAACAAACAATTTCTCTCAACAAACCATAAAGAAATTAATAACTAAAGAACAAAAACAACTAGCTTTTAATTCAATATATCTCAAAATAAAAAATGATAAAGATAGTTCATCTTATATATCTTTGTCATACTGTGGTACCCTATCAGAAAACATAGCTAATACTCTTTCCAAACACAAAATAAAAGTAGCCTTTAAATCTCAACACAATCTGTCCACTATCCTTTACAAGGCTAAAGATAAAATTAATAAATTTAATAAATCAGGAGTTTATAAGTTAAAATGTTCAGAGCGTGATAGCTTGTATATTAGACAAAGTGGTAGAAGCTTTAAAACTCGCTTTTCAGAACACCACCAATCATACAGACTACAAAAAACAGACTCGAGCTTTGCCAACCATTGCTTAGAACACAGCCACAGTTTTCCTGATTTAAGCAACACTGACATATTAAATTATTCAACAAAGGGCCAAGAGTTAAATATTCTTGAATCTTTAGAAATATATAAACATAGTAAAAATAAAAATGTAAATTTGCTTAATGACCAGATAGAACTTGAGGTTTTCCCGTTATTTGTTGTCGCCCAATAATAATTAGTTCCCAAAATTTAGTACCTCCCCTTTGTAATAATGTAATTTCTCAGGTAGTTTTTATTTATTGTTAAATTTTCTCATGTTTCTGTATTGAATACTTAGTCTACCTTTGTAATTCAGTTTGAAAATAACTCTGTGAGTTGAAACTGCAGTCACTGTTTTCTTAATAAATTTAGGGGTATAAAACATAGTAGTTCCTTTTTAAACATTTCCCGTTATAATATTTTTAATTCTGATGGAATAAAACAGCCAAACATGGTGTAATTACTATATTTACTAATTGACCTTGCATTAAAAATAATTGAATTAGTATATTTCCCAAGTTATGTCTTTTTAGAAAGAAGATATACAAGAGATTAAAATAATAGTTCTACACAAGTATAGTGAAACCATTAAGTTCTGCATTCATGTTCTAAGGAAGCTTTAAGATGAAGTGAATACGAGTACATCGGACGCAGTTTAACAGTGAGCTGCTGCTACTTTTATCGAGACAAGAGACAAATACCCTATAAATCTAATTAAAAGTCTTCGGACGTACGCAGAGGGGGATTAAAGTAACTACAGAGGATTTAATGTTAGAAAGGTGGCAGGTATTAAAAGTAACTTAAATTATTACTATTGCTACAATGTCGATGTTAATTAAAATTTGCTTTAATCCTTATTTATGACGCTTAATGGAAATTAAGGTTTTTTTGCCACTAGAAAAAGAAATTATTTCAGTAAATTGGACGTCAAGTTAAGCATGCCAATCCTAAAATCTTATTTGATTTTGATTAATAAATTAACAACACTATGCGACAAATTTTGGTTTATTTGGTATTTTGTATGAAAAGTGCATTTTTTTTAATTTTGGGGCGCTGAACACAAAAATAAAAATTAAATTAAAAATTCAGTTGCAGTTTTCATAAATAAGTTTTCTTTATTTTATTTTAAATAATAATAAAAAAAAATAACAAAATACATACTTTTACAATTGTAGAAACATTAAATATTTTGTCTTTTTGCTTTTCTTTTGAGAATTGTTTCTGGAACATCTCTAACAAGAATCCAATAGTAGTAGGCAAGCATGGAAGCGTTCCACTTTCCCTGGTACCTTTTTTCCATACATACTTTTACATTTGTAGAGACATTAAATATTCTGTCTTTTTGCTTTTCTTTTGAGAGTAATTTCTGGAGAGTCTCTAAGAAGAATCCAACAGTAATTGGCAAGCATGGAAGAATTCCACCTTCCCTAGGGGAACCTTTTTTCCATTGTTGATGTATCCTGCTAGAAGCGTTCGCCGTGCTCATTATTTACAGCTTCGCAGTTGTCAGGAAAAAAGTCTAGATGTGAGTGTAGGAAATGGATCTTTAGAGACATACTGCAACTCATTTTTTGATACGATGACATCATATTTTCAAAAAGAGTAATGCAATTATCAGCTTTTTAATTTCCGAAGAAAGTAGTGACCAGGAGGTGAAAGTCAGTCTAAGCATTTTGTCCAACATCTGACAGAATGCTGTTAAAATGTTTGTCTCTCAGTATATCTGTGGCCCAACAAAAATTTCTTCTTTAATTTTTCCTTCACTTGGTCTTGAAAATTTCTGATAAAGGTACTCAAAAGTTGGCACATTTGTATACAATCGCCACAATCTGCCATTGGGCTTATCATACTTTATACTTGTCAATAGGTAGTCGTATCCAACAAGAATATACGACAAAATATTTCCGATATGCAATAGTGCTGCTTTTAAACTCAATGTTGAACTGTCTATAAACAATGTCCATTCCTCCAGCTTGTAGTTTATATTTAAATCGCCAATGTTATTGCAGAAAACCAAGATTTTTCCATTATTAAAAAATGGTGCTAGGCCTTTATGGCGTTTACAAAAAACACATACCGAACACCATTTTCAAATAAGTTTCACTACTGCAATCTTAATCCTAGTATTTCTACTTAGGTCTAAGTCTCTCATAAGATCGTTTAATTGTGACTGGGTAATTTTGAGCGGTTAATAGCGTAACGTGCTGGGTGTGATATCAGGATCTCTTGATGTTAGCATATCTTCTTCTTAAGGAATCGTTGATTCGTTATTACCTGATTGGTAAGTGGGTGTTCTGGAGTAGGAAGTTTGTCACTGTGAACCACAGGTTTCATAGCAGATGGTATATTTGGATAGTTGATAATCAATTTTTCTTCTTGGATATACCTGTGCCTTGCCCAGCATGAGGTATGATGTAGAAATAGCAATCATTAACATGATATGAACGCTCTCTACAGGCTATTGGGACAGCAAACCGCCTAGATCGTTTTTACTATTTAACCAGTTTCTTAGACTTCAGGCGCATACATTACAGTATATATGTGGAGCACACTGTGTGTCTTGATCCCTAATATTGGTGATATGCCTATTTTTAATCAATAATCTAATAGACCGCTTCTGAGACGCAAAAGTCACCTGACCGCAAACATAACAGAAGTGATCTGGGTTGTTTCACACCTTCGAGATGTCTTACAGCATCAACTATTCGACTCACTAACTTGGACTTGGACGAACTAACCCCTCCGTTTGTAGCTGCTTATATACCCAAATACGGCTTCTACATTTTTAAAGAATATTCGAATATATATATATATATATATATATATATATATATATATATATATATATATATATATATATATACAGGTAGGCCATCATCTTGATGGTGGTGGAATAGGATAAATTGCGTTCTATAACAATTTATTCTAACTGTGCAACCTCTAACACAGAAAGGATATGATGCATTTACTGTTCGCATTTTACTTCATTCATATACGGAACTGCATATAGTTGTACGTTTGCTGAATGTAATTTCAGCACTACAACGGCATAATGTGGATATATCCACTGCTATTGCATCTCACACGGAGGAATCCGTGAAAGCCGCATAAACATATATATATATATATATATATATATATATATATATATATATGTATATACTTGCAGATGTTTCTCCAAAATCTCATTTGGCATCTTCTGTGCTTGATGGTTGTAGATTAACTCAGTTGATATTATATATATATATATATATATATATATATATATATATATATATATATATATATATATATATATATATATATATATATATATATACAGGGTGATTCAAAAATCGATCACGAAACTTAAGGGGGTGATTCTACTTGACAAAATAAGGGTAGAGCTTCATATAATTTTTTTTCAAAATGTCATTCGTTTTCGAGTTACAAGCCGTCCAAATTCAAGTTTTTATTTTTTGTTTTTTGAATTACTCGCTTACAGGAAAACCGATTTGACTAATATTTGAAAGATAGGCTAAGTCTTCTGCGCTTCATCATTTTAGTAACAATTCACATTGATTGTTTGCCGCTAGAGGGCACTTTACCTACATTGAAAATTGTTTTTTTCTCATAATTTTTTAGTGTTGACAGCTACAGTAGTTTTTGGCATAATTTCTGAAAGACTGATACCAGGCCTTTAAAAAAGGTGCTCTTTATTTACATCGCTAAACCCAACGGTTTAGACGTAAATCACCCTTAAAAATTAAGTGGTAAATTTACTTTTCTCATTTCATTACCACCAGCTACCAGGTAAATAGCTATCAAAGTATACTAGAGCTGTCAGTTTAACATCAAATAAATTCGCTTTTTAAACTATTTAATTTATAATCTTAAAATAACTAATAATGGCTAATCAGTAAATATTCATATTATGGATTATTGCGATATACATTTAATTGATAAAAATTAATGAAACAGTACTAAACAAACTAAAAAAGATTCTCAAAATGTCCCCCATTTTCTTCCATACATTTCCTAACACTCTTCAAAAAATGTCGCCTAACTCGATGAAAAATTTGTGGTGTTTCTTTAATAATTTGGCACTTTTACTGGAATATCGTACACCAATTGTTTCAAATGACCCCAAAAGAAAAAATCCATAGGATTAAGGTCTGGTGACCTCGCTGCCCATGCCAATGGTCCACTTCGTCCTATCCATCGCTCAGGATACGTTGCATTCAAATACTGTCGGACACGTATACTAAAGTGGGGCGGAGCTCCGTCTTGGAGGATCCACATGTTGGCCCTTACTTCCAATGGCACATCTTCCAGATACAATGGGAGACGATTTTGGATAAAATCTAAGTATACGTCACCAGTTAATGGGCCATCAAAGAAATGAGGACCAATAAGGTAATCTCCTATTATCCCTGCCCACACATTTAGTGAAAATCTACGCTGATGTTTCGTTTCTACCACATTGTTTGGGTTCTCGTAAGCATATGTGTGGATGTTGTGTAGATTTGTTATGCCATCACGAGTGAAACCAGCTTCGTCAGTGAATAATATGACGCCAATTAATCGATTATCGTGTTCATACTTAGCTAGGATCTGATTGCACATTTCCAACCGTCTCGGCCGATCATCGTCATAAAGAGCCTGCACCTTTTTTGAATGAAACGGGTAGAGTTGTTCTTCTCTTAGTATCCTCCATGAACTAGCCTGACAGAGCCGCACTTCATTCCCAATTTTTCTAGTTCTAATACCTGGATTATCTTCAATAATTTCAAGCACTCTTTCTTCTTGTTGCACGTTTCTAGCAGTTCTAGGTCTTCCCCTATTTCCATTATAACTTTTAAAGGAACCACATTCCGCAAGCCTTCTGTGCACACTGGAAAATGTTTGAGCATGAGGGATATTTCTTTCCGGATAACTCTCCATATAATATCTTCTTGCCAACTCTGCATTACCATTTGCTTTTCCATAACAAAAATGGATATCACAATATTCGATATTTGAATATTGGTGATTAGCCATTATTAGTTATTTTAAGATTATAAATTAAATAGTTTGAAAAGCGAATTTATTTGATGTTAAACTGACAGCTCTAGTATACTTTGATAGCTATTTACCTGGTAGCTGGTGGTAATGAAATGAGAAAAGTAAATTTACCACTTAATTTTTAAGGGTGATTTACGTCTAAACCGTTGGGTTTAGCGATGTAAATAAAGAGCACCCTTTTTAAAGGCCTGGCATCAGTCTTTCAGAAATTATGCCAAAAACTACTGTAGTTGTCAACACTAAAAAATTATGACAAAAAAACAATTTTCAATGTAGGTAAAGTGCCCTCTAGCGGCAAACAATCAATGTGAATTGTTACTAAAATGATGAAGCGCAGAAGAGTTAGCCTATCTTTCAAATATTAGTCAAATCGGTTTTCCTGTAAGCGAGTAATTCAAAAAACAAAAAATAAAAACTTGAACTTGGACGGCTTGTAACTCGAAAACGAATGACATTTTGAAAAAAAATTATATGAAGCTCTACCCTTATTTTGTCAAGTAGAATCACCCCCTTAAGTTTCGTGATCGATTTTTGAATCACCCTGTATATATATATATATATATATATATATATATATATATATATATATATATATATATATATATATATATATATATGTATAAATATATATATATATATATATATATATATATATATATATATATATATATATATATATATATATATATATGTATAAATAAGTAGATAAGTTTTTGTCCGTGTAATTTAAAATAAAATAGAATAAAATATTGGCGAAGCAGACGTGAAAATTTGTCAATCTACATGATTCTCGTGTTAAAAAGTGCGGAGCACTTCAAAATATGGAAAAACTCCGGGTCCGACAGATGGTGACAGCGCTGTTTCGTCCTAATATGGGACTCGTCAGGCCACAGCGTGTTTTATCGCAATTTATTCAAACTGTGCAAATTTTTTTCAATTTTATTAAATTCGACGCCATTTTTGTAGAAAAGTTTATGAGAAAATTCTGATCAGACATTTTTTTAGAGTTTTCCAAGAGGTTTAAATTACTTTTTTAAAGTTTGATCTAAGTGCATTTTTGACCAAAAAATGACCCTTCTTACCAAAAAAAAATGATTTTTCTTCAATCTTTTATATATTCTTAACTGAACTAGATAGAGAAAAACTTGAAAGAGGAAAAATGCCTGCTTTTTATGCAAAATAACCTTTATTAGTTCCGAAATGTTTTCCGCGAATTTAATTTTTAAAATTTTTTTAATTGTTGTGAAAATAAAAATGATAATATGCTGTTTAAGACTGTTCACTCAGTATGATAACAACGCGCAATTTTTGGACAATTTTTCAAATGTTTTTATATGAAAAAACATTCAATTTATTCCTTTTTTTATGTGTAGTTTAGTTGTAAACAGTTAATTGTATGATAAATAATTAAAAATCGGAAATCACGTAAAGAAACTAATGTAAAAACATTTGAAAAATTGTCCGAAAATTACGCGTTGGTATCATACTGAGTGAACAGTGGTAAACAGCATATTATCTTTTTTATTTTCAAAAAAATTCAAAAATCAAAAAAAGTTAAAAAATTGAAAAAACGAAATTCGTGGAAAACATTTCGGAACTAATGAAGGTCATTTTGTATGTAAAAGCAGGCATTTTTTCTCTCTGAAGTTTTTCTCTATCTAGTTCAGTTAAGAATATACAAAACATTGAAAAAGTTTTTTTTTTTCGTAAGAAGGGCCATATTTTGGTCAAAAATGCACTTAGATCAATCTTTAAAAAAGCAATTTAAACCTCTTGGAAAACTCTAAAAAACTGTTTGATCAGAATTTTCTCACAAAATTTTCTACAAAAATGGCACTGAATTTAATAAAGTCAAAAAAAATTTTTTTTTTAGATTTTTTTATTCTCGATTAAAACCTTTAAAAAGTCATCTGTAAGTACTCGCAAAGAGCTTTTGAAAGCTTCTTTCAGAATTGTCATGCGATGATTCCTTACTGAAATACGGAATGTTGAAGTTCTACTTGTTTTTGCGTAGACATGGCAAAAGTGATTGACGGGCAGTGTATATATATATATATATATATATATATATATATATATATATATATATATATATATATATATATATATTGCTAAACAATGATTGGGGATAGTTTGCGCCCCCCATAAATGCAATTCAGTATGTTAAAAATATAATATTTTTTGGTATATTCCAACATATTACAGAATGAAACAAATCGGCGGCGGACCCATGAGAATGTTTTCTGGTAAGCTACATTCCTACTTCGTAAGTAGAAAAGAAAATGATCTTAAAAATAAATTTTACTTATCGTGTATCGTTCAGTTCAACTCTGTAAACTAACACACTATCTTCCGAGAAGTTTGAACATAAGAAAAAGATCATAAAGAACATTTTTTCGACATTAGGAATGCAAGAAATTATCTAGATGGTTGACCGGCTTAATTTGTTTAACAAGATCACAAATTGCGACTGAGATTCGAGATATTGCGAGCCATCTTAAATTCTGAACTTCTATTCATTCAGTGGAATCGGTGATGTCTTCCTCATGGGCGTTCGTGAAAGAATGAATGTAAAATTATATAATATTTTATTTTACGCCGGTAGGTACCGCGGATAATATATTTGGAGGTACAAGTACTTCACATATAGGACATGGTACTTTTAAATGCTTATCATCCTAACTGGAGATAAGTAATAGCTTCAAATCGTCGTTATTAAAAGAATCTGGCAAATTTGACTTAAAGTTTAATTTAGTCTTTTTCTGTTGCGAAATTAATTAAATGCAAAGTTTACCGATTTTGATATTCACTTATCTACCCAACATTAAAAAACACAGGTAGAAGAGAGCAAATATGGTAGTCTCATTTTATTGCAGTTGAATTACAACAATTGACACAAGATTCAAAGTATATATCAATAAGAAGAAAAAAGAAACTTAATGGCATTTTAAGACACCACAATTTTTCGATCTGAGAATGGAATTAATTATTTTTCACATCATAACAAGGAGATCTAAAAATGTTATCCCTTCAGTATTATTAAAAAATGGAAATCAATAAAATAATTTTTGGAAAAAAATGTTAAACCTCATCTTTAATAAAAGATATTCTCTTAAAAAAATAATATAAATAACGAACCAAAAAACCTAATGATGCCTTTTACAAAATACTTTATGTTTATAAAAGGTGTCCAGGAAAATGTGGGAACTCTCCTGGATATCAATAAAACATATGAAACGAATACTACAAGTTCATATAAACTTTTTTCGTATAGCCCTACATTCCAAGATATGGGGTCACAAAGAGCTGCCATGGGATTAAGTTTTTTACATATGATTAGTGAACCACCAAAGTGTTGTGAATAACTCACAGCTACAGGGACGGACTAGCTGTGATGTAATTTTATTTACACTGTTAGTTCCCTAACTTCTGCCGGGTTGAATATAAAAAAGAGGAATTTTACCCGGTCACCATAGTTTCAATAAAAAGTTAAACTAACAACTTGGTTAAAAACTTCGTAAGAGAGTTCAACATGAGCTGCGTGCGTTCTGATCCACTGGCGGGCACGACGAAATGAGGACTGTTTTACCCGCCATAATAATTCAGCATTGTTCCTTATTTGATCATAATGAAATGCGATTCTCCTTAGAAGTTTCTCCCTACTATCGACCGGAGTGAAATACACCAAGGTTTTGAAGTGTCCCTACAGGTAAAAATCGAAGATCTGGAGATCAAGGAGGTCCAGGCAGGAAGTCCTCTTTCTATCCAATGGTTTGGGTAGCCGTTATTTAGGTGCTCCCGTATGGCAACGTTGAAATGAGGTGAGTTCAGGAAAATAAACTCGATATTGCCTCTTATACTATAGTTTTTTCAAGAACTAGGGAGAGTTTTTCATTTTTGACCCTTTTTTTTTCTTTGTAAACTACCTGTGTCTTTGGCAAAATCTGTTAGACACATATATTTTTCATAGGAATGGGTCAACCTGCAGTATTCCAGAATAGTGGAGGAACAGTCTGACTATACCCATCTTCAAAAAGGGAAATAAGAATGACCCCAACAATTATAGAACAATAAACACTACTAAACAGTACACGCAAATTATTAACAAAAATCATGACTTCAAAACTAACGAGTAAAATTGCAATAAGTGAAGAACAACACGAGTTTAGACAGAACAGATCGACAGTTGATACGATTTTCATTATCCGACCGACTATTGAAAAATCTATAGAATACAATAAACCTCTTTTCATCTGCCTATTGGATCTTACAAAAGCGTTTGATAGAGTTCGACTTAAATACGTCTTGCAAATACTTCAGGAAAATGGCGTTAACTACAACTATCTTACGGTAATTGAAGAGCTAAATAAAAATAATAAGACACGTATAAAGACACAACAAGGACTAACAGAGGAAATACCTATCATGACGGGAATACGACAAGGCGACAGTATGAGTCCATTTCTCTTTAATTTAATTATGGACAAGATAATTCAAAATGGAAAAGAAGTCAATGGAGGATACAAAATGGGACGAAAATCTTTAAAAATCTCATGTTTTTCCGACGACGCCTTACTGTTAGCAGAAAATGAAAACGATCTGCAACGACTACTATACCAATTCCAGACCATATCAAAAAATTTAAATATGGAAATATGTACAGAAAAGACCGAAACGATGGTAATTTCAAAAGATCCTGTCAGATGCAAATTGGTGGTGAAGACAAAGCATGTCTTGCAGATACTTGGGAGTTGATGTATCAAACAAAAAAAATCTATACCAGGAAGTCAGAGCACAGGCTAACAAGGCCTCAAGGATATCAGGATGCCTGAGGGACATAATCTGGAAAAATAAGTATATGTCCACAGAGAACAAAGTACGCATCTACAGAACTGTGATAAGACCAGTACTCATTTATGCATCGGAAACTCGAGCCGAAACATCTAAAACAAAAAGTATGCTACGAACGGCTGAAATGAAAACGTTAAGAACAATCAAAGGAGTAACCCTAAGAGATCAAATAAGAAGTTCCGAAATAAGCAAAGAGCTCAAAGTGCCTGATGTGGTACGGTTCATAAGATCAAGGCGCAGATATTGGAAGGACCATGTGGATTGAATGGGCGACGATCGATGGGCAAAATGGGCTAAGAACGAGATACCAAACACTAGACGACCCACTGGTCGACCTCCAAAACGATGGCACGAATGTTGGACATCAACATCACAGGAGGCTTAATATAGCAGAAAAACAAGACGCCGTCTTAAATAAAAGAGGAAGAAGAAAGAAGAAGAATGGGTTAGAAATTTTATAATCAAAAATACCGGTCTATAATACTGTTAAAATGATTTTAATTCCTGTCATAGGCGTCGGAAGGAGGTTTATTTTATCACTAAATATTTATGGCATAGAATATTATTTTGGTAATAAACTTAAAATAAAAAGTTTTTATTATATTTTTTTTATGATTTCTTAATAATTCACATACATTAGAAAATATAGATAATTTTGACATATTTAACACAAATCACGACTGATTTTTAATTACTTTTAATTTTGGCATAGAAACCGTTTTAGGCACATTCAGACTAAAACATAGCCTTTTATTTTAATATATAATTAATTATATAATTTAAATACTTACAAAATATCCATTATCAAAAATACAAGAAGTTAAACATATATAAAAAAATAAATTCGTCAATATAATATTAAATTCTTTTGGGGCTATCGGTCATTTTATTATTAATTAAAAACAATTTTGGGATATTTGACGTTCCAGTTTATTTATTTCTTAAACCATCTGCAGAATTACAATTAAACACTAAAAAGGGATTTAAATATAATTAATTTTTATATGTTATAGAAAAATTAAATTATAAATTGTGTTTACGCTGGTAAACATTACGTATCTAATTCGTCATCAAAGTCAGTGAAGCTATCTTCGCTCAAATTAATTATAATTAGTTCCTCGATCTCACCGATAATGAGATCGAGTTTCCACATTTTCTTTTATATTTTTATTATATGGATTTTTCCCAATTTTCTGCAGTAACTTTATTCAAAAAAATCTTTCAAAAGTCCATTTTCCGGACGATCTATAAGAACAGATTTCCTATCTGGTTTTTCTCAACAAAAATTAAGTTCTCTGAGCAATTTCCAGAGATCAGTTCTTTTAATTTCAGGTAAATCCCGATCTTTATTGATTTTAGTTAGAATTTTGTCGACGGTTGGGATCCGTTTCTCATAATAAAATGTATGTACAACTCCTTTTATTGCAGTTTACATCTCTTCTTCCAACGAGGTTTTCGTCTGCCTGTGATCGAATGTAGCTTGGGAGTTCCAGTCGTTTTTTTCTCCTTCAGTATTCGGTACATAGTGGATTTTCCAACTTCTGTCATGTTGGAACACATCTCAACAAAGCTTTTAACATTATTATCTAGATATTGATATCTTAAGGCATCATAAACATTCATCGTAATAAGTTTTTGGTTGAGGAAAAAATGCCCTGGTTTAACGATTTTGTAATTAATATAGATGTGAAAGCTACATCTTTTGGGTATCTCACTAATCTCAAATAATATACAACAAACAAGATAAATCACTAAGAACACACTGTAAGGTGTACTTTGCTCACTGACAGAAATTAAACTGAACTATCAAAAATTTTATTGTTACAGTAAATTTATAAAAGTTTATAAAATTTAATTAATTAGATTTACGGCAGTTCTCAGTTACCGGGGGCATTGAAGCAGGTACGTTGGAGGTTTCGGTAACAGTTTTATTACTCTCTCTAGTTCTTGAATAGAGTATAGGAATGTGTATGCTTGCTATCGCCCCTCCCCTTCCCAAGTGTTTTGAGTTCAGGAAAATAGAACCGATTCTGCCTTTTATATTAGGAATGTGTATGCTGCTGGCACCTCCCCCCCCCAATTGATAATTTGTTTTTCTTGCGATAGCACCTCCCCCAAGGGCTTTGAATTCAGGAAAATAGACCTGATTCTGTCTCTTATACAAGGAATGTGTATGTTGACCGCATCCTTCCCCCTGTCGGCAACTTGTTTTTTCTTGTGATTGCCTCCCCTCTCCAAGAGCTTCAAATTCAGAAAAATAGCCCCATCCCTGCCTTTTACACTAGAAAAGGGAATGTTGCTGGTGTCTCCCCCAGCGACAACTTGCTTTCACTTGCCATACTGTATTTTTGTGATATCACCGCCCCCCCCCCCCCAAGGAGAGAGGCTGGATCCGTCCCTGTATGGAGAGAGGACCAGAATTATATTTGCAGGATATGGACTAGTTCCATATATTATTTCCTTTTTCTCTACCTGAAAGGAGAATGATATCATCACAAAGTTAGTATTAAAAATAGAATCTTCTTACCGGTTTCTTTATTTTCAGTTCATTATAGGTTACTACCTTTTTATGAAATTGAAGAAGAACTGAGAAAAACTTGGTAGGTTCGAAGATAACCTCAACCAGGCAAACAAATAAATTTTACCTCTTTATTATATTAATATGGGAGACACTGTAATTTTTCTGCGGAAAATAAGATAAAAATGAAAATACTATTTTTGGCAAAATAGATAGCGAGCTACCAGAAAATCTTGTTGTCACGCCCATGCGAAATTTTTGCGTTATACAGCTTAATATTGAAGAAAATAATTTAAAATTAAAGTAAAAGAATTATCGGAATTTAGTTACTTACTAATGGTAAAAAATGACTCCTTGGGCACTCTCCATTGCCGCCCACTTTCAAGTGAACAATACGCCGCTCCACGCCGACCCGGCGAACATTGTTCAAAGGCACTCTTGTCGATTTAGGGGGACGTACTGTTTAACACCCACTTAATGCATACTTACTTAGTATGCGGTTTAAGGTTTGTATTATAAACAGATTGATGACTTTTATAAAATTAACAACTATAAATATACAATTTCGTAATCCTGTAAGTAATCCTCTACAAGAAACCAAAATAGTAATACAATTTTCATAAAAAAAAATTGAACCGACTTCTAAAAGTGCGCTAAAGAGTCAAAAATAACTATAAATTTTTATATGAATAAATGAAATTTTTGAAGTCGGCGCCAAACTAATACCTGACAAAATGTGATTCGCATAAACAGATTAAAAGTACTTTATTTGTAATTGCGATCTTACCATAATTTGTATATATGAGTAGTTATTTATTTCATTTAGAAATAATATGGCGCCGACTTCAAAAATTTCAATTTCATAGAAAAATTTATAGTTATATTTCACTTTTCAGCGCACTTTTAGAAGTCGGTTCAATTTTTTTATAAAAATTTTATTTTTCGATTTTTAGTTTTGAACTCATTATGATATCTATAAATTATTTGAACTAAGTACTAATCGAGATTAGTGTACCTCATAATGACTCCGAGGTGGCTAAAAAGTACCTATTTTATCCAAAGTTGTAAATCACCCTAAAATGAACCACTAAAAATTCATTGATTCTTAGAGTTTTTGAAATACCAGTGAAACTGTGTCAAACAAATATTTAGTCTGTCATAGTAAATCCACTATCTTAAATTTCAAATTAATTTTAGATTGATAATAAAGGCCCCAAAACCTTCCAGTATCGATATTTAAAGAACTTAAGACGGAAACTTCTTAGCCCAATATATTTTATACTGCATATTGAGTTTGTATACGCCCCAAGAACCCCTCAATATCAATTTTGGACAAACTTGGAAAATGTAAAATTCTCAGTACCTCATGTTGTATTTTATCAACCTAATAGTTGCAAAAAATTAACCTCAAATTCATAATACACGACCCCGAAAGCCCCCTAATACCAAATCTGAAAAAATGATAATAAGGTAAAATTTTCAACCCACTATATTGGATCAACCATATTGAATTTCAAAAAAATTATTTTAACGTCTTAATTTAATCTAAATCTAAACCCTTCATAGCCCTTTAGTACCAGTTTTGGATGAAATTGGGAAATTTAAAATTTCTAGATCGTCATATTGCATCTGACATATTAGATTTTAAAAAAATAATTTTATAATCGTTATTTACATTCTTAAAAACGATTCAGTGCTATCTTTGAACAAAATCGAAAAATGTAAAATTTTTAGTCCGCTATATTGGATTCGCCGTATTGCCTCCTGAAAAAATAAATTCATAATTTACACCCTCAAGAACCCCCTATATAAGTTTTGGAGAAAATGGAAAAATGTAAAATTTTTAGGATGCCATATTGAATCAGCCAAATTGAATTTTTCAAAAAATATTTTAAACTCGTAATTAACATTAAAAAAATCCCCCAATACTGATTTTAGATAAATCGAGAGATGAAGAATTAGATCTGCCACCTTGGATCCGCCATATTTAATTTTTTAAAAATAATACAACTTCGGAATGTGCGATCTCGAAGACTCCCCCATATCAATTTTGAAAAAAATCGGAGAAAATTAATTTTTTATCCGCCATATTAGATACGCCATATTGAATTTTTTAAAAATAAGTTCAGATTCATTATGCGCGATCCCAAAAACCCCTCCATACCAATTTTGGAGAAAATAGGACAAAACTGATTTTTTCGTCTACCATAGTGGATTCGCCATATTGAATTCTTTAAAAATAATTTTATATTTGTTATATTCGACCGCGAAAACTCCCCTGTACCAATTTTGGAGAAAATCGGACAAAATAGATTTTTTTCGTCTGCCATATTAGATCCGCCATATTGAATTTTTTAAGAATAATTTTAGATTCGTTATGTGTGACCCCGAAAACTTCCCCGTATCAATTTTGGAGAAAATCGGACAAAATTGATTTTTGCGTCCGCCATATTGGATCCGCCATATTGAATTTTTTAAAAACATTTTGTATTCGTTATGTACGACCCCGAATATTGCCCCACACCAATTTTGGAGTAAATCGGGTAAAATTAAATGTTTTTGTTCACCATATTGGATCCGCCATATTGATTTTTTTTAATAATTTCAGATTCGTTGTGTACGACCCCGAAAATTCGCCCATACCAATTTTGGAGAAAATCGGATAAAATTAATTTTTTTGATCGCCATATTGTCAGCGCCATCTTGGATTTTACTGCACCAATTTCGTCCAAAAATATATGAGACTACCGCAGCAACTTAACAAATTTTATTCAAATCGGTGCCGCCATTCCGGAGTAATCGGTGTACATATATAAAAAAACATACATAGTGGACGAATTGAGAATCTTCTTCTTTTAGAAGAAGGTTAAAAACGGGCCATTCTTCTGATGCTAATATATTGATATCTTTGCTGGCGTTGCTAGAATACTTGACATTCGGGATTCAAGATCGTAAAGTACGTGAGAAAAGTATTACCCCTGATAATGTTACTACACTATTTTCTTAACTACTATGTGAATCTTCTATGGAAATATATGTTATTTACAGAAATGCGTTTAATCAATAATTCCTATAATAAGGACAAAGTGCTGAATCAAAATTCTTAGATGACATCGCGTTGGTGCCGCCATTCCGGAGTAATCGGTGTACATATATAAAAAAACATACATAGTCGACGAATTGAGAACCTCCTTCTTTTAGAAGATGGTTAAAAATAAGCTATTTTTCTGATGCTAATATATTGATATCTTTGATGGCATTGCTGGAATACTTGACATTCGGGATTCAAGATCGTAAAGTACGTGAGAAAAGTATTACCCCCGATAATGTTACTACACTATTTTCTTAACTAATCTTTGAATCTTCTATGGAAATAGATTTTATTCACAGAAATGTGCTTAATCAATAATTCCTATAATAAGGACAAAGTGCTGAATCAAAATTTTTAGATGACATCGCGGCTCGGAGACCTAGGCTGTTTGCTTTGGTCCTTTCATAAGGTCTAGCAACAACTCCTACAACATGTCGTTGAAATGTTGTCAGATTCTCAAATTTTTAAGAATGGGGTAGCTTGAATACAAGTTTTCTTTTTGTAACGTATTTATTCCTGCGTTAAAGTAGTCAATAATATATGTCAATGATAATTTTGCAGAAGTATTTTCTTGAGATTATTGCTTTCCACTGATTTTTGTTAAGAATTGTTACGATTTTCAATGATTTTTTCAGTAATAATCTGTGACGTAAATAACGAACCTGCAGACCCCGCGGTGCGGGGGGGGGCGCCTTCAAATCACTTCCATGAAAATGAATAAATACGAAGGATCAAGATGGATGCAAAATAATAGGGCGTATTCAAAAATCTGCGGGGAGGGGGGAGGCGCACATACTCTTAGTTACGCCACTGGTAAGAATATACATACATTTTGAAGTAAAATTTAAAAAAATTACAATAACTATTGCAGCAGATGTCTGGTGACCTATACTTCTTTGACCGCTGCTGTTTGATATTATTGTTTTTTATGATGTTTGGGAAAAAAGTACGATAATTTGCAAGTTTAAATGGTGTTTGAAATAATAAAGAATGAAAACTTTCACGGCTTTAGTGAAGTTAAAAATCATAGTTCTTGGGTTTAGACCGTGTCAAATTAGAATTATTATCCGACGTTTCGCCTATGATTGCAAGATGCAAATTCAGGGATCTTTAATCCACGAGATTAGAACATTGAATAAAGTGTTAGATAATTTTAAAATTTGTTGTAAAGGAATATACTCGATGGTTCACTGGTACGAGTATTTCGTTTTCCAAAAAAAAAAACGACGGTTAAAATTGTGAAAATCATTTTTCGTAAAAGTTTTATGAATAGTACTAGTAGCCTAGCATGTGTCATTTTATAGAAAAGGATTTTATATGGCAGATATCCCAACAGGATTTGTCCAAAATACTTATCAAAAACTACAATGCATCGAAAAAGTAGGGGCGAAGAGCATAAAGAAATATACGAAATTCAATTTCGAAAAGGTATTGAAAATAGCAAATGCAAGATTTTACCTTATAAAGAGTATATAAGTTATAAAACTTTTGAAAGATTTAATCATTTGTTTAAAATGTTTAGTTTGGGGAAACAGTGATTTACTACTAATGAGAAAACTTTTAAGAGTCACTTTCGGACTGAAAATACTTTAGAGCCTTCTCTAGAACATGAAGTTTTAAAATAAACAGTAATTTAGAAAAAATACATATTTATATAGATAACCAGTAAATATACAAGTTAATAAACAAAAAACAACTTCTTCCTTATGTAGTTTGGAGAAATTATGAAGTTTACTTGAGACTAGCAGGGAAATATTATCACATCTCAACTCAGCAGCTTTACTAATCCGAAAAAAACGTTACGAATTCAACCAATATTAACACTAAAATTTCGTAAGTTGAGAGATTTTAATATTGAAAAATTCTTCTAATCACCAGAAACTGACAAACAGCATAATACTGAAGATAGTTCTAATACTGTTGACAAAATATTAAAAAATACTTGTGTAAGAGAACATTAAACCAAAAATACCTGTGATTGTATTGCTTTAAATAAACTTAAACGGAATTATTGCCAAAATTCATTAACATGTGATAAATAATTTATTGTTAAAGATAATTTAATCTCATGACTATTTAAGCAGAGGTGCCTTACAACATTCTGTGTTTGAAGTAATTATTGTGTCATATATTTTTATTCCAGAAATAAATTCTTGAATTTTTTTTATCTAAAATCATCTTGGACTAATCCCATATTTAAATATATCAATAAATAAAATTTTTTAACTTACTTTGATACCGGAAGTACACACACAGCGAAAACAGCTATTCACACCGATTAGGCAAAGATCATAAAAAGAAAGTAAATACATATAGAAATTAACTGTGCATACTGTATAATAAAAAGTAATCCAATAATGAAATGTCATTTTCGCAGCACGTAGTTACTCGTCAATCCTTTTTGAATAATTTTGCAATGTGTCGAAACACAAAATCTTAGCCCTCTAATTCACTAACATTGTTTAACTTAAAAACTATCATAAATTAACAGCAGAGGGCTGAAGCTGATAAAAGCAAACTCTAAAAGTATAAAAAAATCATTTTGTTTTATTATTGAACCGGTAAAAATGGAGAATTTTATTTATTTTCGGAATACAACTATTTCTCTTACATACTTCAACGCTTTATTGTAAGGTTCTTATATGAAAAAGGGGGTAATGATACTAGATCATCGATGCCTAGGTCTCTATTGGGCCCTTTACATCCCACCATAGCTGCTCGTTAGTTGAACTTGCCTAACTGCTTCCGGTAACAAAATTGTATCTCCGAAATATCTCTGTCTGTCTGTTGAGTGCTGGGCACTCTCTGAGGACATAGTCAACAGTTTCATACTCCTCCAAACACCAGCTGTACGTCGGGTCGTCTTCGACACCGATTCTATGAAGATGGCCCGTGACGTGACAATATCCTGTCAACAATCCCACCTCAATTCGCAGCTCTCTCCTTCCCAAGGAGAGAAGCTCCTTAGTACGTCATGCATTTGATCCAGTTATATGTTCCTTAGTGCATCCCATTCCAAGAGCTCCCCTCCATGATTCAATAAATTTGCTTTCCAGCAACCATTTTAATTCCCTTTTGCCAATAACAATTGGGACAGGTAGTATTGGGGTTCATACGGTTCAGTCGCCGAATCCAACTTTGCCAGACGGTCTGCTTCCTCATTCCCGTGTATGCGCGAGTGACCCGGAACCCATACGAGTCTGACTGTGCAGTCGTTCCTTGTCATACCATTCAGTACGTCTTTGCACTCAGACACCAGTCGCGAAGTTACGACACTGGACTTCAGTGCCAATATCGCAGCCTTACTGTCTGAGCATATATTTATTAGCCTATTCCTGTCTATATCCCTCTCACGGAGAAGGGCACACTGCAGAGTATTACTCTCTAACTCCTGTGATCCTGCCGAATACTCCGGCTTTTTCATCGTGTCGAGATCCATCGGTATACCACCAGGATCCATTTTTCGGAAGATTTTGTTCTCCCTCCCAATCCTCTCTACTTGGCAGAAATATCTCCAGGGAGAGGTTGGGTTTTAAAAGCGGCGTCATGTAATCTGTCCGCATGGAGAGTGATGGACACCTCTCCACCGCGCTTTCCCAGACACCTGAGTAGCCGCACGTTCCAATTCCAAGATGTCCCAGGTCCTCAGGGCCTCGTTCTCTATGTATATGTGAAGAGAAGGCAGGTTCACCAGGACTTCAAGAGCCCTGATGGGAGCAGTCCTCATTGCACTCAATATTCCCACACAAGCTATTCTCTTTGTCAAGTTGAAGAATGTATTTGCGCATTGTTGTACTACGCCACCATAAAATAGCGGCGTACGTTATCATGGGGCGGATCACCACAGTGTATATCCAAAATAGTACTTTAAGTGTCAGTCCCCATGTACACCCAAAGGCTCGTTTACAAGCCCAGAAAGCACATATGGCTTTCTTGGTTCGAGCCTCAACATGATCATTCCAGCTCAGTCGTGAGTCCAGAATTACCCCCAGGTATTTAACTGTTAACTGTTAACTTAATTAAAGAATCTTTTCCACCAACGTAATTGTGGGAAGTTTCCCCATTTTTCTCTTTTTGTCAAGAGTATCACCTCGGTCTTGTCCGGGTTTATTCCGAGCCCTTCCCCGCAACACCATTGTTCCGCGATCCGGAGGGCCCGCATCATTGGTCCCTCCAGGTCCCGAATATCGCGACCAGGGCACAAAATGACCAGGTCATCAGCATAGGCCTATGTATACAACCTAGCATCATTCAATTCACTCATATATAAGGATTTATTTGTTGACATATGAATTAATTATGAGAATATCATACCCAAAACAAAACTGACAGACTTAAAGATTTAAATTTTATGGCAACTCAAGAGGGTTTAAGTTTTAAATCTTCTTAGTGAATCTCGCTGCAAATGACTGATTGAGTCATATTAAGTATTTTTTTATATAATTTATATTAACACTTACCTTAACATATTTATGTAAAAAACTAGAATATTAAAATTTAAATAAAGTAGTGTTTTTCTCACTTAATATTCTGCTATGATATAATTTACTTAAAAATAAGTTTAAAATATTTAACGACACTAACGATAATCTAAAGTCCAAGAAAAAGCAGATAATAATGTGTTGATTTATCGGCCTTCAGGTGACAACGTCACAAATTAGCGTTGTCTCTTTGTCTTGTAGGAGTTATTGTTTTAATTTAAAATAATGTGATTTTCGGGGTAATCTAAAAATGGTGAAGCTAATCACCAGGATACAGACGGAGGAAATAATTCGTTAATTCATTATACATAATGAACCTATTTTAACAGAATTACTTAAGACATACCAAAGTAAAAAATATAGCGTATATAAATTTTGCCTCAATTGCTAACATAATTAAACATAATTTTGTTGCGTGAAATTTTATGTTTAGCTGGAATTAACGTGAAAATCCTTACGTGAAAATATTGTATATAAAATTCAACATCTGCAAGAAAATAGTGTAATAAACATCTCTGTATCGATACGTTTTTTCCAACTCTTCCATATAAAATCAGCAAATGGGTGAAACTGCACTAATTATAATTTTGAATTCATCTTTGGGCGTCAAAGATATACAGTAAATTTTATGTAAGACCTCACACTACAATAGTAATTTAGCTGGAAGATGTTTCGTAACAAGCTGCACTTCTCATTTTAAATGCTCCAAAAAATTTCCTTTATGTGCTATTGTAAGCCGATATCCTGGTTCTGGTCGATATACCCAGGTTCTAGATATTTTTTTTGTGTACATTTTTCTTGCACTATAAAATATGGTAATAGTATCGCATTTTACCATCTTCAAAGAACTATAAATAATACATGCACCAAATGTAACTTCACTTTTTCATATTTCCCTAATTTTGACTTATTGTTGTAATATAAAAAAATGTTTAGTGCTAAGGATGAATCAGCATTACATAGTATAAAGTAAAGTTCCTTGCCACGTTGTTCGTCTGTGTACGATTTTCTTAGAAACTATTGAACTGATTTTATTTGGGTTTTTACTAAAGGAGAGAGTGTAATGTAACAACTTCCGTGTGAAGCCGGGGCGTTTCGCTAGTTATATGTAAGTCAATATTGTAATTCAATATTTTATGTGAAGGCGATGCAGTAATTGTGCTTGTCAAGATAATAGCTTATTAAAAACAGTGGTTGAAATTGTAATATTTAATAAATATCAAACTAGGTATTCGATAAAGCATTTTTATACATCTATGGTATTCTATGCAAATTTTAATTTCACGCGGTTTCTTAGCGAAGTTATGCAAGGGTGGTTAATTGAAGCTGTAAGCAGTAACAAGTTAAAATAGGCACACGTTCGAATGAGTGTGTATCGTTGAATATACATCCAAGTTACATATTGGAGTGTGAAAACTTGTTTACATATACAGGGTGATTCTCTGAAAACTTTATCGATCGATTGTGGGGAAATTATAATTAGGAAGAATATGAATATTTGATAGTGTTCTAACCATAGATAAAATATTTATAAATCCGCAAAGTTTAATCTGAAAAACGGCAAATTTACGACAATAAAATGTAAACATCGTAGATCAGATGTCGGCATGCGCATTACAAAATGATCAGATGACCATCGACAGGACCGAACTTCGAAAATCTATTTAGTTAGTTCAATTAGTCATAAATGGTGTCTAAATCAAACAAGTTATCAAAGTTGCAACCATGGTTGCAATGTTTAGTAAAAAAGTCGGTGTCATGTAACTTTCTTGTTCTGGGAGTCACATCATATGGGCACAAATAATATCTGAAGCAGAAGGGAATAATCCGGTCTGTTTCTACCGATGGGAGTTAGTTTAGTCATTTTTTATACTGTGAAAGTAAAATTGTGAAGAAAATGTATTTTACTATTTCTCTAATCTATTGTTTCCGTCTGTGTGCGTTAACTTTCTTGTTGTAGGGTGGGAGTGAATAATTAATTAACATATATATATATATATATATATATATATATATATATATATATATATATATATATGTTATGTCGGATATTCTCAAGGTTTTCAGACATCTCGTGTATGTGCTGAGTCCCTCTCAGCGCATTTCGCTTGTAGACGCCATACAGTGAGTTTTGAAAATGGCGAATGAGATTTCACCGAAACATCAGCTGCCTTACAGTCCTCAGGGACTCAGCACATACAAAAGATGATATATATATATATATATATATATATATATATATATATATATATATATATATATACACAATCTAATTTTTCATTATATTAGTAAGCTTACCTAAATGCCCCACAATAGTTATGTCCAGCATCAAATCCTTGATCGTGAGGTACTACTCTCTCCAAAAATTTAGGAGTCAACGCTAAAGAGGCTACAGCTGCTAAAAGCCATTGGTCTCCTAATTCACCAGCCTCCACTGAGAAACGGTATGACGACTCTGACGGATTGTCTTCAACAAACCTCGGTCGCTGACATAATTCCTGAAAAGATAAGAATATGATTAGTAAAAAATTATGATTTTATACGAATGCCATTTTTAAACGCCAACAGAATATTTTCTTGTAAAAGGTTTTTTTTATAGAGGTATAAAACTTTTAAATGGAATAAAACAAAGATGAATTTTTTATATTGACATGAAATTTAATTTATTCGAAAGATAACCTTCTGGCATTATAATTTAAATATGACTTCTGCCATATGACCGCCACGGCTGTCTCGGACGTAGTCTAAACTGGAGGTCCAATTTTCGATGACTTTTTCCAACATTTGTGGCCGTATATCGGCAATAACGCGGTGAATGTTGTTCTCCAAGTGATCAATCGTTTCGGGCTTATCGGCGTAGACTAGCGACTTCACATATCCCCACAGAAAATAGTCTAGCGGCGTTAAGTCGCACATTTTTGGAGGCCAATTCACGGGTCCGAAACGTGAAACTATGCAGTTACCAAATGTTTCCTTCAATAAATCAATTGTGGCACGAGCTGTGTGACATATTGCGGCGTCTTGTTGAAACCACAACTCCTGCACATCATGGTTGTTCAATTGATGAACGAAAAAGTCAGTAATCATGGCTCTATAGCGGTCACCATTGACTGTAACGTTCTGACCAGCATCATTTTTAAAGAAGTACGGACCAATGATTCCACCAGCCCATAAAGCACACCAAACAGTCAGTTTTTTTGGATGTAACGGTGTCTCAACATACACTTGAGGATTATCATCACTCCAAATACGGCAGTTTTGTTTATTGACGTATCCATTCAAACAAAAGTGAGCTTCATCGCTAAACAAAATTCGCTTATGAAAATCGGGATCAACGGCAATCTTGTTTTGGGCCCATTCACCTAATCTATGCCTTGCTAGGCGATCGTGTGGCTTTAATTCTTGCACGAGTTGGATTTTGTAAGCACGCAAACCAAGATCTTTCCGCAAAATCTTTCATAAAGTGAATGGACACATATCCAATTCCTGTGCACGATGGCGGATAGACTGATTCGGGTCTTCCTCTACGCTACGCTCTACAGCAGCAATGATTTCTTCTGTACGCACTGTACGACGTCTCTGTGGATGCATATTATCATTTAGAGTAAACGTGGTGCGAAAACGTTCCATAGTTAATCGAATTAATTGCTCTGATGGACGATTATGTCGACCGTAAAATGGACGTAGTGCGCGATACGTATTTCGAACAGAACTATGATTTTCAAAATAAATTTGCACAATTTGGAAGCGTTGTTCAGGCGTCAGTCTATTCATGTTGAAATGCCAAACCAAACTAAACATAAATCACTTGACGGCTGACAAAATGGCCGCAAGCTAAAAAAGTGTTGCCAACTTAAAGTTTTATACCTCTATAAATACACTCTTTATTATTCACATAATTTTAATTGCTGAAAATGTTTTTAAGCTTCATTGGAACTTGTGTTCAGGATCGCTCACTTTCTAGGTGAACTATTTACAAACTAATACATAGAGATTTATTGATTTTATCTACTAATTTCGGATGAAAACTTCTGGAATTAAGTGGGTTGCAAATTGTAATTTTTGGCAATTGCCAGGCGGTACTTGAAAGCACAAACTAAATACATTAAATAAGCAGATATCAGCCCATTTCTGGCATTAGCTCGAGACAAGATATAAAACAACTCTTTACAACTGCCTAAAAACCAACACTATAAAACATTAAAAGGTAAAATTAATTCGCGAATCTATGAAATTCAAAAGAAAGGGACTTTGAATACGAGAAATAATGCGTTCAATCTCCCTTCCAACTAAAAAATTCTTATTAAGCAGATTTACTTCAGATTGGTTCACTATCTGTCTTGTGAGAGTCCAGGTATGTCTGTCATAGGATATTAATAGATTAGTGTTACGGTATTTTTTTTTATTGATTAACATGATCTTAATTTTGGTAAATGGGGCCATCCTAGTGTTATTTTTCCGTCGATTGCCATTACTTTACAAGGTTTCTCAGGCTCTACTTTTTAGCTATACTTATAAATATTTTCTAATTTTATGTTATTTATTGTGATGTGTGGATTGTTGAGATAAATCACTTTAGATTCAGAAATAATAATTTTTAAGCCAATTCTTTTAGAGATTTCCTCAAGTTGAGTGAATAGTTGGGTTAGATTCTTACTGTTACCAGAAAACGAAATCAAGTCGTCAGCAAACTGCAGGTGACTCAGCATTTCTCAATATGTATTAATACTTTTATTTCTCCACTTGATTTTTCTAAATATTCTTTTTAGATCCAGAATAAACAACTGTGGTGAGAAGCTTGTTTAATTCCTTTATCAATTAGGCCTTAGCTTTACACTCGGTATATTCTTTTATTAGGTTAGAGCAGCGGTTTTCAACCTTTTTTTTCTTACAAACTCCTTCTAAAAACTGGAACAAATTAGTAAACCCCCTATGTAGTCATCATCATTATCATCATCATCATCATCATCCTTTAGCCTATCCTGTCCACTGCTGAACGAAAGCCTCCCTTAATTCCAGCCATCTCTTACTATTTTGTGCCACTCGTATCCAATTTCCAGCCATTCTTTTATGTCGTCTGTCCACTGACTAAGAGGCCGTCCTTTACTTTTATAGGCATCATATCTTGGCCTCCATTCTACAAGTCTCTTTGTCTACCGTCCATCAGTCATCTTAGCCATATGTCTTGCCCAGTTCCATTTAAGATGTAAGATAGATTTCACCACGTCTCTTACTCCTGTTCGGTTTCTTATGATGTGATTGGGTTTTCTATCCCTAAGAGTGACTCCCAACATTGACTGTTCCATTTTTCGTTGCATGACATGTATTCTGTTATTATTCTTTTTTGTCAAAGTAAGAGTCTCAGCTCCATACGTGAAAACAGGCAAGACACATTGGTTAAAAACCTTTTTTTAAGCATATAGGAAAATCTCAATATATCTACCGAATGCCGCCCACTATAAACCTATTCTTCGCTGGATTTCGTGCGTCTGTTTATCTCGCCTAATACCGATCTCATGTCCCAAGTATTTGTATATATGCACTTATTCTAGATTTATGTTATTGATGTTTAAGGGACTACTCATAACTACGTTTGTCATGTATTGTTTCTTTGATAAATTATTCTTCAAATCGATTTTTTCTGAGGCATCGTTAAGCGTATATTTATAAAACTTGGGTATTTGTTGTAATTTATTTACACAAGAAGAAATAATTAAAATTGTTTACCCCACTAATATTTATGTACAGACTATGAATTAACTACTAACTCATTTATCTTTTTGAAATCACTCGATGTTTTTAAGCTCATCGTACGATTCATTTCGACTCTACGCTTCCTTATATGCGACTGCGGCTTCTTATATCGACATACATTATTTTCATTCTTTTGTGCGCATTCGGAAATGTCTTGGTTCGCCGAAGTAGAATTTGCGACCTCGTTCGGGAATGTACTCCCATTGCCTGCAGCCTAGCAACTTATCGCGTTACAGATTGTTGCATCTTGCGATGTTTAATTTAAAATTTCGTCGTTACAATATTTTTTTCGCGAACCCCCTTTATAAAACTAGCGAACCCGTGAAGGTTCGTAAACTACCGCTAGAGAACGCTTCGTAGAGTCTATTCAAGCTCAATTTAATTTTTCCCTTAATGCTCATTGCTCCAGCGAATCAAAGGCCTTTTCATAATCAACAAAAGCTATTCTTAAAGATAGATTATATTCTGTGTATTTTTCAATGATAATCTTCACATTCAGAAGGTGATCACACGTATTGAAGTCTTTGCGAAAGCCTGCTTGCTCTAGGACTTCAATTTTCTTAGTTCTTCTCTTAGTTATTACGTTTGTAAACGTTTTTTACATCTATGAAAACTCATAGATCTGTAGTTTTTCAACAAGGTCGGGTCGCTTTAAGACAATGATTGCGTTGTTCCAGTTGTTCGGGATAGCCCTTCTTATAAGAGTTTTAGTTTTAGAACAAATATTTGTTCTGCTTCCCTAAACATTTCTTTAAGGATATCGTTTTTCTCTGGAACTTTATTATTGTGCATGTTGATTAGGGTATTTGATTTAGTAATCTTTTCGGAATTACTTTTGGTAAATAATTTAAAATTATTTTGTGAGCTTATCTGATTGTTAATAAATAATTCAACAGTTTTATACGGGTTTTAATTTTTAAAGCAATACATTTTTCTTTTTATTGAATATTACGAATCTCACATATTTTTTTATTGATTAACCTTCTGAAATTTTGCGTATTTAACTAACACTCAACATACTAAAAAGGAAAGTTTTTTCTTTAACCTTTGACTAATGACGAGAAAATTACCATCAAATACTGATCTCTTTTGTAACTTCTTAATATGGATTTACTAATTGCAGTGTCTTCTAAAGAATTTTAATTGATGTTTTCGCACTTCAAAACTAAAGACAAAGCCTTATATGACAGTACGATTGTATTTATTTACACTTTTACAATATGTCATGGATAATAAATTTGAAATGTCACTGTATTTGTTTAGTCAACTCTATATTTTGCATTTAATTCTTACGTATTATTTCTATAAAATATAATTCACAATAAATCTAGGAGAAAATCGAGTAACACGGGTTACCATGAATACCTAAAGAAAGTGCTAAAATACACTCTAATTTATAAATTTATTGGAGACTTATCTGGCAATAATTTTTTTTCTTTTGATTTACATATATTTTTCTTTACAGAATGGGAAAAATCTGCGCTTGCTATTGGAAACTTCACAAGAGTAAGTAGCACAGCAAAAACTAAATGGTTACAAGGTCCTTCCAAATTAGATAAGGTAAATTGTGTTGGGAAATTTAGTGTAAGAAATTATGTAAAACTTTTATATTGATGTACAAAAAACATCGTGTGTCAAGTTTTCTCCTATCTACTCATGAAGTCCAAAGAACAATTCAGTACCAAGAATAAACTCAATTTTTGAACTAAGTTGACTACAGTACCATCTTTTTTATCATCATCATTATTACCATCATTATCAGCTCATTCTATCACCAGTGTAATTATAAAATTAATCGAAGAATAAGATATATTTCACATTATAGCAGAAACCAGATCGAGTGTTTCAGATGTGGACGATATGGAGATATTAGAAGAGACTGTCGGTGCAATTAAGAAGCCAAATGGATGAACTGGACTCATGGGAAGGAACTGTCGAGTGCAGTTAAGAAACCAGAAAACTGGAACTGGATACATGAAATGGAACTGTCAAATGCAATTAAGGTCTAATTCACAATCCAGAGACCGCATAGAAGAGAACCAGAAAAAATTACGACAGTACAATTTTAAATACAGGCCAGGACGACTACATAACAATGCAGATACCTTGTCGAGATGACCATGTAAGGAAGATTACAAGCACTGCAGCAAAATAAAAGAAAGGGAAGGGTTTTAATATTCAAAGAGTCACTGCTGACGTTGATTCAGAATGAGGTACAGCTCAAATGAGAAAAGATCAACTTGAAGAGAATGATCCGGTGCCATTTCTTCAGATTAAAAAACAAGCCAATACTACACCTTTTACCATAACTGTTGACACTGCTGCTGCAGTATCTTCGAAAAGTCAAGCCTTGTTGGTAAGTTAAAAACCTACTATTGTCAAGAAAAGCAACTGGAGACGCATTTGAAGGCTAATATTAAATCATTTGGTGTTAGTAGTTGCGGACATAGTTGTGAACCTCGATTTTCATGGATCTTGGATTTCAAGAAGCTCAACATCTTAAAATTTGCCACCGAAGAATTTCTTTTTATTAAAGAACCGTAATACCGAACCAATTAGAGTCTCATTGCCGAACAAACAATCATAATAAAGGGGAGCACGGAAAAAATCATTTACGGAAAAACTAGACAAGAGTGTTGAAAGCAACGTCGGATTAGTTAAACACTTCAACAAACCGCGTAAATACCTGGTACCAAAGGCATTAATCAATTCATATGACATCAAGGCCAACTCGGTGGGGTTCCAGCAAGGTGATAGAGTTTGGTTATGGAATCCACAGAGAAAGTTGATACCAGCACAGGAAGGACCATATCTTCTTCTTCTTCTTCTTTCTCAGCCCATTGACATCCACTCCTGGACATAAGCCTCTCCGATGGTCCTGCACTGGGATCTGTCTCTCGCCTTCTGGAGCCAGACTTTTTCAACAAACTGTCTTATATCATCTACCCATCTGCGTTATAGCCTGCCACGATTTTGGTTCGTTTCTCGCGGTCGTCATTGCAGTAATTTACTCGTCCACCTATCGGGCTGTTGTCTAGCTATGTGCCCCGTCCATTGCCACTTTAGTCGTGATATGCGTTCAATGACGTCAACTACTTTGGTTCTTGATCTTATTACTTGATTTCGTATTTTATCTCGTAACGAGATTCCTAACATTTGTCTCTCCATGGAGCGTTGAGTGACTCGGAGCCTATTTCCGTTTTGTTTGGTTAGTGTTATCGTTTCCATGCTGTAAGGGCTCATTAACTTAGTTTTCCCCAAGTTCATCTTAAGTCCCACTTTTATCGCCTCTTCATTGAAATCTTAAAGCATTTGTTTTAGCTCTTCTGGGTTGCTAGACATGACAAAAACATCGTCGGCGAAACGAAGATGACTAAGATAAGAACCTTTCTCATCCCAATTTAGTTTTTTAAAGACATCTTCCAAAGCTAGCGTAAATAGTTTCGGAGAGATGACATCTCCCTGACGCTCACCTCTCATAACGTTTATTTTTTCGGTTTTTGTGTCTTCGTCGATCTTAACCTGTATAGTTGCGTTTTTATATATGTTCTGTATGATAGTGGTATACCTGGAGTCAATTCTAGCATTATTAATTGATTCCAAGATCGTCCATGTTTCTATAGAGTCAAAAGCCTAGTGAAAATCTACAAATGCCAGGTGTATAGGAATGTTATATTCCTCGGTTTTTTCTAGGACTGTGCGTAGGGCTTGGATATGATCTATCGTACTAAATCCACGTCGGAAGCCTGCTTGCTTCACAGGCTGGTAATAGTCAAGCTTTTCGGTCAGGCGATTTGTCAATATGCGGGAGAATAGTTTATATAGGTGGTTTAATAAACTGATAAGACGGTAGTTTTCTATATTTGTTGTGTCCCTTTTTTTAAAGAGAAGTAGGACTTGTGCGTTATACCATTGTTCTGGTACTCTACCTTCGTATAAGCATTCATTCATCAGTGTTTGTATCGCTTTTTTAAAACTGTCTCCACCCATCTTTAACATCTTAGTTGTAATTTGATCCTAGTCTGGGCATTTTCCATCCTTCATCTCTTTTAGTGCTCTTTTTATTTCATCTAACGATATCTCCGGCATATCTTCTGATCCTACATTTTACCCACCATATACTGTTCTGAAAAGAATCAAAGACGTTGTTTATAGAATCCATCGAACAAAATGAAAGTCGTATATTTCCATAGGTTGAAGCTATACTACGGAAATATCAAAGCTGATCGGGACGATCAGAATTAGGAGGGGGTAGTGTAACGAAAGACTAAGAGAACTTTTTGATGCACTCTGGCATAAAAATATTATTTTAGTGCGATCAATCATCTTTAGTATAATGTAACGGAAGAAATATTATATCGATGAGTCATCATAGCTTAGTCATATTACTTGTTATTTCGAGGCATGTATCCTCATATATTCTAGTAGGTTCCATAGGCATATAAATAGGGATAGGATAAGTATGGTTTAGTTAGTGGTATTTGAACAGTGAACGGCTTGGGAAATAGTAATTAGAGTCAGTTGTGATTTACTTGTAAAACTGTTCAAAAGTAGTGAATATAGAATTGGAAGTAATTTAGTGAAAAACATTGTGTTTTGTTTGAACCTAATAAGCGATTTAAAGAGATAAAATCTTAGCTATAGTGTTCATATAGCATCTTATTTCTTCACTGGCTGACTTTTAATAGTTAGGTCTTTCTTTCGAAAAAAAGCATATGAAAAAAATTTAAGTTAGCTTTCAAGAATAAACTTTAAGTTATAGGGGAAATACGGACAAAATGACATATACGGACAAATTGACATATTCGCCTTATTTCAAAATTGGCGGGCTATAGCGACGTTCCCGCCACTGTAAAACCTGACGGCAGCCATATTTACAATCTTGTCAGACATTGAGCGCCATTGTCACAGTCGCGTCCGAGTAACGAGTTTGAACGTGTTTCGTGCCTACAGAAGTTTATTTTGCAGATGGTTTTCTTCTGTTTTCTGGTGAGTTATTTGTTGTTATTTGTAATTATTTCTATTTAAATCGAAGAACTATGATAGTACCAAGTGATTTTAATTAACTGTATTACAATTATTAGTTGATTGAAGGAATTATAATTTTTTATTGGTTTTTGTTTATATTTGGACAAAATGGCATACATATACAATGGACAAAATGACATAGTATGTCATTTTGTCCGTAGAGTTTCTGTTAATTAACATTTATCATTTTGTTTAGATGATATTCCGCGAAACTACGAAAGAAAAACTAATCAGCAGTCTTGGATCCACGAATCCATGAGTAAGGCTATTGAAACATGGAAGCAAAAAAAATGGGGTGGGAATTGGCTGCAAAAACATCTGGTATTCCTCAAGCGGCGCTTAGAAGACATGCACTCAATATGAATAAAACCTAGGACTCTAACTCTAAAGGATTAGGAAGATTCAAGAAAACATTTCCAACTGAAATTGAGAAGCAGTAGAACACATAAAGTTTTTAGAAACATGACTTTTTGGTTTGACGCATACGTCACTCCAAGAGCTTGCCTTTGAACTAGCCGAAAAAAATGGTTTCGATCACCCTTTCAACAAGGACAAGAGTGGCTTGAAGGCTTCCTGAGAAGAAATAAGGACATTTCTCTGCGCACCCCAGAACCAACTTCTGCTGCAACAGCGCAAGCGTTTAATAAACCACAGGTAGCTAATTTTTTCCGTATTTATGAAGAATTTTTGAAGTCTTACAATTTGGAACCTCACCGAATATATAATATGGATGAAACCGGGCTCATTACAGTCCAAAAACCACAAAAAATTTTGTCCACTAAAGGCGGGAAACAAGTCAGCTGTCTCACCAGTGCTGAGAGAGGTTCAAATGTGACAGTAGTGTGTTGTACGAATGCCGTCAGTTCATTTATTCCTTCATGTATGATATTTCCTAGGAAGAATATGAAAAATGAACTTGTTGATGAAGCTCCCACAGGCACTCTTGAATCAGCACAAGAATCAGGTAGGATGAACAAAGAGGTGTTTGTAAAATGGTTAAAACATTTTCAAGCACATACGAAATCTAGTATTGACGATCCGGTCCTACTTATTTGTGATGGTCACTCAAGTCATAAAAGCATCGAATGTTTGAGTTATGCTAAAGAAAATGGTATTCATATGTTGTGTTTACCGCCATATTGCTCTCATAGAATGCAACCTTTGGATGTTAGTATCTATGGACCACTAAAAACTTATTTCAATCAAGAAATTTCTAAGTGGCTGAAAAATCATCCAGGGCGCGTTGTTGCCATTTACAAATCGGGTGTTTGTTTAATGAAGCATATGGAAAGGCCGCAACTGTTCAAAATGCGAGTAGTGGCTTTAAAAAGACAGGCATCTGGCCTGTCAATCCTGATATTTTTCCAGACTACATGTTTGAACCTGCAGAGACTACAAATATTCCGTTGAATCAGGAGGATATTGCAGACAGGAAACTTGAACTTCCCAGCTTAAATTTGCCATCAACTGAATGTACCAACACTTCTCCAATCCAAGAAGATCCGAATAACAATGTTGCATCTATTTCAGATCCATCAGCAACAAATGACGATAAAGTGGATTCTTCACAAAACACTACAAAAGCAACCACTGATGCTGATATTGGAGTTGTTGTTTCTAATATAATGAACCTAGATTTAGAAACAAAATATTATTTTGGGGAGAATGAAAAATATTTTTTTTTTTTGAATATTTTTTTATAGGTGAAACGAAATAATTTCCCAAAATGAAAAATTCAAAATAGTTTTTGGCCGATATTTCCCGATGTTCCCTTATATGTATGTATTATTCCTTTTAAATACATTGTATATTATGCAGTCATATCACATGCAATATCTTACAGCAGATGGTGCAATCTTTCCTTATTGGTAATTTTATTTAGGTAATTTCAATTATCTTCTTTGAAGGCGCAATGTTAATTCTAATACTTTTTATGGTAATCGGAGATACATTGTGTAGATTAAAGCCTGCTTATATTCGTAGTTACTGGTAAAATTATTTAAATTTTCTGTTTTTGACCCAACGTACGGGGTTAACCAGCAGCAATAAAATCCGTCGCTAGAGAGAACCAGTGAATTTTTTTGACTTGTTATTTCTTCCTTATTTTTTATTGCTATTTTATGTATATTACTTGGTTGCAGTCTTCCTGTTGGTTGGTTAACATCAAAAGAACATTAAATTTTGTCGTTATTAAGTATTACGTTTTGTAATTATTGGATGTAAATTGGATTTATTGTTAAAATGTACCGTGTGAAGCAATTTGATATAGTAACAATTCAGCTTCTTTGCGTACACTGTAAAACGGAAATGCATTAAATTTAAGGTAAACGTGCTGGAAGCAAATTTTATAAACGTTTATTAAAGGCGTTTCATGTAATGCATTAAATTTAATGATTTACATTAATCCAAACTAATTTATTCCATTAAATTCAATGTAATCATATATTAAAATTAAAGTTTTGATAATAACTTTTTAAGATGACTAAGTACAATGAATATACAGCCAATGTTCATTAAATTAAGGATATGATATCACATATTTAATGCATTAACATTAATATGAGGTCAAAATATTCTGCTACCAGGACAAGATGGAAATTTTTCCCATAGGTAGTGTACCGTCATCTGTAGATCGTTTTCGAACTCATTGGTTTCCGCCAGTACCGGCAGACATGTACACCTCATCGGTTCTACGGGCACAGGAATGTTGACGTTTGTAGATAACTCTCGAAAATCTGACAATAAATCACCGCTGGTTCCCGTACACGAGTCCATATTTTGATTTGTCCTGTAGCACAGTCGTTCATCTCCACCAGGTTGTATATCTTGTATGTAACTTTGGTAAAGCCTAGGTACCGATAATCCTGAATTAGCTGGCCCTAGGTTGAATTGAACGCTGTTTTTATCTTCGAACCGAGGAAATTGTTTAAATTCCGCATCAAACGAACCTTGTCTCAGGAAGTTTAATTGTATTAAAGTGAACATTAAAAGTTCAGGCTTTGAGCGGAGTAGCCCGCAGGGGATGAGAGAACCCACCATAATCGCCTGACCCAGCAAGAAGCCTCACCTTTTATGCTCTTAAATTTTGAAAAAAAAATTACTTTTGACAAAATTTGAAAAGGGATTTTTCAGGGTGCATCTGGGAGGTGAGCTGAAGTGCTCAAGATGTCTATTTTGAAAAAAATTATAGAATTTGGGTTTACTAATTACCAGCTGAAGGAATAATTAGCAGGCAAGTGTAAGTATACTTTTCCGTTGTGGCCAATTTTTTGATCCGCAAGGAATACCGAACTTTTTGAAAAAACTTTGATTTTTTATTGCCAAAAGATATCTATCTTGTTTTAATACTTTTTTATTGCCGCAAGAAGTATTTTTTGTTTTGGCGCAGAAACTGAAATTTTTCTAAGTCCCTTTTTTGTATTGATCAGGCGAAAATTTCCATTTCCGCAAAGCAAATAGGGTTCGCAAAAAAGTATGGGTAATTTGGATATAGTCACAAATTTAAAAAATATCCGCAAAACAAGTAAGGGTAATACCGCGCAGTCGCAATACTATATTTATATATGTTTTGGTGTTAAAGTATGGGTAAATTATCGCTTCGGTAAAACAAATGTCTAAAATTAGATAATCCCGCAAAACAAGTTAAGTGGTTGCCGCAAGTAAAATGCTGAAATTTTATAAAGCGTTATGTCTCTGCAGGTTTAAGTTTTTCAATTTAGTTTTTTATTTTTTCATGAAAATAAAAATGTCTTTGTAGTTTATTACCCGTGAAAATATGACTTGTTTTTTGATATGTTATTTTGTTGTTTGAGTGTGGGAAAACTCAGTTATGTTATGAAATTTCGCGATCTTTAATTGCCAAATCCCGTTCCACTACAACCTCCTTCAGGTTCTGTGGAGTATACGTGATCTCTAGCCGAACATAAGTGAATCTGGGGTCCCTTTTTGTTCCGAAACTTTATCTAGGAGTACGTAAGCAGGTACTTCTTACGTCCGCACTTTAAAAAAAAGGAAAACCCAGAGACACTTTTTAATCCGTTCCTGGAATCTTCAACAATAATTCGCCTTTCAGCTATCGGTGTGCAATGATAGCTTACTCAGAGAACGTCGGATATTGTCACGAACGAATAGGGGTGTTATAGACGAATTTCCCTGATGCACGCGCCTAATCAAATTTGTCGTCGGTTTAGTAACTCTTCTAGATGTTCTGGAAGGTCTATGCTGTCGTCAGAAAAATCGTCGTTGTTCTGAAAGAGAAAAGAGAATTTCTTCTATCCAGAAATGGGGTTTTTTGAAGTGGAAGATTTGAAAATCTTGTTCGAAAACCAATTCTTTTTCGAAAAATAGAAGTTTTGGCCAATGAAAATCATTGGATTATCGAAATCAGCCGTAAAAACAGCCTTTAGAGACCACAACTCTATCGACGATTCAAAGTGTTGCGAAAATCCGGCGGTCCTTCGTAATCGCCTCAGGTTTTCTTCGAATTTCTTCAATCTTGTTGCATCTGAGGATCTGCTGCAAATTTGCCGTAAAAACGTAGGATTTTTATAGCGATTGGGCCGACACGCCCCAAAATCAGGTGATGTTACCAATAGAATGGTGTGACTTTTCAACGCAAATTTTGAAGTTTGATTGTGTCGCCGGATCTGAATATTTCATTTTGAAAATGCTTTTAGCATGTAAATTAACTTTGGAAAAATGGTTTTCTTTTTATTTTTCCAAGATTTTCTTTGCAGGAAAGGTGAATTTTCAACATTAAGCAACTTATATCGTATTAAACAAAAAGTTCATTACAAATTACGCTACCTTCCGGAACCTCATGCAATGTACCATGAATATTAATGTAATTTTTTTTAGTATAAGGATATATGTGAATTAATTTTAATGTACAGAAAGTTGAAATATCTTTTTAGTTATTTTTTTGAAATTTAAGATCCCATTTAATCAAATTTAATGTACAACGAACTGATATTTGAATTAATTGCTTTAGATTTAGAGTAAATGTAAATTATTCGCGATTTTAAGTACAAAATCATTAAATTTAGAATTGACATTAAATTTGCATTAAATTTAAGGTTATTTTTAACAGTGAGATTTAAATGTATCTAGAGAGTACTAGCCATTATGCCATTTAAGACTCCTGAGCTGACAGTATGTTTATCTGAGGGAATATGGTTGACAAATACACTGCAGAAAACAAATTATCTTCAAATACCTTTCCAGAAGACAAATTATCTTAAAATACCTTCAGCTATATTGTTTTGAAGTACCAGGCTTTATTTGATTTATCTCATATCTTTTACCTACAGGTATCTACCTATTAAAACTTGCCCTCGTTTTTTGTATTCAGCTAATGTTTGACCAACTCTCTTCTCTTGCTGTATTATTTGCTATTGTAGTTTCCTTCTCTTGTTTAGTACTATTTAAGTTCCTCATAGTATCTTGTCAATATAGCTAATGTTAATTACTAAATATATTATTAATTTCAAGAAGTTATAGAAGATCAACTGATTTACATTTTCGACATACTACATTGTCGGGACATGCTCGAAAAGTCTAGGTACAGAACGACGTAGAATATCTAAACCTAGAATTAAATATCCAATATACGGATGATTAACGTCCTCTGAATGGCGGTTAGAATAATAAGGACTTTATTTTGCTTTTTCCATTTATCTTCAGGAAACGAGAAGGTTAAGGGGAAGTGGTATTATATTCTACATTGGGGATCGTGGTATTGTTCTGTTTAAAACAATCTGAATTGCTGTTTTTCGCGTACATTTATTCCTTCTATGGTTAATCTTTTAAAAAGCATTTTAAACATATTATTTTCAAAATTGGGTTTATTATACCAATTGAGATAAATAATAGTCGATAAGTGGGTTTATTTTAGTTGCTTTGGAAATATGTTTAGAATTTAATTTTTAACTTCCTCGTTGTAAATACTTTCATTTTCTTTTTATTTATCTTTGTTAGTAGATTTAAGTGTTTTGAGAAACTTGTTTCGTTTAATTTAATAAAAATACTCACGTAGTTTACCTCGCGAGCGCCCTGATTGAGAGCTCTAACACTAGAGGTCTGACGTGAACAGTTAGATGGCAGCTATCCCTAGATCTTAAAGTTATGCTTGTAGTGTTGGTAAGCTAGTATAACCTGTAGTATTTGGTCACCATTTGGTATTAAAGAATACTGTTATTTTAGTTAATATAAAACGTATGATAGTGGGTATTGTTTCGGTATATTTGTGTAGTTCATAACATTATGGATCATAAATCAAATTTAGAGCATTTATATTTAAATAAATTATGCTGACATATTGCTACAGTTGCCCATGCACACGACATTAACATATCGCAGGAACTGGCGTTTAAAAAACAAATATTGTACTGTCGCTCGAATCAGCCATTTTAGCTGAATTAATGAATTTTCCTCAAACTATTCTCAACATTTTGCAAACAAACTTTAATTACGATTACGTAACTGGCTCTAAGTAGCTTGTGAAAAGTGACAAGAAGAAACTGAAGGCAACGATCCTTTTGGATAAGTCATCTTCATAAATTTTGTGTCTGAATAGTTGTTTAATTTTGTCATTTATAGTTTGTAAAACCACATAAATAGAATCACCCCCTTTCACATATATGTAGTCATCTAGTTATAATATTGCAAGATCCCAAAAAGATCGACTAGACTTCGAGAGCGCTTTGTCATAGCGTTTTTTACTTATAAGTTTATAAAATAGGTACTAAACAATATGGAACACCAGTAAATTGTCGGCGAAATGATCATATGCCACCAAAATATTCCATTTAAAGAAGTTTACAATCAAATTCTGTCAGGCACCTAGTTGACCATGATGGTGAAAGGCGATAAACGAAAATAATGGAGCACTACAGAAACGTCACTATTTATTGTCATTTGACAATTATTAATAAAAATCATGTCGGAGCGATTAAATTATAAGCATGAATATTATTTAAATTTGTTTAGTATCTATGAGGAATGTAAGAAACTTTTATCAAAAACATGCCAGACATTGGCATCCAGATAAATAGAAATCGTCACGGAACGATGTTAAATGATTATTGGAAAGTTTCAATAATTTTAGCAACGTTAAGGCAAAAATGCATAAAGTGGCTATACAAACAGGAATTCGACGACTTCAATACATAGAATTCTGTTCGAACACAATTTCTATCCTTATTTAATTAATATCTTTGTTTTAACATCTAACAGATACTAATTTAACGAAAACAGTGTTGTTTGTGCTGTAAGAAATAATAGAATAGTTAAATTACATTTTTGTGAAGAAAACTTAAATGGTGAAACATTAATAATACAAGGCAAAATATGTCCCCTTTTTAAATTATGTATCAACTTTTGTAGGAGAAAGATATTTAAATATTCTAGGAGAGTTAGACAATCAATATTTAAGCAATCTACCTCTGGTAAAACACAGTCCAATTTTTTTCCAACACTATGGCGCCCTACCATACAGAACAATTCCAGTTACCAATTTCTTACAAGCAACATTTTATGACAAGTAGATTGCCAACAATGGATCTGTTTTGGGGGCTCCTTGTTCTCTTGATTTGACTATCTCAGATTATTTTATATGGCGAACGATAAAAAACATTGTTTACTCTAATTCAGTGATAACAATTTATCTCCAGATTCAATTAGAGCATCCGCCCATGACAAACCAACTCGAAGATGCGAAATATTTCAGCTTGGAACTTTTGATCATTTATTAAAACAAATTGTTTCCCCTTGTAGGTAAGTCGTTTAGCATTTTGACATTACAAGAATGTTAAATTGTTAATATTTCAAAAATTACAAGTTTTTGAAATAGACAACCTTATACAAAGTCACTTTTATTTTTAAAGCTAAATACAATACATATTACGTTAAAAATATTAACTTTCAACGATTTTTTTTCAAGTTAATATTTAATGTTGGTTTTGATCACCCTGTATTTATTTATTATCAAAATATTAACACAGCCCGCTAAAGCAGAGCCCCTTTTAGAAGGAAACCTACCCCAATTAAATAATAATGGTCTGCAAACCCCATTTTTGACATAAAATTTAAAATATGTCAAAAACAGTTAGATTGATTAATTAATATTAATTAAGGACACGTCAACCCATGGGGGTGTTTTGGTGTCCTCAGAAGAATGGCGGTAGAGCAATTCTGTAGTGTCTTTTGAATCTTATGTGTGCTATTTAAAGGAAAAACAATAAAACGTATTAATAAAAACAAAAAATATTAACAAGACAAACACTGAAAGAACAAAAATACTAGTATCTATACCGGGTGTCAACGAATCTATTAGACAAGTCATAATTTCTAGAGTATTATGTGTATCAAAATGAGAATTGGTACAGGTAAATGTTATATGAAAAGGAGAGTTTTCGCATATTTTCCACTTTCCGGTCACTTCCGGTTTCACCGGAAATGGCCCCGGTTTTTAATTCTTAAATAGAACACCCTATATATTTTAGCATCTTTGGATTTCTGAGACAATTCTAGATCAGAATGTGACATTTTAAAAACTTTTTACGTCTACTTCATTTTTTTAGAGCCACTTTTAAAATTGCATCTAGGTGGCCATGCTCGGACGCAAACTAATCTAACGGCCTTAAGTGATGTCAAAAAAATACAATCGCAAAGTTTTAGTGACTAGTATGAAAGACAGAAATTGGATTAAAAATTTAATAAAATTAACAAAAAACTAACAAAATAAACTAATAACTTAGACGACGCACTTAAAATATTTGAAAGTACAGTAGCTGAATTTGTTAAAAAGTTTAGTGTAGTAAATGTTCAAAGTACATTCCTTCTTTTTCACGACACATTTCAGCTCGTTCAATTGTTTCTCTCAACACGTTTTGTAGCATTTGGGGCGTTATACTTCTAAATGCCCGTAAAATTCTTTCTTCTAATATTTCAAGAGTAGCTGGGGCTGCTCCATAGTAAACCCTTTCTTTAACATATCCCCAGACAAAGAAATCGAGCACAGGAAGATCCGGTGAGCGGGCTGGCCACCGTACCGGACCATTGGTTGCAATAATTCGATTATTAAAATGCTCTATTAAATAATTAAGAACTTCTCTAGTATTGTGAGGCGGTGCTCCATCTTGTTGAAAGTAAATTCGCCGTAAAACTGCTAAAGGTATATCATTGAGATGATTTTCGATTTCATTTTGAAGAAAACCTAAGTATCTAACCCCTGTTAACTGACCTTGAAACAATATTGGCCCAATTATTCTGTATCCAACGATACCAGCCCAGACATTGACGCCAAATCTTTCTTGAAAATTGCCCTCTCTCATTTCATGTTGATTTTGTTGGGCCCAGTACCGAGTATTTTGCTTATTGAACATACCATTATTTGTAAATCGGGATTCGTCGGAAAATAGAATAAAATCGATAAAATTTGGGTTACCTCTATGATTTTGAAGCAGCCAATCACAAAACACTACCCGTCTATCGCCATCCTCAGTATACAAATGTTGATGTAACTGATATTTAAATGCTCGATATCCATGCTTTTTCAGTATTTTTCTTGCTGATTCATAACTTATCTGTAGTTCTTGACTAATTTTTCTTAACGAAATTGTTTTATCAACCTCAACCATAGCAAGTACGTTAATCTCAGTCTCTTCATTTATGATAAACCTCTCTTCCGCCTCTTGATTTCCTATTTGCCTAAAATAGAGAGTTGCTGATTCGGATATCTATGAGCATACAACTTGGTAGCATTCCTTGAATTTTTATGACACTCTCCAAATATTAATAACATATCTACTTTTTCACTTTGAGTATACATTATTTTAACGAAAATTTAAACTAAACTTAACGAAAATTAAGAAACTTTTACGTCTGTTCTTAGAGCGTATGTCACTGTCATTATCTACTTAAAAGAGTGCTTTGTTTTCCAAAGAAGACTTGATAAAAACAGTTGCAAATTATTATTCATCATGGCTGTCCATGGCGCACTTGTCATAAGTAAATAAATTATCCAGTATTTTGCTTAATAATATTTAATTTCTGTTCTTATGTCTAATCCAATCGCAAATAAATTAGTACCGTTAGATTCGTCAAATAATGCTTTTTTCGAAAAGTAGTTGTCAAAAAGGGGTCGTCATTTGAAAATGAATAGTTAGAAATGAAAACGTAATTTTGTCAACTTGTCTCATTCCTGTCTTTCATACTAGTAACTAAAACTTTGCAATTGTATTTTTTTGACATCACCTAAGGCCCTTAGATTAGTTTGCGTCCGATCATGGCCACCTAGATGCAATTTTAAAAGTGGCTCTAAAAAAATGAAGTAGACGTAAAAAGTTTTTAAGATGTCACATTCTGATCTAGAATTCTCTCAGAAATCCAAAAATGTTAAAATATACAGGGTGTTCCATTTAAAATTCAAAACCGGGGCCATTTCCGGTGAAACCGGAAGTGGCCGGAAAGTGGAAAATATGCGAAAACTCTCCCCTTCACATACCATTTACCTGTATCGATTCTCATTTTGATACACATAATACTCTAGAAATTATGACTTGTCTAATAGATTCGTTGACACCCGGTATGGACAGGTATGTGCAGATAGCTGCACCAACTCAAGATTCGGTTTTAGATCCATCAGTGAATATCAATATATGGTTTCTGTACTTAGTGTGAGTAAGTTCGGTGAAGTAGTTTCTAAGGAACTCTCTGTTGCAGGACTCCTTAGAGTGTTCCAGGAAAGATAAGTCGGCTACGATGGGCGGAGAGTTCCATGGCGGGAATGAGAATCTTTCATGAAAGATAGGATCTGGGAGTATGTGAGAGGTAGTTTGACACAGGAAGAGGAGTCTCGTTTGTGACCCAGGTGGTCGATTGTTGACTAGAGGGGGAGGAAGCAAGAAGTATCTGGAATGAGATATGAAGGGTCTAAACTTCAAAGAGTTTGCATAGTTTAGTAGTATGATATTTCTTCTGTGGTGAAGACGAAGAATTTCTGACTCACAATATAGACTGAAGGTGGTGCTAGTGCGGAAAGCACCCAAGGCCATTCGTATTCCGCCATTATGATTAGGATATAAGCTTTTGAGGAAGTAAGGGGGGGCAGATGAGTAGGCCACAGAGCCGTAATCCAGTTCAGAAAGAATGACGGAGTTGTGGAGTCTTAGTAATGAGACGCGATAAGAACCCCATTCAGATCCAGACAGCATTTTTAAAATGTTGAGATCTTTAGAACATTTCTTCTCAAGGTAGTCTATGTGTTGGCCGAAGTTTACAGAAGAGTCAAAGTATAAACCCAGGAATTTATATGCAGAGGGGTTGGGGATATGATTAGTATTCAGGAGGATAGAGGAAGTTTTAAGGCAAGATCTGCGTTTACAGAAATGAACAATAACTGATTTAGAGGATATGGATAATCTCAAGGAGGAGGCCCATTGATTGAGATTAGAAAGGCTCGTTTGTAGAATTGTCTCACTTACCAAATTATCCGAGGAGGCGTGATATATTGAGATATCATCGGCAAATAAGCAGAAAAAACAGTTAGACTGAGTTCCATTTAAAATAAGCAAGAAAGCATCAACTTTCGGTATAACCAGAAATGATGGCATCTTGAAAATATTTTAGCTGAATTCCTCCCATTGTGTTTAGTACACGATCAAATTTAAAAAATTTTCCAAAATTTATTTTTCGAAAAAAAAATATAAGTTGGATTTCAAATTTATTTCAGTTATCTATTCCACCCTGTATAAACTAGAAACCATTAATGAATTGGAGGTTTTCTTTTTTGTTAAAATAGCTAATTAATATAATGAATTTAATTTTGCAAGATTTTTTATTGTTCATCAATCATAAGAAGAAAAATCAATACTCTAAGCAATGGCAAATTAAATACTGGTTGTACATTCTATATCCTACATCTTTAACCCATTTTTCATTAGAAAAAAAGTAATTACATACATTATCGATGACTAGTTAAACATCTAATTGCACCTTCACTCAACAACATGCTGTGGTCTTTAAATATTACCCATCTTATTATCTTAATTATTAGGCAACTTAACATGGATACTGTGTGAAGATACCGAGAACCTAATGAGCTGTTTTATTAGGAGTTAGCAAAATTATTTAAAGTCAGGCTTAAAAACTTATTTTTCATAGGGTTTTTTCTCCCATATGGATATGCGTATTACAGCAGGTATTTATTTATTTATTTATTTATTTAAACCCATTTCACAGTTACAAAAAAACAATTATCAAATGGGTACAACAGAAAAAAAAACTTAAATATTTACAATGACAAAACAAACAAAAAAAAAAACAAGCATACACAAATTACCAGAAATAAAACTACAAAATATTAAATACTTAATTATTTTTTATCTCTGCCAATCTGCAGCTAAATATGTCGAATTTATTTGATTCTCGTTGTAGATTCTGCACATCCTATATAAACGAGAGTAGTTACACACATTTGTACAAGGTGTAGGACAATAGAATGTGGCAGATTGGCGAGCTGAAGTCCTAGGTAAAAGAAAACTTATTTTTTCAGTATGTCACTACATTCCACTCTGTTATGCAAAACTTTATAAAGAAATTTGAGGTCTGTGACAATACGTCTATGTTCTAGAGAAGAGAAAGAATGCCGTTGAAGTAAGATTTCATGCGGAAACCCTGTTTCAGGATAATGTCCATCAATTCGAAAGCTTAGGTATTTCAAGAAACGCCGCTGAACTCCCTCAAGGTCATTAATATGATTTTGATAATCAGGAGACCATATTATGGAAGCATATTCCAATTTAGATCTTACAAAAGTGTAATAAAGTAAAATGAGAGTACTTTTATTAGAAAATGTTTATGAGTTTCTGATAATAAAGCCTAATGATTTAAAACATACCTGTATAAGATCATTTATATGAGGAACAAATGGAAGTCTGCTATCAAATGTCACATCCAGATCCCTAAAGCATTCCACCCGTGGAACTGATGTTCCATCAATTTTATAATCATACACCAGCACGTTTTCCTTTCATGTGAAAGTCATGACTTTGCATTTACCAATGTTTAGAGGCAGTCTGTTTTCGCTACACCAATCGGTGACAGTATTTGTAGTCTTTGACAATCAGCATCGATTTAAACAGAAGTAAAAATTTTAGCGTCATCCCCATAGAGTAGCATTGTACAGTCACCCACAATTCCATTAATAAATTTCATAAGTAATCAACATAATTTAATGAATTTTTGCGATATTCTCACTTAAAAGTGACAAAATGGCCATTTTTGGCTACATTTAGGCTTCAATATCTCAAAAATAATACTACGCAACAAACTTGTTGATAGGTGATAACCGACATTTCTTCTTGGATACATTTGTTCCTTACCCAAACAAGAGGTATCATGTAGAAGTAGCCATCATTAACATGATTTGAAGACTCTCTCCAGATTATTGGGACAGCAAACCCCATCGATGGTTTTTACTATTTAACTAGTTTTTCAGACTGAAAGCGCATGCACTACAGCAGATATGTGGCGCCCACTGTTTGTCTTCATCCCCAATATTGCTACCGAAATAAAACTGATATGCCTTTCTTCTCAATGGGGTAATAGACCGCTTCTGAGACGCAAAAGTCACCTCACCCCAAACATAACAGAAATGATTTGGATTGTTTACACACTTTCGAGATATCTTATAATCCCAACTATTCGATTCGACTCACTTACTTCATCTTACCTAACCTCTCCGCTTTGTAGTAGTTTATATACCCAAATACGGTTTCTACATTTTCAGTCTATACAAAGCACACATAAAAGTCGATTTACGTGGGTTTAAATGGCTATATCTCTTATTTTAAGCCCTAGGGGGTTGAGATGTCGTATATGGGAGGACATTCCTGGAGATCCTCCATGCGTAGTTGCCAAGTTTTGAAAAATTTCCTTAGCTTGGCAACGTTGCGACCCTCTATTTTTATAACAATAGAGTTATACTACATGCATTCTTTCAGTTACATTGTTAATATGTAGGGAGACAGGACATCACGTATCTCTACAACTTAAACTAATATTAAAAAGATAAATTTAATTTTGGTTTTAGCACACAAAAAATGGTAAGATGTAGTCGATTTTATTTACATAAATTTTAGCCATTGTCCAGTGTAATAGGTGACAGAACATGCCCATAGCCTGAATATAGTAAAATAATGTGCGCACTTGGAAACTAAAAATATGATTTTAGCCCTGTTGTGGGTAGAACCTGCTGCCTAACCCTATTTGCAATTGTAGATAGGGACCTCGAAAAAAACATTCAAAATTCGAGGTCTTGTAAAAATTTAAAATAGCGGAGAGACATGTATAACAACTTAAGACATACAGTAACCGTAAAAATTATCGTTTGGTATTTTGTTTGTTTTGTTTATTGAAAAGTAAGAATAAATTGTTTAAATACTTTTTATTACATTTTTCTTAAACAATTTTTTAAACTATAGTAAGCGATTTTAATCTAAAGATCCTTAAAACAACGTAAAATATACAGTAACTGCGAAAATCATCGTTTTGTATTTTCAAAAATTTTATGAATAAATGTTTTCTTGTAATTTTAAAATTTTTCTTTATTCGTAATAGGTTAAGCGGAGGAATTACTGCGATTGATTCAGTACGTTCGGCATTCATTATGTAAAATCTTATTTTTAATCAATATTTTGATAGCAACTTTTTTTTAACGAAAGTTTGAATGCACTGGTCTAATTATGTAAAAAAAAATCTTGACCAAAGTAAAAAATTAAATATAAACAGTATAATTTAATTTCTGCTGGTTTTACTGCGAAAATAAATGTTTTATTGTGCTGCAAATAATGCGCAAACATCTAATATTATGCGCCTATTGCTACGAAATTCAATTTAATTGAGGTTAATATTCTTTGAACTTTGAATACATAAATATTTAGGTATGCGATTAATAATGGGGAATCTACATGCATTTTACTTTACATCCCATCAATTAACACAATTAACAGTTAACACCAGTGCAGGCTGCTTGCTAGATGTGATGTTATGAAAACATTGGCGGGGTTTGTTTGCTCCGTAGTTTTATATAACCAAATCCTTAATGAGGGTTTACTCTTACTAATGCGGATCTAATTTCGATTAAAATACTTATCCAACAATTTATATGATGAACTTAAATAATATTAGGTGGTATTATTATAGAACAAATCGAAATATACACAAAAAAATCTTGTTTCATTGTAAAAAATCTCTCTTTTGAAATTCGCAGAATATGTTGCGCCCACAGAAATAAAGCCGCTTACACTATTCTCTTCACCGATGAAGCATGGTTTACCAAAAATGGTATCATAAATTTACACAATTCACATATATGGGCTGATGCAAATCCTCATGCAACTATTGTTTCGCATTGTCAACATCAGTGCCAATCAATTATTGTCTGAACAGGAATCATTGTCAATTTTTTGATTGGACCATTCATATTTCCGGCACGACTGAATGGAGAATTTTATATGGAGTTCCTCCGGAATGCTTTTCACGATTTAGTAGAGCACTTACCACGTGAAACACGTCGAAACATGTACTACATGGACGATGGAGCACCACCCCATTTCAGCATTGCTGTGCGACAGCACCTGAATAACGTCTATCCAAAACGTTGGATAGGTAGAGAAGAGCCTATTGCCTGGTCTCCTCGACCTCCCGACCTAAATGCCGCAGGATTTTTACCTGTGGGGACACCTCAAAATCCTGGTGTCTGGTCGATAGTAGAGAAGAACTTCTACGGAGAATCACTTTTCATTGTGATCAAATAAGGAACAATGCTGAGTTATTGTGGCAGGTACAACAGTCCTCAATTCGTTGAGTGTAACAGACTCCACGAAGCCCATGTTGAACGCTCTTACGAAGTTTTTAACAAAGCAGTTGGATTAACTTTTTATTGAAACTATGGTGACTCGGGAAAATTCTTTTTTTTCATATTCAACCCAACATAAGTTAGGGGACTAACAGTGTAAATAAAATAACGTTTTATCGAAAAAGGTTAGAAATAGAGATATGAACGAAGAACACCTAATTATAAATAAAATGGTCCATAGTCAAAGGTATGTAAAAAACATTGTTCAAAGTTCTTATCAAACAGGGCGTAAAAAATGGGGTCATGAGTATCACAGCTAGTCCATCCCTGCAGCTGTGAGTAATTCACAACACTTTCTTGGAGAGTAATTTGAAAGGTCTTACCTGGTATATATCATATTAAAAAAAATATACCTGGTGGTTCAATAGTTATGTGTGAAAAACTTGATTCCATTGCAGCTCTTTGGGAGTCTTTGTCTCCGAAGAAGGAGGCTTATAGGAAAAAAAATTATATAAACTTGAAGTATTTCTTTCATTTGTTTTTTTTTTTTTAACCGTGAGATTTCCCACATTTTCCGGGACACCCTGTATAATATCACGATTTAAGTAACACTGTTCTTTTTCTACCTAATAATAGGGACGCTGGTCGTGTAAGGCGGTGCAATTAAATAATTAAATATATAAGTAAATAAAAATAAATAAATATATAGAAAACGTTTTTCAACTGTGCATTATGAATCAAATGTATATTCTTTTTCTTGCAGCTCGTTTTCACTCATTACTAAAAGAACAACAAAACACCTATAATTCATAAATAACTGCACTTTAAATGGCCATAATAATGGCTTTATCAAATAATGTGTTATATACTTGGTATGATGGCCTACTTTGTCTAATTGATCGAACACAGTAAGATTAGTGACCAAATCCTGTTTGTATACTACAAAAAAAGTTTTAGTGAAAAAATCACTGCGTAGATACTTTCATCTTTCGTAATCGTTTTTGTAATTTTTTAAAATTTCATTCAACTTTTTCGCCTAAAAGTTTTTCCATATTTAGATACACAATCTTATAAGACATTTTGTTTTCAATTGACTTAGGTCAGTTTTAATTTGGCTAGTAGGTTTTAATTTAATAAATTACATTGGACAACAGCCAAAAAGTCTCTAAAATAAAATCGACTAAATCTTACCATTTTTGGTGTGCTAAAACCGAAACTAAATTTATCTTTTTAATATTAGTTCAAGTTTTAGAGATACGTAATGTCATGTCTCCCTATATATTAACAATGTAACCGCAAGAATGCGCGTGGTGTATTTGTATTATTATAACAATAGAGGGGTGCGACATTGCCATACATGCGTTTTCCCCACGTTAGGGATCCACCGCATGTGGATCTCCAAGGATGACCCCATATACAAAGTCCCAACCCTATAGGGCTTAAAATAACGGAGCCATTTAAGCCCATATAAATGGACTTTTTTGTCTGCTTTATACTAAACAGCTCCTGTATACAAACAAATGGCACACGCCACTATTGCGAATATTATGGAATTGAATAGAAAATTCTCGAATATTCTCTAAAAATGTGGTAGCCGTATTTGGGTATACATATAAGCAGCTATAAAGCGGAAGGGTTGGTTAGTCGAAGTTAGTGAGTCGAATCGAATAATAGGTAAGATATCTCGAAAGTATGTAAACAAACCAGATCACTTCTGTTATGTTTGAGGTACGGTAACTTTTGCGTCTCAGAACCGGTCTATTACTCCATTGATAAAAAAGGCATGTCAGTTTTATTTCGGATGCAATAATGGACATCACATATCTGGTGTAATGCATGAGCTTCAAGTCTGAGAAACTGCTTAAATAGTAAAAGCGATCTGTGCAGTTTGCTATCGCAATGATCTGGATGGAGCCTTCAAGGCATGTTAATGATTGCTATTTCTGCAGCATACCTCGTGTTGAGCAAGGCACATATATATCCAAGAAGAAAAAGTCGGTTATCAACTACCCAAATATACCATCTGCCATGAGACCTTGCCTCATAGTGACGAACTTCCTATTCCAGAATCCCCAGAAATATTCATTTACGAATCAGATAATAACGACACAACGATTTCTCAAGGAGAAGATATGCCATTAACATCAAGAGATCCTGAATTCACAACTAGCACGTTATACCACCAACCGCACAAAATAACCCAATCAGAATTAAACGATCTTGCCATAGACTTAGAACTTCCAAAAAGTAAAGCAGTGTTACTAGGATCAAAATTCCAGCAGTGGAACTTATTCGGTGACGCTGTTACAGTATGCGTTTTTCGTAAAAGCCATAAAGGTCTAGCACCATTTTTTAACATGCAAAAGAACTTGGTTTTCTTCAATAACATTAGCGGTTTATATATAAACTACAAGCTAGAGGAATGGTGATTGTTTATACACAGTTCAACATTGAGTTTAAAAGCAGTATCACATATTATTTCATATGCGAAATATTTTATCGTCTATTTCTGTTAGATATGCAGTTCACATGAAAGAATCATACGACAATATGAAGTACCTATTGGCAAGTGTAAAATACGATAAGCACCAAAGGCAGATCTGTGGGACAGTCGGGGAAAGGCATTTTATTACAAGAGAAAAGACCGTTCAACAATCTACAACTTAGTAAAAAGAATGTAAAGGGTGTTTTTTATGGAGGTATAGAACTTTTAAATGGAATAAACAAAAGATGAATTTTTTAAATTGACATGCAATTTACTTTATTCGAAAGATAACCTGGCATTATAATTTAAATATGCCTTCTGGCATATGACCGCCACGGCTGGCTCGGACGTAGTCTAATCTGGAGGTCCAATTTTCGATGACTTTTTCCAACATTTGTGGCCGTATATCGGCAATAACGCGGCGAATGTTGTCCTCCAAGTGATCAATCGTTTCGGGCTTATCGGCGTAGACTAGCGACTTCACATATCCCCACAGAAAATAGTCTAGCGGCGTTAAGTCGCACGATCTTGGAGGCCAATTCACGGGTCCGAAACGTGAAACTATGCGTTTCCTTCAATAAATTAATTGTGGCACGAGCTGTGTGACATGTTGCGCCGTCTTGTTGAAACCACAGCTCCTGCACATCATGGTTGTTCAATTGATGAACGAAAAAGTCAGTAATCATGGCTCTATAGCGGTCACCATTGACTGTAACGTTCTGACCAGCATTGTTTTTAAAGAAGTACGGACCAATGATTCTACCAGCCCATAAAGCACACCAAATAGTCAGTTTTTCTGGATGTAACGGTGTCTCAACATACATTTGAGGATTATCATCACTCCAAATACGGCAGTTTTGTTTAATGACGTATTCATTCAAACAAAAGTGAACTTTGTCGCTAAACAAAATTCGCTTATGAAAATCGGGATCAACGGCAATCTTGTTTTGGGCCCATTCACCGAATCTACGCCTTGCTAGGTGATCGGGTGGCTTCAATTCTTGCAAGAGTTGGATTTTGTAAGCACGCAAACCAAGATCTTTCCGCAAAATCTTTCATAAAGTGAATGGACACATATCCAATTCCTGTGCACGATGGCGGATAGACTGATTCGGGTCTTCCTCTACAACTACAACACTCTACAACAGCAATGACTTCTTCTGTACGCACTGTACGACGTCTCTGTGGATGAGTATTATCATTTAGAGTAAACTTGGTGCGAAAACGTTCCATAGTTAATCGAATTAATTGCTCTGATGGACGATTATGTTGACCGTAAAATGGACGTAGTGCGCGATACGTATTTCGAACAGAACCATGATTTTCAAAATAAACTTGCACAATTTGGAAGCGTTGTTCAGGCGTCAGTCTATTCATGTTGAAATGCCAAACCAAACTAAACATAAATCACTTGACAGCTGACAAAATGGCCGCCAGTTAAAAAAGTGTTGCCAACTTAAAGTTTTATACCTCTATAAAAAAAACCTTTATAACATATGCTGTTGGTAGACCCCAAGAAAATTTTGTTGCCACCAAATTGGGCCTAATGAAAAACTTTGTTAAGGTACTGAATACAGATGGGCTAGCTTTTCAGTAGCTGCGTCAGAAATTCCGAAGGCTAAATATTCTGAAAGACAAACATTTTGACAGCACTCTATCAGATATTGAAAAAATGATTAGAATGACTTTCGCCTCGTATTCACTAATTTTTTCGGAAATAAAAAATTGATAATAACGTTAACTTTTGTTGAAAATATGCTCTCATATTACCAAAAATTGGGATGTAATATGTCTCTAAAGATCCATTTCCTACACTTACATTTGGACTTTTTCCTGACAACTGTTGAGTTGTAAGTACAATGGAGAAAAGGTGTCAGGGAAAGTGGAATGCTTCCACGCTTGCCGATTACTGTTAAACTCTTGTCAGAGATGCTCCAGAAATAATTCACAAAAAAAAACAACAAAAAGACAGGATATCTAGGGTTGCTACAAGTGTAAAAGAATGTATTTTTTATTATTTCAATAAAAATAAAATAAAGAAAACTTGTTCTTGAAAATTGCAACTAAGTTTTTAATTTCAATGTCATTTTTGTGTTCAGCGCACCAAAATTAACAAAAAAATTCACTTTTCATACAAAATACAACAAATAAACTAAAATTTGTTGCGTAGTGTTAGGTGTCTCTAAAATGTCTGAACAAAACGCTGGTATAAATTCCTGAGACTAAAATATAAGGATCTAAGTTAAAATTTTTTAAAACTTTTTTTAAAAATGGCTTGATTTCTAATAAGTTTGGTACTTTGGAGTTTTTTAGGATAAGAAATCAAGATATAATTACAGTTTTGACATACATTGCAGAGGGTGCCACTAGCAACACTTCGACAACATTTCAAGTTCCATTTTTTTTTGTGTCCCGATATAATAAATTTCTTATTCTTGAACTTCTTTTATCCAAAAAAAGTTATATCTTGTAGGTGTCGCTTCGACCAGCCGTTTCTTAGATAATCAAATTTTAATGTTTAGTTGCGTAATGAGACTTGTCGTAGCCCCCTTCATATTTTATCCAGGTTTAGGACTAGTTCAAGAAATTTGGAGCAAGTTTAAGGGCCAACACCTATAAATATTTAAATAACAACGAGTCAACAACAATAATAATGTAAGAATAAGCTGGCAAAAAATAATGAGAATAACAGACAAAGTCAATAACAAACCAAAAAAATGTTAATGATTTAATTATTTAACTAAACTCTAAGTAAATGTTTGAAATGATCTCCGTTTTCATGTACACAGAGATGAATTTCACGGAGAAAGTTGAACTGCGGAGAAGAGAAAAATATATATATATATATATATATATATATATATATATATATATATATATATATATATATATGTTTATACGGCTTTCACGGATTCGTCCGTGTGAGATGCATTAGCAGTGGTTATATCCACATTATGCTGTTGTAGTGCTGAAATCACATTCAGCAAACGTACAACTATATGCAACTCCGCATATAAGTGAAGTAAAATGCGAAACAGTGAATGCAAACTTCGCTCCATCATATCTTTTCTGTGTTAGGGGTTGCACAGTTAGAATAAACTGTAATAAAACACAGTTCATCCCATTCCACCACCATCGAGATGGTGGCTTACCTGTACCACCGCACCGGGAAAAGAAAGTCAAAGCTTACCCTCCCCGCCACAGTGATATGGCAGAGATACATGTTTCGTCTCTCACTAGACTCATCGGGGTACCGACATGCACCTGGCTGTGCAAAGGACAGATCAGAAGGAAGCATGCAACACTGAACACAGCTTCGCCGACCTCTCGTCGGATGGCTTATATATGTTTATACGGCTTTCACGGATTCGTCCGTGTGAGATGCATTAGCAGTGGTTATATCCACATTATGCTGTTGTAGTGCTGAAATCACATTCAGCAAACGTACAACTATATGCAGCTCCGCATATAAGTGAAGTAAAATGCGAAACATTTAAATAGTTTTTTATATGTATTATCCTTTCAAGCAGAGAAAAAGAAAGAATACATACAAACAGTTCGTTTCCTGGAAATACAACTCTGGTCCTCCCCCCCCTTCGCGTTTTAACCACCTTATGGTCTCATCAGTGGAGATGTGTCGAACCGAGAGTAAGATTTACAGGAAACAACTGCTCTGTTTGAAAGGATAGTACATATAAATAACCATTTAAAAATGGCAGATAGATTTCTTTATTTTTTACCGAAATATTGATTTTTAAAAATCTGAAAGATTCTATGAGATATTCAACCCACGTTTCTTTACTGATTTGATTTGTTCCATTAAGCTCTTTTACTTCCCATGAAAGTTATTTTCCATTTGTTTCGATAAATCCTCACAGTACTTATTTTTTATTTGTCTAACTAACAATGATGTTTCGTTGCGAACTATTTTGTATTGTTCATACGTGTCATTTTGATGTCATAGCTTAAATATTGCAGACAGACAACAAAAAAAATAAAAAATTGAATCAAGTAAAAGCAACTGTTTGGTTTTTGTTGGCATTTCTTCATTCTTAGTCCTTTAGGCATTGATTTAACCTAAACTCCTAATGAAGACCAAATGCTGAAATCGATTTTTATCTTTTAGAAATAGGAAAATTTTAATAAAATAAAAATATGAGTGTCTAGTTTCTATTTAATTTTACACCTGAGGTTAAATGACTACCAGATTATGATTACCTAAACTGATAAAATCACAAAATTATCATCCAACGAAATTTTTTTTCACTTCCGCGAGAAGATGTAATCAGAAGCTCCTTGTTGACTTTTTCCCAACACCTCGAGATCTCCTATCACTCGTTAAGTGAAAACGTAAAATTTCAATTCTCTCTTCTCTCTGTTTATCGTTCTTGAGATCTTTATGCCGCTCGAGGTTTATTACTGCAAAAATTACGGTGAGACCTTTCGTGAGCGATAAAAGAGCTTTCGTAGAGATCATTTTGAAATATAAATCAAATAAATAAGTAATTTTTGATTTCAGTGATAACTAATGTAAAATATGTTCATTTTTTAGGATATTGGATCGATTTAGCGAAATATGTATGTTTAAACAATGGTGTAGCGCTGGTTTCTGCCGCCCGGGGCATATACAAAATTTTTCACCTTCTCCCTTCCACAGTAAGAGATAATATGATTATAAAGAAGATAAAATTTTCTAGATCGAAGAAAATGTAACCTGCCAAATTGAAAACTTTTAACAAAAAATTGAAAATTTTTAAAAATTGGGAAATTTAATTTAATTGTAAATACAAGTTTTTTATTCTTGTATTATTGAATTATTAAAAGTAAAAAAATATTATTAAAATATAATAAATAATTTTTTATTGAGAAAATCATTTTTAAAAATTGCCAATTTTTTATAAATATAAAATAGAAGTGTGTTATTCGCTTAAAGAAATCCTTAGCCCCTTCGATGATATCAGCTCCTTAAAAACGCTCGTTCTTTCTAATTTTGGTCAGGTTACTGGAATATCCAATAAGTTAATAAGTTATGGTGAACCAGGTAGACAAATACCGAAATCTCTGCCTGAAGAGAGGATTGTCCGAAATCGACATATGGTTGCGACTTTTCTCAAACTGGCAGGGTTGAGGTGTGCCCTGAGGATGGTCCGATAGAGAGACCGAAAGCGCTTGGCCGATCGTAATAATTTCAAATATACACTGAAATACAAAATCCGTCAATTTCTTGATTTCTTCGGTGTACAACCTGTTAATAACTTATTCATTTTCACGTTATGGTGAACCAGGTAGACAAATACCGAAATCTCTGCCTGAAGAGAGGATTGTCCGACGTCGACATATGGTTGCGACTTTTCTCAAACTGGCAGGGTTGAGGTGTGCCCTTTGACAAGGTCTGAGCCCTGAGGATGGTCCGATAGAGAGACCGAAAGCGCTTGGCCGATTGTAATAATTTCAAATATACACTGAAATACAAAATCCGTCAATTTCTTGGAATATCCAATGACATTTGGAGTATCGTGCTTAGATCTACCATTAGAAAGAGAGATTCTGCTCCTTGAAAACGCTCTAACTCTTTTTAAGCGTGAGCCAACTTTCTTGTATAGGATCCACAGGCTATATTAAATAATATTAATTTCTCTTAAGTCTATGATCAACACCCACAAAAATCTCCAAGCACCTATTTGGACAAAATCCGGAAATGTAAAATTTTTAGACCGTCATATTGCATTTGACATATTAAATTTTCTTAAAATAATTTTAAAAGCGCTATTCACACCCTCACAAAAACGATTCAGTACTAATTTTGAACAAAACAAAATACGTCAACCTTTAGTCCGCCATATTGGATCCGCCCTATAAAAATTTCCAAAAATACTTTTAAATTCGTAGTAAAATCCGCGCCGAAAATTCCCTCCTAACAATTTGGGAGAAAATCGGACAAAATTTATTTTTTTCCACCATATTGAATCCGTCATATTTTTTTGTTCGCCATATTATCAGCGCTATCTTGAAAAATACTACACCAATTTCATCTAAAATGATATGGGACCACCGTAGGAATTTTCTGAACATAAAAAATTTCATTTAAATCAGTGACGCGTAATCGATGTACATACATAAAAAAAATGATTAGCGGTCGAATTGAGAATCTGCTTCTTTTAGAAGTCGGTTAAAAATACGTATAAAGCTTATAAAATAACGAGATGATCATACTCATCTCTTAAGGAAAAAATTAAAGGAAATTGCAATTAAAATAAAATGTTTTTTTTTTTCGAAATTTGCCGTATATAGTAAAATATTGCTCGAGGTGAGTGCCCCCTACGCTACGTCAGTGTATTTAAATTGACCACAAAGTGTATCCTATAGAATGATTTCCTAAATAAGCTGTGCGCAAATATATTAGGGACGAGTCCATCTACGTACACGCTAGTGTCAACGCATTCAAGTTACTTGATAAGCAATCGTACCCATATTTCTAAACAGAACCTATATCTATCTATCTATGCTTTTGTCTATATAGCATAAAGCATAATCTCGGTGGCTATATTTAATTTTGGTTGTGTTTCAGGAGTTGCGAAGTTAAGTTTGTCTGTCTTTCTTGTTTTTATTTGTTGTTGCGAACTTAAGATTTTATGCTTCTTTTGTTCTTTTTGTTTCAATTATGCCTGGAAAAAAGTGTTGTGTGCCTGAAAGTACTAATCATGTTTCTTTTAAGACAAATCACATTCCTAAATCAGACCCATAAATATTCAAACAGTGGATACGTAGTAAAACAAAGGCAACCGCGATCATTAGAATCTCCCATAGTTTATAATTGCTATAGAGTACGTGACAAACACTTCACTCTAGACTATTTACTGGGACAACGGGTGGTTTTAGTGAAGTTTATTTTTAAATCTGGTGACGCTGAATCCAATGGATATTTATATATTTGTGGGAGATCTGGGTACTTTTCTGTGACCTCCATAATTTTTGATTCCGCCTTTATTTTTCACTCTTTTGCCTTGGAGAGGTTGTTCGGTTTGGGTTACTGTTTTGAGTTGTACTTTAGTTATTTTGAAGTGGCTTATTTTTTGATTATAATGTTCTAGCTGTGCAACTTGTTTTTCGATGTTTTTATGGCTATTTGGCATAATTTCACCAGTTCTTATAACTGTTTTGTTTGTCTGTTGTATTTTTCTTTTATTTTGAGACTGTATGGGTTAAGTTGTTCTGTGTTAGTGATTCTTCTTAAATTTCCATTGATGTTATGGATTCTGGTGTAATTTCTTTAGTTTTTTGTTGTTCTTTCGGTCCTTTTGCTTTTTGTTTTAGTCATTATTTATGAAGTATGTTCCTCGGATGGAATTTTTTTGCTAATGCACTTCTGCACTCTTCACTTGTTTCCAAATACTCTCTCCTTGATGGTTACCCCTTAGTGGACGAATGCGAATGAATGGATTAAGGTTTTTTTGCATTTCAACCGATTTTGAATGACCTTCACGAGACCCATTCGTGAACGAACGACGGCTACATTGAGTTGTAGGTACTTCACCATCATACAAAGAATTAAGCACATCGATATACACTTTTTAAGAGAAACTACGTTGTATAATGTGAAAAATAATCGCACGAAGATCTTCACGAGTTAATTCTAATTTTTGGCCGACATTAAATTTGGAAATTAGTGTAAACAACACAAATAGAATTCGTATGTCAAAATGTTTTGAGTATATATATCGTTTAAAATGTCAAAATTCAGTGTTGTCAGTTCCCGCACTCTAAACAGCCAGCCTTGTGCTGATATTTTATTTGTTAATTCAATTAAGTGTTTGCTCAAATCAAATGTTCATTTTTACATTAACGTATTGTAATTGGGATGCTGACTGTATTCAAATAAAAATATAATTTTTCCGCGAGACGGTAGTTTCCACAATAGAAATCGTAAAAAACGTAATATTATCCTTTATTTTTTAGGAATTTTATTTTTATTTAATAATCAAATGTAATTAAATCTCCTTCGAGTCACGTTACAACGAATACCAATCAAAGTGAATGATGTCACTTCACAGTAACGTCATCGTTGGCATCCCGTCCTAATACAGTTATTCTTTTGAGTCCATTATTACTTTCAGTTCTATCACTTGAAGTAATCATGATCACTTCGACCTAATAACAAGTAAATGCATATTCAAAAGAACATAAGTTATCAGTTTCACGTTTTTCACTTTGATTATTTGATAATTACTCTAAAAAATACAGCCAACATCATTGCTGTCACGAATTTGACATACACCTTTTTTGGTTTTATGTCACATTCGTGTTCGCTGTCTAGGGCTACGTTGCCTAATTAATATTTAATGGTCATTTTCTAGTAATTACTTCGAAATTTGCTTACTTTTCCCTTTGAAAACAAATTTGGGAAATTTTCTCATGATGGAAAGTAAATTTATTGAAGTGATGACTTCCATGTAAGTAATTTACCAAGGATCGTTATTTGCGCAACCGATAATGAATACATACTAGTAATCATAACTAAAATAAAACGAGTAGCGCCGAACCCTGGCGGGCTAGCTGAAGCCATATTTTCCTATTATTTTCCGAAGATGGAACCTGAATAAATAACTTTTCAAGTGTTTTAATTGTAGTACTTGTACACTGAGGCAACGCACAACACTTAAAATGACTTAGAACTCATCTTTTATTACAAAAATTACGAAAAAGTGATGTCACAGAGATAAAGTGACAAGTATTGGCGTTTTGGAGGAAAACTTGAAACGGAATTTCAAATCTATGATTTTTAAATTATTAGTTGTATTAAAATGAAAATTAAATATTTTTGGCTACATTAGGTACTTATGTATGGTTTTAAACAGTTTCCCAAAAATAGTTAAATTCTGAATTGATTAAGAGTTTTTTTAAGAAAAGGAAAGCTATTGTGTGTATTTCAGAGTATATTTTAAGTTACAGGCCAAGTGCTTTCGGTCTTATTTAGACCATCCTCAGGGCTCAGACCCTAGAAACAAGAAAAAATGGTCAGTAAATAAGCTTTCTCAGTACTCACCTACCACACTCACTCGTCAAACAGCACACCTTAACCTTGCCATTTGGAGAACAGTCTCCAACATCAGGGCAGCCTTTGCACAGTCTAAATCACGTATACAATTAAAACGTCAATCCTAAATTAAAATCAAAACGATTAGAACAATGTGAACACTAATATTATTACAAACAATCAAGTTTTACATTAACAACTTAAAAGATAAAAGTGAGGTTATGCCACACACAGTCATAGCATAATAAAGCAATAAAAATTGTCTAATAATTAAAAAATATATAAGTATGTGTGAGCTTTTTTAATTTCTTGTTTATTACATTTCATATCGCTATTCATTGGTAATGCGAAAAAGGGCAGAAAGGAAAGGTAGTAGAAGTTTTTTTATCTACAAGGTTATTGTTATTAGCTATTCTGTGATATATTTCGAACACATGAGTTCCGTGGCTTGAAATTATTTTCATTTTTGTGAAAAAGCTATAAAATACACGAACATTGGAGTAGTTAAAATTTTTTGGAATGTGTTAACTATTAATATATTTAGAATTAAATGTCTGAAACTGAAAAAGGCGATCAAAATTATTATAAGATTGTACCCCATGCAATCACTGCCCTCGGACGTTTACATGGTTTATTGATTTTAAGGAAAAAGTTTGAAAATGGGGTTGCGGTCATTTACGTTGTTCATTCTTACATTTAAGCAATGGTCGGGGTTTCTTCTCCAACATACATAGGAAAAACTATTAGACTACTGGCAGTCCGAATTTGAGAACATATTAACAAACCTTAGGCCTCTGTGTTTGGTCAACGTATTAGTTTTACCAAACACAGTTTGTTGTTAATGTAAAAGTTGATTGTTTGTAATAGTATTAATGTTCACATTGTTCTAATCGTTTTGATTTTAATTTGGGATTGACGTTTTAATTGTATACTTGATTTGTACTGTGTAAAGGCTGCGCTGACGTTGGAGACTGTTTTCCAAATCGCAAGGTTAAGGTGTGCTCTTTGACGAATATGTGTGGTTGATGAGTACTGAGAAAGCTTATTTACTGACCATATTTTCTTGTTCCTATGGTCGGAGCCCTGAGAATGGTCTAAGACTGAATTAGAGATGGGTCGGACTTGAAAAACCCGTTCTTTTACCCGGATCAGTTAACAGTCCGAAACATCCGGATCACTAAAATTTAAAATATCGGACTCGGACAGTACGAAAGTTCGCTCTCCGACTAGTCATACGTTAAATCGGACTTACAATGAGCCGAGATCCGTTGAACTGCTTTAATCGGACGGTGTTCGTTGTGTCTTTTACAGGTCTTTGTATCTTTCGAACATTCGGTTCGGTATAGTACGATGGGGTCACTGATGTTTCGGGTCCGCTGGCGAACCTCATTTCGTTCGATTAATAATTGGAGGAACAGTAAATACGTTAAAGGCAATGGCCGTGCAGTACAAGGGTTTAGGATTGCTCTAGTTTGGATTATGTTTCTTTAGGACGTTTGTAGAATATATACTTACGAATATAGTATTTCGGTAGTTAAAATATGAATTAGGAACGTGATTCAATTTTTTTAGCCTTATATGCCGGTTCTCGTTCGTTTTAAATTTTATTGAGTATGATAGGGATATTTAATTACAATGTTGGGGAAAGTGGATGTAATTTAAAATGTAATAACAATAATAAATGTTTTTTTTTGTATTTTGCTGTAAATGATAATTTAGGGACATGATGTAGACACATAGAGAAACCTGCTTTTCCGTATATTTTTGGGTCTGGCCCTTAAAACAGTGACAAAAATTGTAAAATCATAAAAATGACGATCAATTCTAATTTTGGGTTTGTAATTAAAAATTATTAACAAAAAATAAAGAATATGTTTAAAATCGATTTTTTTTTAAATAAATTAAGTTTCTCGGAAAAGTGACAATAATAAAAACCCAACTTTAATTTTTGTTATTAAACAAAAAATTAAAGTTATGACTGCTTCAAAATTTTGCAATACTTGTCGACGATTGTTCTGATCGTTCCATATTATTATCAGGTAAATTGATATTTAAATTTAGTTGATTTTCTGGCGCTGCATTACTGTACGTTATTTCTGGTGGCTCAAGTAGAGTCACTAATGGATGTCTAGCCAGATTTTCGGCAGAGTCACCTATATTGCATAACACATAATTCACACTTGGCCCTATTTTTTCCAATGGCCGTAAAATTATGCCAAACACCGTTTTTTTCGAGAATTCATATGTGATGGTGAATGCACAAATATTAATATATGCCATTAAATGAGAGAACCGGAATATCACTATTTGTTTAAAATGCAGCTTAAATGTCCCATTCGCCTTTTTATTTTATCTCCTAAATTGCAATAGAAGTTAAATTAAGCTCAAAATATATTTTTTTTTGAAAAAAAAATGGAGGCTTGTAATTGGATTTTATTTAAAAAAAATGATAGAAATGTAATTATCTGTACTGCAACATTTCCTAAAATTATATATTAAGAATATCAAATGGGAAAGTCGTTCAAAGTTTGGAATTCTTGACGGGAAACGGACAATTGAACCGGTTCTTTGACCCGGATCTTTAAAATTAGTGATCTGGACGGTCCGAATCACCAAAAAGTCCGTTTTTCCCACCTCTAGACTGAATGCGCTTGACCGATAATTTAAAATATACACGGAATTACACACAATAGCTTTCCTTTTCCTAAATTCTTCGGTGTACAACCTGTTAATAAGTAATTTAAGATTTTTTTTTACTTAAGTGTAATTCATACACTTACATAAATATTGTCAACGAATATCTTTGTGAGACACTGTAAAACTAAACAAGTTTTGAGATTAAAAATTTCTGGTATGAATGTTTTTGTTCGCTAAAATATACTGTATAAATTCGATAAACAGATAAGCAACAAGCTTTTTGACCTTCTACATTTTACGTAATTTTCAGCGGTATTTCACAATAGCTACACTCACTCCACTTGCATATTGGTATTTAAAGTGCATCGTCAATTTAAAAGATAGTGGCACAGTTTTTTCACCTTTCGACACTTCTCGTGCACATTTACATTCTTTGGGTGCACGCTTGGGTGGTTCTGCGGATCGTTTCCGGAATTCGCGAGATAATCGGGCTGCCGAGTCGAGACAAATCGTTTCAGAGTTAATTATTAACGCGTAAAAAGCAGCTGCGCCCGTTTCAAGTTCGTCGTAGATGATGCTTCGATTTGCAATTAAATGCACTTATATTGTTTATTGGTCTCGCGAATAAAAGTACGAAAGAGTAGACGCATTTTTTTACATTTTTCATATATGTACAAAAGCGCAGCATATGGGGAAAATGCTTTTCTTTCAATTTAATAAATTTATTTTATTTCAAAAAAGTTCTGCACATCCCAAATTAAAATAGGACTCATGAAATTCAGAGGAAGTCTTATAGTATACAACGGAGAGTTAAAAATTTTAAATTGCGTATCCCTAATTGCCCCTTTATAAAATATTTTTATTAAGAAAAGATGTTTATATTTAAAAATTATATGCAATTATGAAATTTTATTCATATATATATATATATATATATATATATATATATATATATATATATATATATATATATATATATATATATATATAGAATTTATAAGAAGCTGGAAGAAAATATAGCAGATACTCAGTTTGGCTTTAGAAACGGATGTGGCACTAGGGAGACCTTGTTCGCCTACAATGTTTTGATGCAGCGGTGTCTCGATGCCAACCAAAATGTATACGCTTGTTTTATTGATTATAATAAAGCATTTGATAAAGTGAGACATAAACAACTAATAGAAGCGCTGAAACGAAAAAACCTTGACACAAGAGATATACAAATAATTGTAAAACTGTACCTAAACCAAAGTGCGTCTGTCCGCGTCCAATCTGAACTAACGAATGCAGTGGAGATCAAGCGAGGGGTGAGACAAGGATGTGTTCTCTCACCACTCCTTTTTAACCTCTACTCAGAGGAAATCTTCGCCAAAGCCCTCGAAAATGACACCGGTGGAATACGAGTTAACGGCATTCCACTGAACAATTTGCGCTACGCAGACGACACAGTACTTCTAGCCGAAAACATGCAAGACCTTCAGAATATGTTGAATAATGTCACCACAACTAGTCGAGAATATGGTTTGACATTTAATGTTAAGAAGACCAAATACATGATTGTCACCAAAACTGAAGTACCCAATGAACATCTGTATGTCGAAGGCGAAAGGTTGGAAAGAGTCAAGAGATATGACTATTTGGGTACAAGTGTCAACTGTTCCGTGGACTATTGTTCAGAAATAAAGATTAGCATTGAAAAGGCCCGTGCATCCTTTGTGAAGATCAAGAAGCTGCTCTGTAGTCGCGATCTGAGCCTGGACCTAAGAATTCGGATGCTTAAATGTTATGTATTCCCAGTCCTATTGTATGGTGTAGAAGCTTGGACCCTCAACTTACATTGCGAGCAGAAACTAGAAGCCTTCGAGATGTGGACCTACCGTAGGATGCTGCGAATATCATGGACATAACATGTGATCAACTTGGAGGTTCTGAGAAGAATGAAAAATGACGTAGAGATCCTATATGAAGTAAAAAAGGGAAAATTTCAATATCTCGGCCACATCATGAGAGGTCCAAGGTATAAGATTCTGCAACTCATAATCCAGGGAAAGATTGTGGGAAAAAGATCTGTAGGAAGAAGAAGAATATCCTGGCTTAGGAATTTGCGAGAATGGTTCAACGTCAAGTCATCTGATCTATTCAAGGCCGCAACTTCCAAGGTCAGAATAGCAATGATGATAACCAACCTCCGAAATGGAGAAGGTACATGAAGAAGAAGATATATATATATATATATATATATATATATATATATATATATATATATATATATATATATATGAATAGTTTGGTTATTTCGAGTTTCAATTCGTTCGTTCAAAAAATCGTTTTTACGATGTTTCGCCAAAATCTCATTTGGCAGTTTCAAGTACGCTTCGTCTCATTACTCGCTGAGAACTGATGGTGGCCTCTGATGAATTTCGATTTTGTTTAGCTGGCTCGCTTCCTGATTGGATGAGCGGCTTCGCAGGCTCCTCCCCTCTGCCGAGTGCGATATATTTTGTTCTTGTATGCTGGTCTCTCGTGTACTAGTTGATTTTTATTGTTTTCTTTCTTGATTCTTTATTAATGTTTTCCATGTAGTTGGAACATTTATATACTTGAAACGCTGTATATCTTTAAAAATTTAGTAATTGTAACGGTTTTTAGTTGCCATACATCAAAAAAAAATGTTCCTCATAAATATAACTAGGGTCGTTCATTTCGATTTTCTGTCCTCCTCTCGGAGTAGAGAAAAATAAGTTATTTTTACAATTGAAACAACATTTATACTTATTTCATAATTTTTAACATGTTTTATTATCTAAAATTTTATAATTCTTCAAAATATCCCATTAATATTTGTATAAAAATATGAACGTTAACACGCTTATCTACTCCGTATCTACTCCAGACATAACATAAATCGGAAAAAACTGATGATTTTCCCTCCTTGTTTCTCTTAATAATAATGAAAGAGATAAAAGATATCACAGGTCAGGAGCAAGGAACATAAAAGAAAGCCGCTGTTATTTACATAACCTTGCCTCAGACTAACTGTGTCTTTATTTTGTCCTTCTATAATAACGGCAAACAATATTATTAAAGGCATTTTTGTCGACAACGTTGCGATATTTTTATTATATTACGATATAAAATAGTTTAGACACTTTGTGCCGCTATTTAATATTGTAGTGTTTAGTGTTTGTGACTTTAAACATTTGATAGCCTATAAATTTTAAACTATCGTTATTATAATAAAAACACTTTACTAGTGCTTGTTTTTATTGGATTTATTTAGGTTTTCTAACTGGATATGGATGTACATATGGATAATTTTAATCAGCTTGATATACCGGTAAGTAACTAATAAAGAGGTTTTTCTTTCGAAAACGTTAAGCAACATTCTGTAGAGCTTTATGAAAATACACAGTATTTCAAACTCATGTGTACACTATGATTAGTTAATACAGCTTGTACAGAATGTAATTAGAAATATTTAAAATATTATAACAAAGAATAATGCAATAGCTGAAAACAAGGGAAACTGTTCCTTGAAACATATGCCTGAAATGCTTAATTTTGGAAGAAAAAAATAACAAGATGAACAAAATAGTACACATGCACAAATTTTTTAGTTATTTTTACAGGGAACGTTTTAGATTTCTAGGTATTTATTGGATTTAGTGAAGATTTAGGAGATTATTAGAGTACTTTAAGGTAGTTTTTGGAAAAGAAAACAAAATCGTAGCTTCATTCTTAGTATAATGTACTCTCTAGTATACAGGATCCTATCATTTTTCCAACCTATAATCTATATGAAAGAGGCCACTTTTAGCGACTTACATTTGTGTTTTAGGATATGGAGAATCACCCTTCTTCTTCAAGTATGCAGAGTCCTAAATTCCGCCACATAAGAAGCTGTCCTATAGCCCAAGATTGGATAAAATTTACTCACGATTATGTTAAAAGGAAGCTGCCTAATTGTAATCCTATAGAGGTAAATTTGGGTTATGCTTATTTTTATACCTAACTGTTATTAGTCGCACTTTTTAGAAATTGAATTGTTGATTTTAAAAACAACATAGTTGACTCCAGCCCTACTGTTATTTATTTTCTACTACATAACATTTTTTTGTCATATTTGTTTCTAACTTTTGTTTTTTAAGTGATTCAGAAAGTGTTTAAAATGTTTGTCAGTTTTAGTAAAACATACTTCTGACTACAAAGGAACAATACCCTGAAAATAAAATGTGAAACCTTAGTGACTGCACATTTGTCAATAAAATTATATCAATATACATGTATAAAAATATTAGTAAATTTGTTCACCCAGAACTTCCTTCATCATTAATTTGATGTGCTTTAATTGCTCAGTTGAACTCGTATAACAATTTTTTTTAAGCCAAATCACTATTTTTGATTTTAACTTAAATTTCCACCCATGTGCCGACTTATTCTGATATAATTATACATATTCAGTTGATATGATTATTAAATTCCATTACCCAAGAATCCTGAAAACGTATGACAGTGTAAATTCAAAATTAAACTTCTCCATCTACCAACAACCTCTTGTTCGTAAAATATTAAATGCTATAATTCAGGTAAGCAAGTACCTTAAAAATATTTTGAAAATACGGATAAATCCCATGGAATATATTAACTTCCATTCTTTTCACTTTGTCTTGTTACAGTATTGTTTCATCTAATTAGTTTTTGTTTACTTTTCGTTTCCGGAATATATATTTTTCAAAATTTTATATAGCTGGTATAATTGTCAATAAGAGAAAAATTACTTTTAGAATTCTTAAGTTTAAATCTAGCTTATGTGTCCCCTAATCATTTATCCAAAAATCACTTTAAAAATATTTGTTTATAGTATGAAATATGTACATTTAAAAAATTTTCCTTACAGGCTAATTTACTAATTAAAACAAGTAGCAAGGGAAGATCTGGGTAATCAACTTTATGAATTTTTAAAATTCAAATTAGAAATTAAATTGCAATTTTTTTTTATAAAAATTTAAAACAACTTAGGAAACTGCCCAATGCTTACACTTATCCCATACAACTGTGAGAACTTTCCTAAATGTCCCAATAACGACAATAAAGGAAACAAGAAAAAGGAAGAGACCAAAAACTGAAGATACGCCGGAAGCAACAAAATTACAAATTAGAGATGAAATATATATGATGTATTCTGAGGGTAAGTATTTCTAAAAAATTTTATATGTTATATTTTATTCTAACTTGTTTTGTTTACATTTTCTAACCCGTCAAGGTGTATATATAATGAAAATATAAGTTTTAAAAATAAAAAAACCCAAAAAAATATTTGTAATGAATACAAAAAGTAAACCTAATTTTACTAAATTAAATAGAATATCAAGATTTCGTCATTTCTTCATAACAATTTTTTATTTGTGAAGGTACCTCATTAACAGTCTCAATATTGTTGGAACGATTAAAGGCAAAAGAAATATACCATGGAGCAAGGACAAGTCTAGGCATATTACTAAAGCAAATAGGATTTATCTACAGGTAAACAATCATTTACATACAACAAATAAATGTTAGATACAAATATAAAGCAGTTGCAATTGGGTCAAAATAATGACCGTAAGATACTGTCAGATGACAACTTAATTTAAATATTTTTATATCGGTAAATGTAAAATATAAAGCGTTAATTTTTTTGTGTTTTTTATAGGACTTCTTGAGGGAGCAGGATTTTTCACAGGAGACCTGTGTAATTTATTTTTGGAGGATACACATTTCATTTTTATTTATATATTTATATAGGAAGGATGACCCACGTAGAGCTTTAATGGAGAAACCACAAATTCAGAAAATGAGAAGAGACTTTCTTGAACAGTACTTAAAGAACGAAGAAAAAGGGGAAAATAAATTTGAGCCAGTCTTTATAGACGAGACATGGATTTTTCAAAATGGCACCCACAGACGATCATGGCAGGACGATAGCACTCGATCAGTACGAAAAATATCTGGGGAGGGATTTAGGTAATATATCTGTTATTTGCACTTACACAATTTGAATTTTTTTCATCTATAACAGGTTGCAAAAAGCTTTATTTAAATAATCCTTGGATCATTTCCTATTAGCAGGATGTTAAATATTAAATTTTTACTTTAATACTTTATTTCCTGGGGAGATTGAGAAATTTCTTACTTTAATTTCTGTATGTTTTATCAAACAAGTTTGAACTTTTTTAGGAAAAATTTTTACTTAATATGATAAAAATGTTTCCTTAATAAATGAAAGTTAACCAAATAATTTAATTTACATTTTACAAAATAATAATGATCATCTTACTTTGATACAGGCTTTCCAGAAATCCAAAAAAAAATCTTGTGATTTCTTAAGCGGCTTTATAAAAGAATTTGATATAAACATATATCTAAAATATTTCGTTTTCAAAATACAGGGCGTTAAAAATTATGAAAAAAAAATATATTATCAAAATATAAAAACTGCTTACAGGTATTTTGCTGAAACGTGAAGTAAATCTGTATCGCGAAACTAATATTTTTATATTAAAATATGGTACGTCAGTGTTCTTGCCTGAGTTCTCAGGCGAGTCAATGCTTTGCCAATCGAAACTGCTGAAATGGTATCATGTTTTATTGTGCTAAAAAAAGCCGATTTGAAATAAGTATTATACTTATTTAATTGCACACTCCTCACCCATAATTTGTACAACATAAAGGTGCTTAAAAATAAACCAAAAATGGGTATAATACAGTATATTTTTAACAATACATTATATTTCTAAAAAATAAACAGATGAAATAAATTTTCCAATTTCAAGGCATTAATGACATAAAAATTGAGAAAAATAAATTAATTTTGATATTATCCTTTAACTAAGACCATCAACACATGCAATATTCCGTGTTCTATTTACGTGAAATGAAGATCCCTGAAGATGTTTCGAGCAATCTAGGTAAAAAGTTGCATAACAATTCAAATTTGACTTGGTCTAAACTCAAGAACCACTATTTCTCAATTGACCAAAACCATGAAAGCTTCCGTTGGTTAAGACCAATTTGTGTTTCTGCAAAATATTTCAAATAATTTGTACTGCCACATACTACTCTACTTTTTTTCAGGTACAGATTACTGAATGCAGGAAATGAAAATGGATTCGTTGAAGATGCAATGCTGATTTTTAAATCAAAGTCAAAAACTGGAGATTACCATGGAGAAATGAATTCGGAAAACTTTGAAGCTTGGTTAAAAGATTTTTTGCCAAAACTGGAAACACCTTCTTTAATTGTTTTAGATAATGCTTCCGATCATAGTAGGCAACTTCAAAAATGGCCAACAAAGGGTTGGAACAAGGATGCTATGAAAGCGTGGCTGAAAGAAAAATATATCAACTTTGGAGAAGATGCTACACAAGATACTTTGTGGTCTTTGATATCTCGGGTACCAAAGCCTGCAAAATGCTTTGTAGTAGATGAGCTAATATAATCTTCTGGACATAAAGTTTTACGCTTGCCTCCATACCATTGCCATTTTAACCCAATTGAAATGGTATGGAGTCAGGCAAAGAGAAATTATGACCAACTGATTCTACAAGTTAAAGAACCAATAGAGGCTTGGAAAAAGGCGTTAGGAACAGTGACAAAACAGAATTGGGCTAACTATGTGGAACACACAAATAATATTATTAAAAAGCAGTGGGAAATTGAAAAGAAAATTCGAGTTCCTTTACAGCCACTTATTATTCATGTTGGTGAGAGTGATAGCGATTCCTCAGAATAAGAGAAGTCATTTTGACCCTTAATCCTCTTTTCAGTTTTTGATAATATGTGGATGTACAGACATTTTTAATAATTTTCTTTTGTGTTTTTTTTAATCTCTTTTGGCATTTTCATACATAAAAATTTCACCACTTCTAAAGTATTCTCATAAAATTCTTTTTTACATATTTTCTAAATTTTTAACTTAAATTTTTTATTGGCATTTTTTAAGCACTTCTTTTCTTTTTCCATTTCTATATAGGATATTTTTTTCTTTTGCCCATGGCATTATATAAAACAAGAAAGAGTATGGTATCATTTTTTTTATATTTATTATATATAAATAATCAATCTTAATTATAATTAGTTCATTTACGATTTCTATTTTTTTATGGCAGTATTATTTTCATATATGTGTTACTCTGTTTCAGTGAACTTGATGCAACATAGGGGCCCTAGATTTTGCCTCAGATCTAGATGCCCCCAACCGAGCCCCTTTCATTATTTTACATGTTTATATGCTTATACATTTATGTGTGAGGATGTTGCATGTGGAATCTTGAAATGAGGTCAATAAAAGACTCAGAGCCATGAGTCGTGCGATGTATTAAATCTTACCTTTTGGGGCACCCATTTTTTTAAATTTGTTTATTTATTTTTAAGAAAACTAGCTATTTAATGAAGAAGAAACTAATTAATTATTTATATTTTTATTCAATATTTTTGTAGCTTGAATACCTTAGTTTTTGCAGTCAAAGATCATAAAGTTACAATAATTTAATATAAAATACTTATCATTTCTAGGATATTGTATATATACCTATAATTTTTGAAAATAGTGTTAGGTATATAAATAAATAATTAATCTTAATTGTAATTAGTTCACTTACGATTTCTATTGTTCCATGTCTGTACCGAACCCCTTTCATTATTTTACACATTTATATGTTTATAAATTTATCTGTGAGGATAGGGCATGAGGAATCTTGAAATGTAGTCAGTAAAAGACTCGAAGCCATGAGTCGTGCGTTGTGTTAACTATTATCTATTGAAGCATACATTTTTTTAAAATTTATGTATTTATTTTTAAGAAAACTAGGCTATTTGATGAAGATGATTAATTATTATATAATTATTTTTATTCAATATTTTTGCAGCTTAACTACTTCATTTATTGCAGTCAGAAATCATAAAGTTAGTCATTAAGTATAAAACACTGAATAATTTCTAGAATATTGTATACTTACCCACTGTTTCTAAGAATACTATTTTTTAGTTCCGATTCTATTAGAATAGTCAATTTATTTTTAGTTTTCAGTTAGACTACCCTAATATTGTTATACCTAACTGGAGTATTATAATAAAAATAGAACTTTATCAACAAATTGCGTATAATTTTTTCTGTTACCGAAATAGTTACCAATAATTTAGAATATAAACGATTTACTTTATAAAATAAATAAATAAAGCTTTTATTGTCATAAATTTCATAGGTGAAACATGCCAACAACATAGGTTCACTTATAAAAGTGAACATACACATAAGCACTCCACACTTGTACCTTCAGACATCAGCCTACTAATCCCAAAATTAAAAAGAGTGTGTTTAAAATTTTTAGTACAATAGTTTCTACAATTTCAAAATTATCAGCTAACAACATATTAAAAAGGCAATGCTTATTAAAGAATGTACTAATACGTAAAGTAAATTATTTTTAGCAGTAGTACATCTCTTAGTGTAGTAATATAAAAGAGGAAATTTTAATCCGCTTTTAAAATCTCTCATACTTAAAATTTCACTTAAAATATCAAACCCATTATAAGCACATAAACTCCTTCATTAAATAGCCCTATACAAATGGGATATAAAATTATCGATATGTCTAAACAGAAGGAAAAACTTCGATTTTAAAATTTTTGTGTATAACATTTTTCTTTTTTAAGGATATTTAGTTTGTGAAACTTGCTTATAAACTATTCGACAAATTTCTTGTTAAAAAAAAAAATAGTAGAATGAGCCACTCCGACCCTGTTACAGTTCTCAAAAAAACAATGTCACTAGTTTGATGCATATGTCAAATTTTGACGTAAAGATATACAGCGGTTCAACTATAGCATCGTCTCGTTTATTTAGCTGGCCCGCTTTTTCGATTTCTAGGGCCTCTCTTATGACGCGTACCTTGTAGTTCTGTACTGGTGCTATTTCTTTTGTTTTTTCGAAGTCGATGATATGTCCGGTTGTTTGGTGATGTTGAAATAGGGCCGAGGTTGTCTGTTATTTTTGAGGCTATTTTTATGTTCTTGGATTCTTGCTGATATGCGCCTGTTTGTTTGTCCTATATAAGTTTGATGGCAATCTGCACATGGAATGCTGTAAACGCCATGATTTTCAAGGTTGGTCTTGTCTTTGGGATTTCCCAGGATGTTGGCTATTGTTTTTTGTGGTTTAAATATGGGCTGTATGTTGTGTTTTCTTAAGATTCTTCCGATTCTGTCTGTTATTCCTTTTATGTATGGTATTATGGCTTTGTTCCTTGTTTGATCTTGGTCTTTGGTCTTTGTTGTAGTCTTCTCTTGTCTTATGGCTTTCTTTATATTTGATTGTGAGAAATTATTCCGTTCTAGAGCTGTTGAAATGTTTCTTATTTCGTCTTGTTTTGTGTCAAGTTCAGTTGTCTCTAGAACGGAATGGTTTCTCACAATCAGATATAAAGAAAGCCATAAAAAGATAAAAGAAGACTACAACAAAGACCAAAGACCAAGATCAAACAAGGAACAAAGCCATAATACTATACATAACAGACAGAATCGGAAGAATCTTAAGAAAATACAACATACAGCCCATATCTAAACCACAAAAAACAATAGCCAACATCCTGGGAAATCCCAAAGACAAGACCAACCTTGAAAATCATGGCGTTTACAGCATTCCATGTGCAGATTGCCATCAAAATTATATCGACTTCGAAAAAAGAAAAGAAATAGCACCAGTACATATATATATATATATATATATATATATATATATATATATATATATATATATATATATATATGTTTATGCGGCTTTCACGGATTCCTCCGTGTGAGATGCAATAGCAGTGGATATATCCACATTATGCTGTTGTAGTACTGAAATCACATTCAGCAAACGTACCACTATATGCAACTCCGTGTGTAAATGAAGCAAAATGCGCACAGTGAATGCAAACTTCGCTCCATCATATCCTTTCCATGTTAGATGTTGCACAGTTTGAATAAATTGCTAGAAAACACAATTCATCCTGTTCCACCACCACCGAGATGGTGGCCTACCTGTACCACCGCACCGAGAAGAAAGTTAAAAAACTTACCCCCTCTGCTACAGTGATACGGCAGAGGTACATGTTTCGTCTCTCACTAGACTCATCAGGGTAACGACATGCACCTGTCTGTGCAAAGGACAGATCGGAAGGAAACATGCATCACCGACCTCCCGCCGGATGGCGTATATATGTTTATGCGGCTTTTAGGGAGTTCTCCGTGTGAGATGCAATAGCAGTGGATAGTTTTTTAGCAATTTATTCAAACTGTGCATCGAACATATGTGAAGTTGTGCATCTATAGTGAAATTAACTAAGCTCGACACTGAAAGAACATAGTTCACTTTGACAACATTACACAAAAAGTTTTATTGGCGAATCTGTGGAAATTAAAAAATGTCACTTGAAATGAGAAAACTGATTTACTTAAGCTATGTTTAACCTAGAAAACTGGCCTTTAGCAGGACCATTGTCCTGACACGACTTCTGACTCTAAGCTGGCATCACCAACGGTTCTTAAAAACTAAATGACGGGAGTGGAACCAATAAGAATTAATAAACATTTGCTATACGCCATTTTTCTTCAGTTTATCTTTAAGAGTCAGTACTGAGATTTTTGTAAGAAGTCTACAAATTTCCATAAGAAAACAGATGTATTCCTGGATTAATACAAAGCAATTTCGAAAATTGGTATTGTTAGCTAGCTATAATCGGAAGGTTTCTGCTAATAATTTCAATATAATTGTAATAGGCAAATTCAAAAAACGCTGACACCCATTCTCGAGTTCTTTTCTGAAGAAACATATGAATGCGAAAACAGATCATGGTTATCTTGATTCGTTTATGATCTATATGGTGATTTTCAAATTTGACCAAATTTTAATATGGTGTATAGCTTGGTTATTACTTAAGATATCAAAAAACAAAAAACACTTTCTATGGGCACTTTTTTATGTAGAATACATTGGGGCTCTGTTTTTTTTTTTTTATTTCCGATTGCCAGAAATGAGATACGACTTAAAGTTTTACTATTTTGGAACACCCAATATGTTTTAGCTTAATAGTTTGCATTTATTTGTTCCTTTGAAATGATATATCATAGTTGATATTTCTTATTATCGTAAGTTCTCAACCTTTACAAAATTTTGCTTTAAATTTAATAAATTGAATAAGGAATTATTTTATCTTGGTAGGCGTATGTCATCTAAATCAAAGTTTTTTCGTTTGACGTTCAAGGGCTTTTCATTAGTTTTAGTCGTCATAATTACGCTGTATTGAATCTTAAAAAGTGAAAAATGTCCTTCGAAAATTACGAAAAATATGATGTTAGAATGTTTTATTCAAAGCAATAACAATTCTGATGTTGCATCTAAAACATATTTCAATGGTTATCCAGAAAGAAGACAAAGATTAAGAAAAAAACAATTATGGGACATTTACCAAATCAAGACCAAAACATTACATTTAAGATGCTGAAGAATCGGTCATAAATGTAATTGGAATGGTAATTGCGAACCCTTCAATTTCAAACTGTAAAATTGAAGCTAATTCTGGAGTTTCAAGACGCTGTGCCCTAAATATTTTAAATAAACATAAATTTCGACCTTATGCAATAAGGAAAATATAACATTCGCAACTAACTGTTTATCAACGCCGACTGCAGTTTTGTTTATGGTATCGTCAAAAAGATCTGCAGGTTTCATTATTCTTTAGGAGGATAATTTGGACAGATGAAGCCTACATTAGCAGGTCTGGGATTTTCAACAGGCATAACGAACATTACTGGTCTGATGTCAACCCTCACCGTACCGTAGACGTCCGATTCGAAGGACGGTTTGGCTTTAGTGTTTGGAATGCTTTACTTGGAAATCGTATTTTAACTTATAATATTTATCAAGAAAATCTAAATGGTCGACGGTCTACGAAATGTTAAATCGATATCTAATTGAAGAATTTTTGGACAATCTTCCCTGACATGAAGCAAGAACTCTCTTCTTTCAACAAGATGGTGCTCCCCCTCATAACATCAGGTTCATTTCAGAATTATTAAATATTAATTTTAGAAATAATTGGATAGGAAGTAATGAACCAGTGAGGTGGCCACCACGATCACCAGATCTGATGCCACTGTATTTTTTTTTGGGACATATTAAAGACAAAGTATTTAAGAAAACTAATAACAATATCAAAGAACTTAGAGAAAATTTTATAGATTTTAGGAATTCAATATCAAATATTCATATTCATAATGCAGTTCGGAATGTTATAAAAAAGTGCAATTCCATTAAAAAAATACAATTTCAAGTCGTATCTCATTTTTGGTAATCAAAAATAAAAATAAAGGGCGCTCATGTATTTTACGTTAAAAGTGCCCACAGAAAGTTTTTTTCGTTTTTTAATATCTTAAGTAATACACCATTTAGTCAAATTTGAAAATCGCCCTATAGATCGTAAACGAATCAAGATAGCCTTGATATCTTCCCGCATTCATATGTTCCTCCAAAAAAAAGCTGGAGAACGGGGGATCAGATTTTTTGTATAGATTGTGGTTTTTAAATTAGCCTATAAAAACATCGAAATTTGCACACCCTGTACATGAAAAGATTTTTTGTTGGCGTTCAAAAATCGACATCAACAGATGTCAAACTGCATCTCACTTACATGTGGCCTCATCCATACTATAGGGCTTAGAGCTGGTTTCTTGTGATGGTACAATGACTTAGAATTGGCAGGAAATTCTGTATCTTCATAAAGAATTCCGCGTTCTCGACAGGATCGTTTAATTGCTGCATAACTAGAGGGAGTTTTTCTTCGTTCTGTGGTGCAATACCTGAAAAAGCGAAAAAAATTTGCTATAAAATGTGCTGAAATATATTAAGTCGTAATCTTAATCTTAAGTGTGCAAGTAGGAAAAAATATTAAACAAATTTTATCCTAAGAATTTATTTCATATAAATCTTGGGTAACTAATATACAGTATGTCCGAAATTAGTGATGACAGCACTGTAATCTCGGAAATTATAAGAGAAGGAAAGCCACTTAAAAGGGGAACGTTTTAGGTGCTTATGCATCGATTTTAATCTCTTGTGTTATTGAGATATTAAGAAAAGTAAAATGGGACATTTTCTTAGATCGGCTATACATTTTTTATTTCCAAATATTTTTTAAATTTGTAAACACGTGAAATACGTCTATTTTGCCAAAAATCTCGTCCCAAAAATTATATAAAAAATAACGAGAATCGTAATAAAAATATTTTTGAATATTTTAATGACAATTCGACGTTGTCTATAAGAATTGTCGGCACCGAGCTTATCATTCCAAAATCGACCGTTCTTGATCTTTTAAAAGTTACTAGATATCATCTTTATACACCAACAATTGTATATGAATTTCAAGACGATGATTTTTATAGGAGAGTCATGAAGTTTCATGGACAGATGGAATACATTTCAGTAACTGCGGAGTATTTAATAAAAAGATGACCATTATTGGGCTTTTGAAAACCCGCAATTAAGCAAATCACGAAGATTGCAATCACGAATTGCTTTTAATGTGTGGTGCAGAATATTCGGTAAGAAATGTTCTATTTAGGTATAAATGATTAGTATTTTTTTGAATTCCTTTAATTTTTTCTCATCAAAATGTATTTATTAATAGAGTAATAATTATGATTTAATTTTTGAATATTCGCCATAACTTATAGCAAACCATATGATTAGCCCATTTATTTATGACCAAATATTAACAGATCAAAGATATCTTGCAATGTTACAAAATCAAATTATTCCTACCCTTTGAGACATTATGTCAAATGATCAGTCTGGGGTCCCTCTATTTTCTATTTTTATTGCTGAGCTTGTGAATATTCCGCAACAATACCAGATACATATTTTTGCCGATGACATGCAATTACTTTAACAGTTTTTGAATAATAGGAAGGATGAAGCCTTGCCTTTTAATTGACACTGACTTAAAACTGATTTAAACTTGGACTGATATGAAATGCTTAGTGATGAATCCTTCTAAATCACTGTGCTTACTGGTTGGTTCGCCTAAAAATTAGCAGTGTTGTGGTGATCTTCTCGTTCGGATACACTTCAATAGGTTCAGTGATACATGCTACAAATCAAAGCGTTTCTCTACTACCAAGAGCACATCTAAATCCAAACTGGGTCTAATTTAGGCCATTTTTGTATTTATTCCTTACTCTACAGTGAATAATACTAAGGAAAACCTTTAAAGTAGGACTCATGAGACTTATTAACCTATATTCGCTACATCTTTTGGCACGTTGTTTTTTGCTAGCGTTATAAAAAGAGATTTCACCCATTCTTTCGGTATTTGTTCAGTGTTGAGCATAGAATTAAAAAAAACTTAATCGGTATATCGATACTGTCTTCATGAATCAATTGCAGGAGTTCCACTGGAATGTCGTCTGTGCCGGTTGCTTTTCTGGATTTTACACATCTTATGTAATGAAGAACCTCTAACTTCAGAATTTTCGGTCATTCAGCTCCATGTACATCGTCTGATATGTTTGATCTTTAAATAACTCAATTATGTAGGAACTCCAGACATTTAGGATTTCTTTTTCATCAATAAGAGGTTTGCCTGTTGTGTCTACTAGTATATTAAGGGTTCTCCTGGAGAACAATCCAGAAACTATTCTAACCTTCCTATACATGTTGAAAGTATCATTTCTCTCTGGTTTCTAGATTTCATAGTCGTTTTTCTTTTCTGCTGTAGGGGAGAAAATCTGCAAAAAGTTAGTAATAAATGTACTCCGTCGTTTAGTGCACTGCATTGGTCAATAAATTTTTTTTATTTGATTTGACAAGTGAATACGTCATGGGGATGATTTTTAAAGTAATGACCATGGAAGAACTCGTGTGGATTGTGTACTGTCATACTTAGATCACGGTCGGGTTTTCAGTATAAAATTAAAGAGCTAGAACGCCAATGAAAGGGATTGCACTATATAATTCACCGATTTGATGTTGCTACTAAGGCTCTTCCAAAGCATTTGCAAGAAGTGCTTGACTCTTCGATGACAATTGTCGATTATATAAAATTCATAGCTCCTAATACTCCTTTTCTCAAGGAATTATGCAAAAACATTAACTCTGATTACGGAGTTCTTCTTTTTATTCTGTTTACATTTAATGTATCCTGTTCTTTTGTGCATAGCATTGCTGAATAATTTTTTTTTGATTTGATTTGACAAGCGAATAAGTCATGGGGTTGATAAGTTCAATTTATAAAGTAATAATTTACAATGGAAAAACTCGTATGAGTTGTGTGCTGCCATGCTTGTATTGAGGTCGGGCTTTCGGTAAAAAATTAAAGAGCTTGCACGCCAAGCAAAGGTATTGCACTATATGATTCACCGATTTGACGTTACTACTAAGACTCTTCCAAAGAATTTGCAAGAACTGCTTGACTCAAGACAATTGTCAATTATATAAAATTTATCGCTCTTAATACCTTTGTTTAAGGACTTATGCAAAAACATTAACCCTGATTAAGGAGTTCTTCTTTTTATACTGTTTACATATTATGTATCATGCCCTTTTGAGCATTGCATTGCTAAATACATTTTTTTTTGATTTGATTTGACAAGTGAATACGTCATGGAGATGATAAGTTCAATTTCTAATGACTTACAATGGAAAAACTCGTATGGACAGTGTACGGCCATGCCGGGATTGAGGTCGGGCTTTCGGTAAAAAATTGAAGAGCTTGCACGCCAAAAAATGGTATTGCATTATATGATTCACCCATTTGTTGTTGCTACCAAGACTCTTCCTAAACATTAGCAAGAAATGCTTGACTCTTTGGTCGCAATTGTCAATTATATAAAATTTATCGCTCTTAATACTCCTCTGCTTAAGGATTATGCAAAAACATTAACCCTGATTAAAGAATTCTTCTTTTTATACGGTTTACATATTATGTATAATGACTTTTTGAGCATGGTATTGCTCAATAAATTTTTTTAATTTAATTTGACAAGTGAATACGTCATGGGGATGATAAGTTCAATTTTTAAAGTAATGACTTACAGTGGAAAAACTCGTAAGGACTGTGTACCGCCGTGCTTGGATTGATGTCGGGCTTTCGGTAAAAAATTGAAGAGCTTGCACGACAACGGTATTGCACTATTTGACTCAACGATTTGATGTTGCTACTAAGACTCTTCCAAAGCATTTGCAAGAAATGCTTGACTCTTTGGTGACAATTGTCAATTATATGAAATTTATTGCTATTAATAAGTTCAATTTTTAAAGTAATCTCTTTCAATGGAAACACTCGTATGAGTTGGGTACCGCTATACTTGGATCGAGGTCGGGTTCTCAGTCTAAAGTTAAAGAGCTTGCACCTCAAGCAAAGAGATTGATACTTTTCAAAAAGATTTTTAGAAAACTCTTCCAAAGCCTTTACAAGAAGTGCTCGACTCTTTGGTGACGATTATCAATTATATAAAATTTGTCGCTCTCAATACTTCTCTGTTCAAGGAAATATGTAAAAATATTCTCTCTGATTATGAAGTTCTTTTATTTATACTGTTGTTCGTTGGTTAACAACATAAAATGTTATTGATCGAATCTTTGAGTCGAAAAATGAAATAAAAAAGTTCCTGCAAATGCAAGGAATACGTGAGTTTAGAACACACTTTGATAAATAGAACTGGGCCCAAAAAGTAGCTAAACAAGCTGAACTCGAAGCTGCAGAGTAAATAAGTGCACATTATTCACTTCAGAGATAACATCCAGCTGTTCAAATTCAAGTGCAAAACTTGCGCTGCAAGTAAGTCTCGTCATTTTTGCTACGTTTGATCATTTTTGCATCACAACTGAGGAATCGGATACGGAAATTGTACATAATATAAGAGAGAAAATCCTTGAATCTGAAATTCAGAGTTATTTCTCGGAGTTCTCTGAACAAGAAGATGCATTAGTACGAAATCTATTTTATGTACCTTTGGATATTATCGATATTCCCGATTTAATGCAGAATTTATTCCTGCGCGGTTAACAAAGTGTTGGGAACCATTGACCTAGGTTCAGGAAGACGATGATGTTTATATATTATCTGACAGTGATATAATGCACACTATACATCACATAATAAACAAATGTTGTAATTTCTTAATCAACATAATGCGCAACGAACTTAACGCTAAAATCAGGAATATAACTTCATTAGAGTAGTACGATGATTGCATATCGTTCAATTTCTTCATTTCGCATAAAATTACTTGTACATTTTATTACTGGATTTATATATATAGGGTTATTCACCCTATACGGCACGGAATATTGCGGCCAAAATACGTGACGTTAAAAAAGATTTATTTTTGGGATATATGGGGCGTCTAATATAGTTACTTTTTAAAATTATTTTCATATTATATAGGGTTTCCCAAAAGCTCTGAAAGTGTCAAAGTTCTGTTTTTTTAAAATGAAATCCCCAGTATATTATTGCATTTTTGGATCCTCCGATCAAAATAAGTGCCTATTTTAATAAGATTTATAGTACATAAACCTTGAAGGTTTTTAAATAATATGAATTTTGACAAAATCTAACCAAATTTTCATGTTTCAAATACTTAAAAAGTATTTCAGTTAGGTATTCGAAATTTACTGTGAAGTGTAACGATAAATCATATTTTATATCCCAATTATAACAGACTTGCTATATTATATAGGGTGTCCAAAAATTAAAATTAATAAAATGAGAACTTTAAGTGGTTATAACTTGATTAATTTTAATAGAATGCTATAATTTTTAACTTACCAGAAAATGTACCTTTTAAATACCTATCGAATGGTATAAGAGTGTTCTACAGCTAAGTCTTCGCGTTTTCACAGAATAGGCCAAATAATCGTTTTCGGTACCATATTGTGTTTTTTGAGTAGATATTCTAGTGTATCTAGTTGCCTATGGTATTTATAAACATCAGATAATTCATTTAATCTGTCAGTTTAGTCTGTAAAGCCTGTTGCTATAATAGCGGTATTATTTTCTGTAACTGTAAAACTTCATTTATTGAATTGAATTATTTGAATATTGTTGTGTTATTGAGTTGTCAAAATAAAGATTTATCCAAAGGAAGAGATAATTGCCATGACTTTTATCCTTGGAGAATGCCATCAAAACTGTTTGTTAACTTCTCGAGGCCATGCTCAAAGGTTTCCTGAAAGAAACCAGCCGTTTTTGTGCGACTATTATACCAGTTTCGGGAAAGTGGAAGTGTCAGTTATAAAAAATCTGTTATAAGAAAACCTGTCACTGAGGATGAAGAAAATCTTATTACTGTACTTGGTTCAGTGATCGAAAATCCCAATATTAGTCAGAATCATATATCCGAAAATGCTTACATTAGCCAAGCAAGTGTTTCAACGATTCCTAAAAAATATAAATTTCATTTTTATAAAATCCAGCTGTATCAAGAGCTTCACGGAAGTGATTTTGACAACCGAACTGAATTCTGCTTGTGGGTGTTAGATAAAGTGACAGAAAATGAACACTTTTTTGAAAATGTGTTGTTTTGTGATAAATGTACTCTTTATAACAATGGTTTTGTGAATAGACACAACTTCCATTACTATTCTGATTTAAAACTGCATGAATACAGAGTTATGAGAAACCAGAATAGGAGTTTCCGAACATTTGTAAAGATATTCCTGATTATTCTTATAGTTATAAATTACCTGTCATTTTAAAATACCATAGGCAACTAACCTTAGAATATTTATCAAAAAACATAAAATTGTGCGGAAAACGATTATTTGGCGTATTCTGTGAAAACGCGAAGATTTAGCTATAGAAGACCCTTACACCACTGGATCGGTATTTAAAAGGTACATTTTCTGGTAAGGTAAAAAGTATAGCGTTCTGTTTAAATTAATCAAGTTAACTTAAAGTTCTTATTTGATTAGTTTTAATTTTTGGACACCCTGTATAATATAGCAAATTTATTATATTTGGGATATAAAATATGACTTATTGTTACACTTCTATCTAAATTTCGAGTACATAATTGAAATACTTCTTAAGTGTTTGAAACATGAAAATTAGGTTAGATTATGTCAAATTATTTATAAACCCTTGAGGTTTAGGTACTATAAACCTTATTAAAATAGGCAACTTTGATACTTTCAGAGCTTTTGGACACCCAGTATCATATGAAAATAATTTTAAAAAGTATCTATATTGGACCCCCATATATCCCAAAAGTAAAACTTTTTGAAAGTCACGTATTTTGGCCGCAATATATATATATATATATATATATATATATATATATATATATATATATATACATATATATATATATATATATATATATATATATATATATATATATATATATATATATATATATATATTGTCGTATTAACGGATGATGAGTACGAGTGTTTTTTTTTTAATTAATTATGAATTTACTTTACCAAATTTTTTGTTAATTTTTTCCAAGGGTCTCTTTCAACTACCTTTCGCAATTTTAACTATTTTTCAATTCTAACGAGACGTCACTGCATCTCGCCAATATTCGGTATTTTTGTACCCATCTTCGAGAATATGGACCTATTTACCGGGTGTATTGGATTAATTTTATCCTTCAAGAAACGTGGAAGTTCGTTTCCCTCGGGACTAATTTATTTTAAGAATTTTTTTATTTTTTGCATTATCAATTATTTGTGTAAAACTGAAGTTTTAACACAAATCAGGGGTTGTTGGTGAAGTCCCGCCAAACCTCCCGACTAGAATAAAAACTCAAGCCACCTCACCTTTCTTATCGCTCACCGGGATAGAAGGGAATGAGTGAAGCTCAAGAGTTAACGAAAATTAATTAAATTTTATTTTATCAAGAGAACACTTCTAAGGAATGAGCCAATTAGGAAGAGGTTATCAAGTAACACTCATCCTTGACTCTTGGTTAACTTTTTATTCACTGTTTTTTTTTAATCAGTACTGTTTTTTGTCCGCTAGTCAAGTTCGGGATTATTTCACTCTCCACTGTCACGTTCGGGTTTTGTCAAGATCGGTATTCATAACTTTATAGCCAACACAAAGTTGACCATTAGTTGCAGTGTCAATATCAGGTTTTCTCCACTTTGTCACGTTCTGGTTATAATGTTTAAAAATCAGGACGCGTCGGTTCAGTAACTCGTACACGCCGCTGACCTCGTTTTTTATCGACGGTGTCAATATCAGGAATAAAGATACGTGCACGATCTGTAGTTTCTGTAGTATGATATGTTGTCAAAGACAACCTACTTTAAGAACCACGAGCTGCCTAAAAAATAGAACAGTCAACGTGGCCCCCGAGAGTTAAGCTCGATCGGAAAAAGGACAAGTTGACTTCAAAAGAGCAACCCGTAAAGTCCTTAATTACGCCGCTGCCTTTTCGCTTTTATAGTAGTGGTGACGTCACATTCTGAATTCGGGAAGGCACCGAATCAAACCGCCGCCGTGCCGTTTATTCTCTGGGTTTCCCCGTCTCGACGAATTGTAGTTTTAGCACCATGTGCCGTATTATTCAGATTATTTTATTTAGGGAGTTTTTGGGGCAATATTAAATCTGAAATTTAATATTTTGTCGTAAAATAAGCGTGTATTCACAACGATATATATATATATATATATATATATATATATATATATATATATATATATATATATATATATATATATATATATATATATATATATATCGTTGACTGTTTGCAATAAAAAAAAGGAAATTTCAATCATAAATTTCGAGTAGACCCGAAATGTTCCTGGCAAACAAACAAAATATTTAAATGTCAACCCTTCACTTTCCAGATTTTTTGCAATAACTAATAAACAAATAATCCGATTTTGATATTTCTTTTTGTTTTGAAGGTATTTTTAAAGCGAACAACTTTTGTTTGGAACTTTTTTTCTAAAAGTAATAGATTTTTCTACAACTCAGAAAAACTGTTTTTAACATCTTAATTGTTCAATAAAAACTTTTGCTCAAAAAGCTTAAGAAAACACGAATTACCGCCATCATTCTGAACCCCCTCTCGCTGGCAGATATTTAGAAACACTAAATTTTTTTCCAAGCTTAATTCGACTGACTTAATTAGGATTTTTCCATTTTTTCCTTTTTTTTTTTATGATTACTTCGAATCTCAACAATATATTTACTTTGGTTGTTTTAATCGTTTGTCCTCCAAGCCAAAAGTTTGAACCTGTGCAAAGAAAGTTTTTCAAAGATTTACTTTAATTTATATTTTTTATAGAGTTAATGGACTAGAGGCAAAAAGCCATATAACTTATTGTTAGAGTCCTTCGTTGAAGTTAGAAAATGCTAAATCACGATTATGAAATAACTTAGGGAAATTCTTTGAAAAAGATTATTTATGAATTTATTAATAGAAAAGACAAAACTTTCAACCCATGAAGAATTGTTTAAAAAATTTTAAAGAACAAAACTTTGAATATAAGAATTCATTGTGCTCTGTCTTTTTTTATATTTGTTACTTCTGTATGTGAATAATGAAGATTTATTTTGTTGTATTTTAAACTTTCTCATAGAATACCTCAAACAAATCAGATAGCACATTATGGCGCCGCCACATTAAACATAAAACATCATGTACAACATTGCGAAGGGCGTGAACTTGCAAAAACAAATATTAACACCAGCACCCCATGATTAATGAGCTTCATGATGCGGTGTTTCGCAACTGTTTTTATTAATAATGCTGAGTTGTGTTCACACTTACGGCGGGTTAAGTCACAATAACAAAAAAAGGAATAATTAATCTTGATTTATATACCTTAAGCCGAATTTTTAATGTAAGGTTATATTCTAAATAGATCTTGGATTTGATTAATTGGATACCACAAAGTTTTGGAATATTAGACGAACAACATCTTATGTTAAGTTCATTAAAATGACCTGAAGCCAAAACTGTATAAAAATATATGAGTGAGAAGAAGGTGAGATATAATTTAAATATTCCCCTATAAGAGTCACTCTTTTTAGATAGATCAATATATATATATATATATATATATATATATATATATATATATATATATATATATATATATATATATATATATATATATATATATGTATATTCATAAAGTGAGTTGGAACGTTGGGCAATTCTCTCTTTGAGCGATCTGGTCCATATTTCTTGTTTGAGGTCATCGATGTCTCCAGCTGTTGTAAATCTTTTCATGGTCGATTTCGAATCCAAAGTTCTGGAAGAATCCCACTTTAAATCCAAACTCAGGTGTCACTATATGGATGATGTATTTGTGATATGACCCAATGGGAAACATCAGCTTCTACGACTTTTTTAAAATTTTATACTCTTGAAGATATAGTTCACTATGGCACTTGACGAAAACCATCAGCTACGTTCCTAGATGTCCTCGTTACCAAGACAATGGACGGACAGTGACAACATACAGTATATAGAAAACCAAACCACATGAACGGATACCTCAATGCCGATTCTCACCATTACCCCTCACAAATATAGGACGTAGTCAACACCCTAATATCAAGATCCCTTCGTCTAAATGGCAACCGAGGAAAAGAAAAGGAACCATCATACATAAAAAGGGCCCTAATTAAAATGATTACAAACCACCAACCATAAATAAAGCAATAAAATTACAACAAGAACCCACGCAAGAAATAAAACCACCTTCCGAAAATAGACAAATCACGATACTTTCATATATACAAGGTGTGACAGAATTTGATTATAGACTCCTGCTAATGATATATTGAGGCAGCGTTAATCATTTTATCTATAATCATTTTTTGCCACATATTAATTAGTAGCTATTTTGATAACCTATAATTAAATTTCTCAGTAATAAAGGCACTCTGGAAGTCTGGTCGTGCATCTTCTCTCTTGCAGCTTTAGTACCAAACAACTACGGTTATTTAAGCTTACCAACCACAACTCAGAACTTCAGGACTCAGGAAAAGCTGCTAATTAGTTGGTCAGAAGACATCTTTTGTTTTGTAGGTCTCGCAACAGCGCGCCCGCAAGTTAATTCCCGTGAAGGTTTTAATTAAATTGAATAAAACAAGTTTCTCAAAATACTTAAATCTATTTAACAAAAATAAATAGAAAAACAAACTATTTACAATGAGAAATGAGAAAAAACTAGCATAATTGCTCTTCTCGGTCGTTATTTCAACCAAAAACGTAAAACCCAATTTTGAAAAAAACACGTATAAATAGCTTAATAAAATATTAAACAAAAAAAAATAAATAAAACGCGAAAAAACAGCTATTTATATTACTTAATCGAACGGTATGAAAGTCGCGAAATGCCTCACTAAAATAACACACGATAATCCCTTAATTTCCCAAATTAAACAAAGATAACCTTCTTCCCCGACGATTATACCCGTGACGTAATTATTCTACGGCACTGGTACTCACGGTACCGTTCTAACGACATTCAAATTATGACTGACATTTACTATTCCTTAAAAGAGTGTCTTCGAATCTGACACCCTTCGACACCCCTCTGATTCCCGTTTGTATCTATATTAGCCGATGGAACCCTGTAAACGTCAATTTCTTTCCCTTAAAGATCGAAGGTTTCGATCGTTACGTGCTGAGGGCGTTAGCTATTCTATACCGGATGTTTGATTCCCGAATTGGCCTCTGAGCGTCTTAATCTTAATTTTTATATAAACACAATTAATAAAACTATTCTATTTCTTTCTATAACTAAAGGAATAAGATAATTTAACGTCTGTGAAAAAACCTGAGTGCCCTTTTATTTATAATGCTGGTATTTAAATCATTCTTTCTTGCAATCAGGAAAAACAGACGCTATATATCTCCTTTCACAGGTCAAACGTTATATTATAGTACGATGAGTCTACTTGATTATTCTTTTGTTTCCTAATAATGGGAAAATCGTTCAATATTTTAATACATTTTAACGGTATTTCATATACAATATGTTAAAAACTACCCTTAACACGTCTGATTTTATTTACATAATCAGAGTAGGATTATTTCGACAGATTTATAGCCAAATCGTAGAAAGGGGCTTTTAGTTTTATGTCTTCATAAATTTACTGAGTTTATATATTTTTAAGAAAACATTTAAACGACAAAAATAATAAAAGTTAAGCTCGATAACTGATTTATTTTTCCTTTAGACTTTCGTGGATAGTGATAAAAAAATATAACTACCCTATTCTCACGGGATATCTGTTCACAGAGTGATTATTATTTAATTATTTATTTTAACAGCAGATTGCTTCGGAAACATATCTTACAAACAACACAAAACAATAGGCTCATAACTAAGAAACCCAATGGACAAATTCGAACTAGAACATCGAGGCATATATAAGATCTGATGGGGCAACTGCAGTAAAACATGCAAAAGCCAGATCAGCAGAAGAATATCTGCAAGACCGGAAGAACATAAACGCAGCCACAAATTGCTAACATTGAACACTACAAGTCAAGATTGATTGGGGAATCCTTCGAAATTGAAAGGAACCGCACTTAGTCTTCATGCTGGAAACCTTTCCTCAAGCGAGATCATTGTGCCGTCACTGTGTCTAAGCCTACCTATACTGTTCTCAAAAAGAGAGCTGAGAAAATGCCAACTAATAACTACGATCTACGATGGAGTATAAGGCACGACATTAAAATTTTCAGAGTTGATCTTAAACTAGTAAGAACAGAAGATGTCAAATGAGATTTTGGTGAAACGTTATCTCAAGAAACCAAACAAACGAACTGATTTGCTGCTGAAATGTTTCCGCCGGATATTATCCGCAGAACTTGATGCCAAACTGTAATCATTAACAATGAAAAGCCTTTATTTGTAACCAAGATACTATATACGAATAACTGAAGACAGGGGGAGACATTAAACATAATTTCTACTATACAACACCCTAGCAAAATTAAAATATATTACTGGTATATATGTGGTATAAACTGTTACATGATATTTTTTATACAGGAATATACATATATAGTGATAAAAATAATTATTAATAAAAAAGTGAAAGGTAAATAACAGATATAAAAGCCTACATGTGACTTATGTTTGGACGCATCTTCAGTATAAATACAATTTTATTTTCGGTTTAAAGGACGAGGGAGCGGACAGATTTATATCGTGGGGGCGCTTATTGTAGATGTTTATTGCCTTATAAATAAAACTACATTGAAATTCAGCAGAATTATGTCAAAAAACCACAAGAAGACCACGATAATGAATATTTAGAGCACAAGCTAGGAATAAATGTTTCATATAAATAATCTGGTTTTCCAAGTTAGATAATTTCATGAACTAAGGCTACAAGGTATAGCTGGAAATGTTCTTTTAAATTTAACAAACCAGATTGCCTAGAGGTCTTAGAAATATGGTCAAACTTCCGAAGATTATAAGAGAATCTAAGATAAGTGTTCTAAACACGTTCAAGGGTAACACATTTGTTTAAAAAAGAGCTGACCAATAAACTGTGCTACAACAAGATATGTTAGACATCATCAGAGATTTGGTTAATTTTAACTTAATAGAGGAGTATAAAAAATCTCCGTCAATATACAAAATCTTTATAAAAGTAAGATATATGTTTTATTTATTTATTTGCATGTTTAAGTTCCAGAGTAGTATCTACTTCTTAGCCAATGAAATAAGATAGCTAGTTCGACCAGTAGAGGCTAATTTATGTACAAGTAATGTAAACAGTTACCTGTCGCAGCTTCACCAGCACTCAAGATCTCCGAGGAATTTAAAAAAGAAGGCCAATGAAATTTTGTTGAATCCCAATCTTAAATCTTTTCTTGCATATGTTCCAGTGCATTATACTTACTTCAATAGCCTCAGCGCAGATATATCAAATATAGTATGGCCCACGACGAACTGCCGCGATCGATCTCTTGGAAAAGAGACTTTGGAAAATTTTTAGAATATTTAAATTTGCTAAAATCGATGAAGGCAATTCGGCTAAAATATTTTTAAGTTGGTGGTACTTCCGGTTATGCCGAAAGTTGATGCATTCTTGTTTATTTTAAATAGAACACACTACATGTGATCACAAACTAACATTAAATCAGGAAAAAAATCATTAAAAAAATTTTTTTTAAACGTAAACCCCCTGTTTTTATATTATCTTACTTAGCAAATGCGAAAAATTAGTTCACTTAACAAGAAGAACAGAGTCTCATTGAACTCTCTTGTGACAACAGCTTTAAAACAAAATTCGTTTGTTCCGATTTAATGGAGTTTTGAATAACCGTCAAAAATGAATAATCAACTCTAAGTTTAAAAGCTATAGGGATTCTCATTCCCTTTGCAACATCCTATATATGCGACACCGGATTTTCAGCTGTAGCTGTAATAGAGAGCAAATATCGCTCAATCATCAACGTGGAGCAAGAAATGAGAGTGGTAGTGTCAAGCCGTATCCATCGCTTTGAAAAAACATGTGGACATCACTAAGCTCACCCATCTCATTGATTTTTTTCCCTATTTTTCATTAATAATCATATATTCTTCTGTATCAATATATACTATATATGAGCCTCAGATTGTGGTTGTTTTCATTTCTGTGCTTGGTCATTAGTGTCAATTTACAGTCGTGTTCAACGAAGTGTTGTGGTTTGCTACTATGTACGACACTTTGTTGAACACGACTGTATATACAGGGTGTTTGGTACATGGATAGAAAGTTTAGAAGAGGTGATAGAGAATGTCTTTTTGAATAATTTATGTCTTAGTTCAAGAATGCACGGTTGTCGAGTTACAGCATATTTTATAATTTTTCGGTTTTCTGGCAATTGGTAATTGAAAATTTATTTTGTTATATTTTTCGGTTTGAAATATTTTTTTTCTTATTCTTTGGTTTATATACTATAATAACAACAAGAGGACTAAAATTAAAATAACACACAGCAAACTGTGTACTCAAAAATTTTACTCATCTACGAAAAATCAAGTTTCACTCTTAGATTTGAGTAAGGTTTTTTCTTACAGTGAAAGAAATTCATTCAATTTATTTTAAAAATAACTTTATTGAATTACCTTTACAGTGTTTTATCGAAACTCGTATCAATAAAATATTACATACATTAAATTCAGGGAAGATATTTATATTAACGAAATTAATAATTTTCTATATTCACTTTTTCTTTATTTAATTAAAATACAAAATATCTGATGTATCGCATTGGATGTTTTGAGCGCCTAAAAGATGAATTTTTGTGTTTCGGTTTACCAGGCCGGTAATTGTTATTTCTAAAATAAACATAAACAAAATAAAAACATGAATAGATAAACAACCAATTTTTTTAGCCGGCCATATAGATGATATCGGCTTTAGTGCTGGTGGCACACGTCTTGCTATTGTGTTTTATACCAGTTGAGTGTTTGCTTGCAAAATTTAAAATTGTCTTGTTGACAAAACGATCGCTACTTTTTCCAATTTAGAAAACGCTGATATAATTTTCATGTATGGTAGAGAGACGGCAATGCAGCGGCATCTCAACGACTATATCGAGATTGATTTCCTGGAAGAAGAGTTCCCAATGTACAAGTTTTTATTAACTCATATCGCCGTATTTGTGAAATCGGTAATCTTTATTTCAGAGAAAGATTGCATGTAGACAGACATGCTGTCGAAGTAGAACAACAAATTTTGGATTCATTTGATGCAGATCCAACTACGAGTTCTAGAAAGGTACCTAATTAACTTATTTGTCTACTTGGAAAGTGCGGAACGTTTTGAAAGTTGAAGGAAAACATTCATTCCATTACACCCCAGTTCAAGATCTTGAAGAAGGCGATCCAACACTGAGAATTCTGTTCTGCCATTATTTGTTAAATGCTGATATGGAAGATGGACTTTTCTTAAAAAGTATTTTATGGTTTGATGAATCAAAATTTTCTCGGGAGGGAATTACCAACTTCCACAATCTGCATTATTGGGCTGATGAGAATCAGCATATGAAAAAAGAAATATTCTTCCAACAGAAATTCAGTGTAAATGTATGAGCAGCGGTAATCGGAAGAACTTTTATTGGGCAATATTTCCTTCCAGAACATTTAAACGAAGACAATTACTTAGAGTTTTTATGAAATGAAATGCCGAACATCGTGGATGAAATACAATTGAACGTAAGAGACAGAATAATTTTCCAGAACGACGGATGTCCAGTACATTATCGGCTTGACGTAAGAGACTTTTTAAATGAAACATTCCCTAATCGTTGAATAGGAAGAAATGGTTCCATATTGTGGCCGGCGAGGTCCCCAGATTTGACTCTTATAGATTTTCACATCTGGGAATATATCAAAGAAACTTGTCTATAATGAAATAATGGACCGTAATCAACTGATTGAAAGAATTATTGAAGCAGATGTCACACTTAGGGTAGAAATGAGACTAGGCGTAACAACCACCCAAGGGCCCGAAAATATATTAAATATAATGGCTCACATTTAGAACATAACATGTAAAACAATATTTAATGTGATTTTGGCTATTTTAGGAAAGTAAAAATAAATAATAAAAATTGTTAATTTCGTTAATATAAATATCTTCACTGAATTTAATGGATTTAATATTTTATTGATACGGGTTTCGATAAAAAACTGTATAGGTAATTCAACAAACTTATTTTTAAAATAAATTGATTGCATATATTTCTCTCACTGTTAGAAAAAAACCTCACACAAATCTAAGAATGAAACTTGAATTTTCGTAGATGAATAAAATTTTTGAGTGCAAAATTTACTGCGTGTTATTTTAATTTTAGTCCTCTTGGTGTTATTATAGTATACGAACCAAAGAATAAGAAAAAAATTCAAACCGAGAAATTATAGCAGTATCATTAAAATTAAATTTTTAATCACCAATTGCCAGAAAACCGAAAAATTATAAAATATGCTGTAACTCGACAACCGTGCATTTTTGTACTAAGGCATGCATATATGGCATAAATTATTCAAAATGACATTCTCTATCACTTCTTCTAAATTTTCTATTGATGTACCAAACACCCTGTATATTTGAACTAAGGCGCCGTGACAAAATACTAAACCTGTAAGTGCGCCGCTAACTGAAAAAGTTTGGGTCGGTATAGTTCGCATGGTTACCATATTAACGATTGGGTTTTCCAGTTTTGTTTTTAATGTGCGATATTTAAAAAAATAAATAACAAAAATTTTTTCATGCAACATCTTTGCGGACCACTGTATATCGGTAAATTTATGAATTGCAAAATACGAATATCCTTTACATACAGGCATAAGTCGATATTTAGGTAATAACGGAAACCAAAACGTATAGCCATATCAGTGTGCGGTCTACAAACAAATAACTGTTACCCGCGAGATATCAATAATCGATAATTACAGTGTCAATGAGTAAATGAAATAATAATATATCGTGTTCATGATTTATCGAATACGATTACGTGAAAGAAAACTCGCTTTCCGCGAATATGAAATTAAATGGTCTGGAACGCGCGGATTCTGATTTATTACGTTATAATCATACGGCTCTTTACTTCCTCCCACGATCGTTTTATTAAAATTCGATGTTATTTTTATTGGGTAGGCTTTTATAGAAATTGTTTTTGTCGTTTCTTTTAAATGCCTATTAAAAATACCGTTTCGGACATTATTCTTACCCATATTAGGCAGAGGTGGTATTTTATATTTTTGTATTTTTATGTTACCGTTTTTATATGTGACACCAGAACAATTTAAAAACTAAAATTTTTGGGAATAAAGACATTTTTACTGCTGTAGAATTAGTTTAATAAGTTGCCGTTATTCTCCTATAGACATTTAAATTAAAAATATTCAGACAAATTATTTCCCGAAGATACTGCTCTGGCTCTCTCCATATGCCTTTCAACCACCTAATAGTCTTGTGACAGCCTTTGATCATAGGCTCCTGCAAATGGTATATTTTGGTAGCGAAAAGCCGGTAGGCCTACAATCTTGTGACAGAATTTGATCATAGACTCCTGCTAATTACATATTGAGGTAGCGTTAGCCATTCTATCTATAACCAATTTGCTGCCACATATTAATTTGTAGCAATTTTAATAACCTATAATTAAATTTCACAGTAATAAAGACACTCTGGAAGTCTGATCTTTCATCATCTCTCTTGCAGCTTTAGTTCCAAATAACTACAGTTATTTAAGCTTACCAACCACAACCCAGAACTTCAGCACTCAGGCAGTGTTGCTAATTAGCTGGACAGTTGTCATCTTTTGTTTACAGCTCCCACAGCAGTACGTCCGCACGCTAATTCGCGAGTAGGTTTTTTAATTAAATTAAATAAAATAAGTTTCTCAAAACACTAGTCTATTAACAAAAATAAACAGAATAAAAACGAACTATTTACAGTGAGAAACTTAAAACTAATAACAATTACGAAAAAAAAAAACTAACAGAATTGCTCTTATTGGTCGATTTAATAACCAAAAATATAAAACCCAATTTTGAAAAAAAAACACTTATGAATAGCTTACTAAAACGCCGAACAGAAAAAGAAATAGAGCAAATGACACCTGATATTCCCTTAATTTCCCAAATTAACTGAAAAACAAAACAAAGAAAACCTTTTTTCCCGACGATTATATCCGTTACGTAATTTTTCCACGGCTCTGGACGGCGGTCCCGCTTCTAACGAATTTCAAATTATAACTGAACTTTAGTACTTCTTGAAAGGCTAGGTTTGTACGCCCTGTACCCCGCGGGTATGCATTTCATCCCCATGTATCCCTGTAACTGTAAATTTCTGTAAATTTCATTCCCTAATAGTTCGAAGGTTTGGGTCTTTTCGTACTGAGGGCGTTAGCTATACTATACCGGATGATTGATTCCCGAATTGGCCTCTGAGTATCTTAATCTTTTTTTATATAAACACGGTTAATAAAACTATTCTATTTCTCCTTATAACTAAAGAAATAAGATAATATGACGTCGGTGAAAAAACCTGAGTGCCCTTTTATTCATATTGCTGGTATTTAAATCATTCTTTCTTGCAATCAGGAAAAACATTCGCTATATTAATTCCTTTCACAGGTTAAACGTTATATTACAGTATAATGAGTTTATTTGATTATTCTTTTGTTTCCTAATAATGGGAAAATCGTTCAATATTTTAATACATTTTAATGGTATTTGCATATATCATATGTTAAAAAGCCTCCCTTATCTCAACGGATTTATTTACGTAACCAGGGTAGGATTACTTCGACAGATTTATAGGCAAATCTTAGAGAGGGTCTTTCATATCTTCATAAATTGACTGAGTTTGTGTATTTTTAAGAAAACATTTAAACGACAAAGATAACAAAAATTAAGTTCGATAACTGATTTACTTTTTCTTTAGACTTTCTTGGATAGTGATAAAAAATATATACTACCCTACTCCCATGGGAAATCTAGTCACAGAGGGATTATTTAATTATTCATTCTAACAGAATCTAGTTCACATTGAACAGTGTAAAATAATTAATATTTGTTCCATTACAATTTCATACTGTGACATATCAATTTGTAGCTATTTTAAAGGCTCTCTGAAAGTCTGGTCGTTCCTCTTAACTCTTTCAGTTTTAGTGTTAAACAACTACAGGTTATTAAGGGCTTACCACTACCATAACTTAGGGCATCAGGACTTTGGAAGGTTGCTATCTAGCTGGTCAGATCTCGCCTTTTGTTTTGAAGCTCTCACAACAGTGCGTTCGCGAGATTAATCGCGTGAAGGTTTTTAATAAGTTAAACAAAGCAAGTTTCTCAAAACACTTAAATCTATTAACAGAAATAATAGAAATGTTTAATAATTCCAAAGTATTACACCCGTTGCTACTGTTGGCCGTGCTATTATTAAAGAAAATGTAACAACCCAATTTAGAAGATTGGACGTATTTATAGCTTTTGAAAATTTACCAAGAGAAATAAAAAAAGTATAATCCCTTACTTCCCTAGAAAAATCATTGATCAAAACACAAAATAAAACCTTCATTAGCAGCGTATATATACGACACGTAATTTTCTAAGAAACTTATTATTTCTTAAAGGGCAAAACTTCTACCCCGCTGGTATCTTCCTATTTACCGTGTGCAACCCTGTAACCGTAAATTTCATTCCCTAAAGTTTGAGTAGTTTCGGTCTTCTCATCCCCAGAGGGCGTTAGCTATTCTATACTGGATATTTAATTCCCAAATTAGCCTTTGAGCGTCTTAATATTATTTTTTATATATAAAAAAAGTTAATTAAACTAATCTACGTCTGTTTTCAACTAAAAGTAAACGATAACTCCTGTCAAAAAAAAAAATTATTCCCTCTTCTTAGCCGTTTTGGGAATCCATATCTAATTCGTTATTTCTTGTGAATGGAAAAAAAGCAGTAATTATACGATTTATTTTTACATTTTATCAAACAATATATCACATTATTGTAAGTTTATTTGAATATTCTTGTGTTTCCTAATAATGGAAAAATCGTTCAATATTTTAATTTAATTATTTGTCGTAACCACATGTTAAGGTCTCCCTCGGCACTTATCTCTTCAGTTTTAATTACATAACGAGGGCAGGATTTCTTCGACAGATTTATTTATAAATGTTAAAAGAGTGTACAATCTTTTTAGTTTATGTCGTCATAAATTCTCTGGCTTTATATTTTTTAAGAAAACATTTAAACGATTCAAAAGTAATAAAATTGCTAAGTTTGTTGATGGATTTAGATTTTAAGGTGACAATATAAGATACAAACTGTGTTTCCATGGTTAAAATTTATCTACAAAGTGATTATTTAATTACTCATTTTAGTGGAATATACGTTACATTGATCAGCATGATAGGAGTGGAATACACCAAGGTTTTGAGGTATCCCCGTAGGTAAAAATCCTACGGAGTTAGGTCGGGAGATCGAGGAGCACAGGCAATAGTTCCTCCTCTACTTATCCAAGGATTTGGATAGATGTTATTCAGGTGTTCTCGCACAGCAATGCTGAAATGAGGTGGCTATTAAATCGTGAAAAGCATTCAAGAGGACCATAAAATAAAGTTCTCCATTCAATTGTACCGGCAATACGAATGGTCCAATCAAAAAATTGCCAATGATTCTTGCCCAAACATTCATTGATTGAAACTGATGTTGATGATGCGAAACAATAGTTGCATGAGGATTTTCATCAGCCCATATATGTGAGTTCTGTAAATGTATGATACCATTTTTGGTAAATCCTGCTTCATCCGTGAAGAGAATAGTGCTAATGAAGTTTATATTATTTCGTTGCTGATCCAATAGCCAGCTTCCAAATTGAATTCTACGGGGAAAATCTTCAGGAATCAGTTCACGCATTTTTTTTCAAATGATATGGATATAACAACTGTTTTTGAAGAACTTCATGTACTATTGTTTTCGACGTAATTAACTGTGCTGATAATTTTTGAGTGCTCGTTGAAGGAGTGTCATCTACAGTACTTAAAATATTTTCTTCTAATTGCGGCGTACGTATTGTTCTTCCTTGATCAGCATCAGCACTTCTTTTCCCAAAATTACTTAAAATTATGAGGAAATTTAATGATATTATCTTATTAAATGGAATTTCTAATCATTCTCCCATAGACGTTGGTCAACTTGTTGAGATGTTTTCTGATCTGGAAGAGTACGATTAGGATATCTGTCGTGATAAAACTCCCTGGCTTCCAAAGCATTGCAAGATGCAAAACCACACACCAGATCCATGTCTGTATACTCAATAAACGTGTATTCCGTATTTCGAATTATTTCACAATTAATTTTACTATGAAATCCAAAAATCGGTAAACTAATATCTAAGTAAAGAATCAATCTGTCAGCGTTGTGAAGGTTGACGAGTTCTAATATGCAGGATGTATATTTCTTTCGTATCTAGCAACGTCTGCACATTTTTTGAGAACCTAGGTCGAGCTACAACTCAGAATTAGACGTTTTTAACTACTACTAACTAACTAATTTTGGATCGATTTTATTTTATCATAAATGAAATATACCTGATGGTTCAATAATTATGTGTAAAAAACTTGATTCCATTGCAGCTCTTTGGGAGTTCATATCTCCGAAGAGGAGGATTATACGAAAAAAGTTTATATGAACTTGTAGTATTCTATTCACGTATTTATAAAATATCCGGGAGATTTCTCACATTTTTCGGACGCCTTACATAATATGAAGTTTCTTCTCTCGGTCTCTCTCTCTCTCTCTCTCTCTCTCTCTCTCTCTCTCTCTATATATATATATATATATATATATATATATATATATATATATATATATATATATATATACATATATATCTTCTTCTTCTTTCCTAGTCTTACAACTCTGGGTGAGTTTTAGTCGCATCCACTATAGCCCTCCATTTCCTACGGTCTTGTGCTTCCATTTCCCACTGCTGGATTCCAATCCTATATAAATCAGCTTCGACGGCATCCTTCCATCTTTTCCTGGGACGGCCTATTGATCTTTTACCATCTTACCACATGGCCTGGCCATCTTATTCTATTGGCTTTTATACAACGGACTATGTTTTCACTGCCATACAGTGTCGCCAATTCAGCTTTGTGGCGTATCCTCCAATTTCCTGTTGTTCTATCTCTTTGGGGACCAGATATCATTCTAAGAACCTTTCGTTCAAATATGAGTAATTTATTTATTACCCGTTGATTGAGGGTCCAAGTTTCGCTGCCATAAGTAACTACCGGGCGAATAATTGACCTGTACAGAGTTAGTTTGGATTGTCTTTTTAATAGTTTAGATCTCAATAATGTTGTGAGGGAGTATAACGCCCTATTTGCTGCCGCTATTCTCGCTAAGACGTCTTTTTCAACTCGATTGTCGTCTGTGATTACTGCTCCTAGGTACTTGAATTCCTTAACCACTTCGAAGTTGTGTTCATTCAGTGATATATTCTACCCGATTCGAGGTCTTGGATTCTTGGTTACTACCATGTATTTAGTTTTTTCTTCATTTACTCGGAGACCTATATTACTTGCTTCTTCCTCGAGTTGTGAAAATACCTCTCGCACGTCTCTTGTTGAATGAGCCACTGTATCGATATCATCAGCAAAGGCCAGCACCAGTCTTGAACCTTGGGTCGCAAAACCGTCTGTCAGCCCCGACGCAACCCTGCTCATCGCATGTTCCAAGGCAAAATTGAAAAGCAACGGTAAGAGAGGGTCACCTTGTCTAAGTCCTGATGTCACACTGAATGGCGCTGATGTTCTATTTGCTACCCTTACCTGTGCATATGAATTTGTCACGCACATTTGTGTTAGATCGAATAATTTTCTTGGTAAGCCCATTTCTAGCATTGCTAGCCATAGTCTGCTTCTTTTCACGGAGTCATATGCTTGCTGGAAATCCACAAAGATTTGGTGGACATCTCGGTTAAATTCCCGGTATATATATATATATATATATATATATATATATATATATATATATATATATATATATATATTTATTTATTTATTTATTTATTTATTTATTTACTAAGAGATAAGTTATCGTCGGTATTAGCTTCAAATAAAATGGAAAATTCTTGGCTGTGTAGACATAGATTGTTGGTAAGCATTACTTTTTTTATTAACAAATGCGGAGAACTCCAAAAGAATAAAGAAACTCCGCGTCCCGGAACTAACGACAGCGCTGTTTCGCCCTCATCTGGAAATTTTCAAGCCATTGCATCCTGTACAATCCATCATCTCACAGTCATGCTCTATAAATAGAGCAACATACACTAACAATGTTGTAAAAACCCACCGTGTGATGGCGCGACGGTAATAAAAATACAAATATATTAAAATTCGATACACGAAACATGCTACCCCAAGGATAGAGGTCGCATTATTTGACATCGGCAACCAAATTAACCACAGGTTTTCGTAGTTTAAGCAGGTTTTGCACCAACGATCTCCCTCTGAGAGCGCTGCGTGTTATTTCCAGCCAACAAATGTAAAAAAGGAGAAGTCCGTGTAATTTTAAAATACGATAGAAAATTTTCGGCTGATAATATTTATGATTGTTAAAAATACTGTCATCAAATTGAAATAAACGAGTAATTTTTTAGCAGATTATGTGTGATATTCTTCATTACATATTATTTCCTGATAAATTTTTACTAACAAATTGAACTTCTCTACAGTCAGTGTAATGGATTCCCATGGCGGCCACACGCGTGACGGCATGTTCTATAAGTAAAAGAAATTAAGATCCAGACTATGGTTTATGAGAAGTTCTACATGTAATGTCGTTTCTATATTAGTTTTTATTTTCATTTTACAAACTTATCTAACAGTCTAAATAGTAAAAAATAAATTAGGACCAGTAATATTTATTTATTTATCAATTTTATTAATATTTGTATACGAGGTGCCCGGTAAGTACTTTCAAATTTTCGGGAGCATACAGGGGAGGTTAAAATAACCCTACTTTTACATAGAAAGAAGTTCCTAAAGTGTCCTTCACGGAGATACAGAGCCTTAAAGGGATACCCAGTGATTTACCTTATCGGCTCTAAGTTTTGAACTGATTTGAATAATTTGATGAAATATTAATATTTTATAGAGGTCATAAAGACCCATTAAACCATATTACAGTAAGTAGATGTTTTTAAATCATCAGAAAAGTCAGGATCGGAATTGCAGTCACAGTCGTTGGGCCTAATTTTTGACAGGTATCATTTTACAAAGTTGAAAACAGTTTTTTAAATACTTTGGGCATTCCTCTACCAAAAAGGTACCAAATTTATTTCGATAAAACTGACGGTTTTCGTGATAAATCGGTTTTTGGGCGGAAAACTAATACGTTGCTAATCCTAAAGAGTTAAAAATAAAATACGCAGGGTGTGCTGGTGTGCTTTATGGGGAAGCATTGTCTCACTCTTCTAAGACAAGAAGATGTTATGCTGAAAAATTTCCAGCTCAGATATTATCAAATCCTTCAAAGGGTTGATCGGGGCTCTACGTACTTCAATAATTTTCCTTTGCACTGCAAATAATATTCCGGTATTATTACGGACTTCGTTACAATGCTGTGCTATTCTCACTAGTAGTTCTTCTCTGGTGTTGAATAAATTAATTCTTTTAGATGTCCCCAGAAGTAAAAGTCTAAGGGTTTTAGATCTGGAGACTTTCGTGACCATAAAATAGACCCACTTCGACCTATCCATCGTGGGCCAAAAACGTTAGTTAAGTGTTGACGTACTATACGGTTAAAATGATGTATTTTCCAATAAATTATTTAAATTTTGCTGAAAAATTGTAAATATATTTCACCATTTAATGTTTTTTCCAACACAAATGGACCTATAAGGTTATTTCCGATGATGCCAGTCCACACATTTACAATAAACTTTGTTGGTGTTTTCAATTCTAGCGTGCGGGTTTTCATCAGCCCAAAAATATAAATTGTGTGAGTTTATTTTGCCATCTCTTGTAAAACCAGCCTCCTCGGTAAAAAAAAAGTTAGAAAAATTGAGATTTAGAGTATGTTCCTGTATAAACCAGTTCGTTAGAGTACTAAACTCTTGCGGGATAATCATCCGGAGACCTAGCATGTACTTTTTCCTGTCCTGTTTCCCTTAGGCTTCGATCAACCCTCTGAAAGGTTTTTGGACTTGGCAATATTCGAGCTAGAAATCTTTCAGCATAAAGTTTTCTTGCCTTCGAAGAATTTGACAGCGCTTCACCATAAATTAAATGCATATTAGCATACTCTGAGCAAGAACATTCTTCAATTTTTAAAATTATTTTTACTTGAAGGTGGTTTTGACAAGTTCCGTCAATTCATTATGTAGGTATTCACAATAACAACCTGATTTTTCCTGTTGGTGTTTAGCATTAGTAACTTTTGAGTGTTTCGCATAAAAACCGATTTATCTCGAAAATCGCCAGTTTTATCGAAATAAATTAAGAGTACCTTTTTTAGAAGAGGAATGACAAAAATACAAGGGTGGCTCGATAAGTTCTCGGCCTGAAACAGAGAGGGCGCTAGTAGGATCAAATAACTGTAATATTTTGTAGCATTAACAAACATTAGATGTTTGCGTTGAGTTGCTTGTGTGTGGCGATCGAGTGAATACATAAGGTTGGATATTTTGTGAAAGATGGATAAAATTGAAGTTCGAGCGGTTATAAAGTACTTTGTTTTAAAGGGCTTAACTCCTACGGACATTAAAAATGAGTTAGATTCTACTTTAAAGGATTCTTCTCCTTCGTGTTTGACAGTAAAAAAATGGGCTGCTGAATTTAATCGTGGTCGTACATCAATTCAAGATGATGAGCGCTCGGGACGCCTAAAAACGTCTACAACTGACGAAATTGTCACAAAAATTCGCAATGTCATACTTCATGACAGCCGACTCAAAGTACGAGAGCTTGCTGGTATAGCAAACATCTCGATAGATCGTGTCCACTACATTTTACATGATGTTCTTGGCATGAAAAAGCTTTCTGCACGATGGGTGCCGCGTTTGTTAACAGTGGACCAAAAACGCCTTCGAATGAACACTTAGCAAGAGTGTTTAGACTTATTCAGATGCAATCCTGCTAAGTTTCTTCGACGTTTTATAGCTGTAGATGAAACATGGATTAACCATTACACGCCAGAAACAAAGCAGCAGTCTAAACAGTGGGTGGGGGCAGGTGAAAGTGCGCCAAAAAAAGCAAAGACGGTTCCGTCCGCAGGAAAATTCATGGCAACAGTTTTTTGGGATTCACATGGCGTGGTGCTTATAGATTATTTAGAACAAGGTAAGACCATCACCGGGGAGTATTACGCTTCACTACTGAGCCCTTTGTAGCATGTGATTAAGGCTAAAGCTCCACATCTTGCCAAAAAAAGTGCCCTTTCATCAGGATAACGCGCCTGCACACAAATCTATGGTTGTTGCTGCAAAACTCCATGGCCTACATTTAGAAGTGCTTCCACATGCGCCATATTCACCGGATCTGGCTCCCAGAGATTACTTTCTCTTCCCAAACTTGAAATAATGGTTCGCGCGACGAAAATTCTCTTCAAATAACGTGGTCAGAGCAGCGACAACCGCTTATTTTGCAGAGTTGGACAAATCGCATTATACTACGGGTATTAAACTGTTAGAACATCGTTGGTCTAAATATATTGAAGTCAAGGGGACTATGTTGACAAATAAATAAAAAGTTTCAGTTCTGTAAAATGACACCTGTCAAAAATTAGACCCAGAGTGTAGCTACAAGTCCGTTTCTGACTTCTCTGATCATCTGAAACATCTACTGTAGTATGGTTTAATGAGTCTTTATGGCCTCTATAAAATATTAAAATTTCATTAAATTATATAAGTCAGTTCAAAACCTAGAGCTAATAAGGTAAATCGCTGGTTATACCTTTAGGGCTCTGTAACTCCGTTAAGGGCCCTTTAAGATTTTTTTTCTTTGATAAAGTAGGTTTATTTTGACCTCCCCTGTATGCTCTCAATAAATTAGGAGGTATTTTCCGGACACCCCGTATATGACATACTATCAAAATAAGTAGAATAATAAACAGCAAATAAATTAGCAATATCAACACTAGAATAAAACTTTCAAAAATTCTGACTCTACGTTTATTATTTACAAAATTTAAATTAGACTGATCATTCTGTTTGATAAATATATCTGTTACAGCATCCACTTGATAGTCTCTTGCAGAATAATCTTGGTCTAGAGAATTCATTAGAGTTACCATTATGTCCAGAAACTTTACACTACAGATTTTAGTTCTACAGAGTTCCAACGAGGAAACGTTACTGGAAAATTTTTTTAATGAGACACACCAATCTACTGCGAAATACAGGGTGAGTCAACGATTGGATGAAGTAAGTTTGTGCCTTTTCGGTAAAATTTACAAAGAAACTATATTTATTGTTTGATACAGTTTATTTTTACGCAGATTTTAAAAATATTTAGGACTCTACAGGGTGAGCCAAAAAACTAGGACAGCATAAAGTTATATTTTTTTAAACAGAACACCCTATATACGAATCGTGTTTTCGATTTAGCTTATAATTTTAAATCTTTTTTATTAAGGGTTTACTATAACAAAACTTTATAGTTTCTGAGATAATTAAGTTTAAAGAAAAAAAGTCACATTTTCAAGCATCAATTCAATCCTAAATAACGTTTTCAATTTTGTGACAAATATATGCAAATTTGGAATTTAGCAAGGCCAAGGACAAGTTAACATAATTTTTACCTAATATTTGCAATAAAAGCTACAGGGTGTTGAACACATCGGCTCAAATTTGAACAAGTTTAAATGAATAAATATCTTTTTTTTTAAATGGTACACCCTATATATTTTCATGTTATTTAATAGAGTAATAAAAACCCTAAAAGTTTTGTTCAGGAATCTTAGTTATTTTATTTTTGGGCAATTAAATTATTTAATTATTCCAATTAGGGACTCATGTGACATAATAATGTAGTTTAGAATTACACTTCAATTTATGTCGCCTTTATCATGAATACACTTATTTCCGATATATATATTTTTTTTATTATATTTTTTTTCTTAACTTTTTTGCTGCGCACAAGTCGCATAGCCAATCCAAGCGAATTGGTCATATATATACAATCAACTCACGCTCCAAGTAGGATCGAGTACGGTATCGTTCTTCCGGTCGGCATCGTGACAAAATAAGCAATTAATTTTAGAGACAATTTCTGCGAACCTTAAAGTGCGGGAAGAAACTAGGTGAATTGAGTAGCCTTGCGAACACCAGCAAGAGGGTACCCTCAGGATCAAGATTGTGCCCTATTGACCGTACGGAAAGGTAAGCGATTTGTGCAAGTTTTTCATTTCCTTTTTTCTACCAATTCAAAATTACAGTCCACTACATTTTCATATTTTCCGCGTCATTTATGTTCCTTCTACTGCCGGATGAAAAACCGTTTTTTAGTTTTTTTCTAAAAGTTTTCAAAATTTTAATATAAATTAAATTGCATTATTTTGTCACAAACCACCATTTTCTTTTTCATATACTTAAGGTCACTTGCATATAATAGGTATAAACCCCAGAGTAATTTAACTTTGAGTTTTATTATTAGGCATCCAGGTTTCGCTGCAAAACTGGAACCTTCAGTACCTATAAATCTGTACCTTAAAAATTATATTCTCGCGCACAAGATTTTAGCGAGCATTTAAACCGCTGTGCGCAATTTAACACGGGGATCGTACTACCGTACCACACTATCTTTTTTTTTCTCTCTTTTTCATATTAAATAAAATTTCAGCTTTATTAAAATATTTATCTGCTCCATTTTGTGATATCTACGGTATAAAAAACGTTTGTACCTTTTTATCACATTACTTTCATTTATTAGCATTGGATGGTGCATATTTTGCGAATTTTCATAAACAATTTTTTACTTGCCAGTTCGCTTAACATTGTATCGTTCAATATATATTTATCAATATTTCCTTTTGTCTTTCATAAGCCTATCAAACGTATTTCAGCATTGTCTGATGCATATTTCGCGAATTCTATATAAACAATATTTTTTACTTCTGCAATTCGCTTAACATTGTATCATTCAATCTTTAATTTTTTTTTCTCGTTCTGCTTTTCATAAGCGTGCAAAATACATTTATTTACATTAATTTTCTTCACATTTTTCTGATTTTTTATAATGGCGGATAAATTAACTAAAGCTAATTTAAAACGTACTACGGCTTTTAAACGCCTACAAGAGACTCACGAAGCCGGAATCAAAGCTTCTAGTGACGCCTCTTTAAAATCTACATTTTTAGCTCGTGCAGATGCTATTGACAACATATATAACGAATTTCAATCGGCTCATAATACTATAATTTCTTTAATTGACGATAAAGATTTTGCAAATTACGATGGGATGCGTATTGCTGCAGATGAGGCCTACTATGGTATTAAATCTTTTAAACATGATTTCTTATTAAGCGATTCCGCTTCTCAAATACCTAATATTTCAATTAGTCCGAACTTAAATGTGCCTACAGTTTCCAAAATTGTAGCTAATCTTCCAAAACTTAATTTACCAACTTTCAATGGTAATTACAAAGATTGGCCAAGTTTTTTTGATTTATTTAAAAGCCTCATCCACAATAACGCAGACTTATCTAATGTTGAGAAATTTCAATACTTACTCACTTCTTTAGATAAAGAGCCTTTAGCTTTAGTTAAGGGTATCCCTCTTACAGAAGCAAATTATATTATTGCCTTTGAAACGCTTGAAAAACGGTACCAAAATAAGCGAATTTTGGCTACACAATATTATAATGAAACATTTTATGCAGCATCTATTCACAAGGTTACTTCTAAGGATCTTAGACATCTTTTAAATGTTTTTTTCTGAAAACGTAGCAGCCTTAAGAGCTTTAAAACTTCCTGTAGATCAATGGGATTTCTTGTTGTTTAATATGTTACTAAATAAACTTGATTCTAAAACCAGAACCAGTTTTGAGCTTGAAAATAGTCTAAATCAAGAATTACCTATCTACAGACAATTAATTACTTTCTTAGAAAGACAATGTATAGCTTTAGAGTCTGTTCAATATACTTCTTCAGTGAGTTCTGATAAGTCAAATTTTAAATCTTCTAATTATCATGCATTAAACAACAAGAGATCTACATCCAATTTTGTTACGAATCCACTTTCACAAAAAAGCGAACCTACGTGTACTTTATGTTCTGCTTCTCATGCATTATTTAAATGTAAATTATTCTTGGCTAAAACGCCACAAGAAAGATTTTCTTATGCTAAACAGCACAAATTATGCGTCAACTGTTTAGTATCTCCCCACTCTATTAAAAATTGTGGTTCTTCTCACAGATGTAAAATCTGCAAATTTCCACATCATACAACTCTACATTTTAACAAAAATTCTTCTTCTTTCGTGCCTTCTAATGAAAATAACTTACCTAAGTCTAATTCAGACACTGTTACGGCTGTCGAACATTATTCTAATGATGATCAGTCTAATTTTACCGTCACGAATACTCACTGTATTGCAAATAATTTGTCTGTTCCGCAACATACTATTTTATTATCCACGTGTGAAATAGATATCAAGGACATTCGAGGACATTTTCAGAAAATCCGTGTACTTTTGGATACGGGCTCTATGGCAAATTTTATGTCTGAGTCGTGCGCCAGACGACTGGGTCTCCATCGTAAAAAATTCTCTATTCCAATTGAGGGTTTAAATGGAATGTCAACTTCCACCAACAGCGGTCTTGTTCAATGCGCCATCAAACCCTGTGGTCAATTGGATCCGGTTTTTTCTTTTGAAGCTATTATCATGCCCAAAGTTTGTTCTAATCAACCAAAAATTCACATTAATATTTCCGAAATGGAACATATTCGAAATTTGAAGCTTGCAGACAGTCGGTTTCATATACCAGGACCAATAGACATGCTTATTGGTGCTGAATTGGTACCTTTATTTTTAAAATCAGGCCGTATTGTCGGCAATTCCGATCAACCTGTAGCTTTAGAGACTATTTTTGGTTATGTTTTACAGGGTAAAACTAGCTGTTCAGTTCCTTTCAGGAATCCTGACTCTTTCTTAAATTGTCTCGCTTCTTTGGATGACTGTATCGATATTCAGTTACGTAAATTCTGGGAGGTCGAACAAATTACTAAAATCCCTTCTTGGTCCACTGAAGACAAGAAGTGCGAGGAAATATTTAAAAATTTAGTCTTCAGAGAAACTTCTGGACGGTTCTCGGTACCTTTACCTTTTCGTCAATCAAAACCAAATTTTGTTGATACTTACTCTCAACCATATCGTCGCTTTTGTATGTTGGAACGACGTTTTTCCAAAAATTCTGAATTATCTAGAAAATATACAAATTTCATGCAAGATTATCTCGACAGTGGTCACATGTCCTTAGTGCCACAAAGTCGACACAGATGTCCGTCTGCTTATTACATCCCACATCATGCTGTTTTTAAACAGGAGATGTAGGACTCAAAAATAAGAGTTGTATTTGATGCTAGTCTTCGTGATATACAGGGTGTCTCTCTTAATGATACTCTTCTCGTTGGCCCAAAGCTCCAACGTGATATTTCTGCTTTACTTTTAAATTTTCGATTCTTTCCTTACGTTTTTGTTTGCGACATAAAACAAATGTACAGACAAATAAATGTTCAGCCTGAATTCTGGGATTATCAACGCATTTTATGGCATTTCTCACCTTCTGAACCTCTTCAGGAATATTTTCTACGTACTGTTGTTTACGGAGTTTCATCTTCGCCATACTTGGCCTTACGTACTCTGCAAGAGTTAGCGGTTCAAGAGGAATCTTCATTCCCTAGGGCAGCTCAAGTTCTTTGTCGCCAGTTTTATATAGATGACGGATTAATCGGTAGCCACGATTTAAAATCTGCGTTGTCACTTCAGCTTGAGCTCATTGAACTTATGAAGAAAGGAGGATTTGAATTAAGTAAATGGGCAAGTAACGATCCTGCTCTTTTAGCTCATATATCTCCTTCAAATATCCAGGAGTCTTGCAGTTTTGATAAAGATGATCCTTCTTTTATTAAAATATTAGGTTTAAAGTGGGATCCCAATTAAGACATTTTTTCCTATTATTATGTTCCCATGGAACGCCCCTGTACTAAACGCAATATTCTATCTGAGATTAGTAGAATATTTGATCCACTCGGTTTTGTTTCTCCTTGCTTGTTACTTGCAAAACGTCTTTTGCAACGTTTATGGGAATCCAAAGTTTCTTGGGATGAGTTTCCGTCCGACGATATTCTCGAAACTTGGACCAAATTCAAAGCTGAATTGCCCAAGCTAGCTGATATCAAAATATCTCGCTATGTAGGCTCTAATTCGATATCTCGAATTGAACTACATGGATTCTGCGATGCTTCGCAAGTCGGATACGCTGGTGTTGTTTACTTTCGTGTAGAAGACACATTAAACAATGTCAAAACTTTCCTTATTTGCGCTAAGTGTCGGGTTGCACCATTAAAAACTGTATCAATAGCAAGACTTGAGCTTCTTGCAGCAGTTTTGCTCGCGGATCTAATGGAATTTGTCAAGGAAAGTTATGCTGATCTTGTTATTTTTGACGCCATACATGCTTGGACAGATTCCATGGTCACACTTGCTTCTCCTCATAAATGGAAGACATTTGTTGCCAATCGAGTAAGCCACATTCAGGAAATTTTTCCTATTTCATCTTGGCACCACGTCCCCTCCAAGCATAATCCAGCAGATTGTGCTAGTCGCGGTCAAACTCCTCAGCAACTTTTGGATACTCCCATCTGGTGGTCTGGCCCAGAATTCTTATCTAAGAATCGAGTTTTCTGGCCGACACAGCCCAATTTTTCGGGTCAATCTGGTTTAGAGATATCCAAGGAAGAAAAACAAATAGTTTTGAACGTTTCGCTTCCTTGCGATGATTTTCTTATTTTACTAGATCGATTTTCTTCATTACCTAAGATACAACGGATCATTGCATATACTCTTCGCTTTATTTCTAATTCAAGGTCAAAACCTAAAGTTAAAGGTCATTTGTCACCTTTCGAGATTGAAGCTTCCCTGCGAGTTATTATAAAACGTGTTCAACGAGATGTGTTTTCGGACATCTTAACGAAGATTTCGCAAAATAGTTTGCTACCGAAACCGTTTCGAAAGCTTGCTCCATTTGTCGATTCAGATGGATTGCTTCGAGTAGGAGGTAGGCTGAGGAAGTCTCAATTTTCCTTTGATGTAAAACATCCTATTCTTTTACCAAAATCGCATCGAATAACAGAATTAATTATCGAACATACTCATGGTACGAATTTTCATCCAGGATTTAAAACTTTGCACTATTTATTACTTCAACAGTTTTGGATTTTATCGCCCCGAAGTGCAATTTATAAATGTCTCTCCAAATGTATTCGATGCTTTCGATGTAAACCAAAATCATATAATCCCTACATGGCAGACTTACCAGCTCTCCGAATTTCTCAAATTAAGGCATTTTCTTCTATTTGCCTAGATTTTGCTGGGCCTTTTTCACTCTTGATGAGCAAACATCGAGGTGCTAAAACCTTTAAAGGTTACGTTTGCGTTTTTGTTTGTACTTCCAATAAGGCTATTCATTTGGAGGTTACATCAGACCTTAGTTCTGAATCATTTTTAGCGGCCTTTAGACGTTTCGTCGCCCGTCGTGGCAAATGCGTCACTATAATTAGTGACCAAGGTACAAATTTTAAGGGTGCATACAGCCAACTTCTTGTTTTGGCGCAAGGTGCTGCTCAAAAATTGTCAATTACTTGGAACTTCAATCCTCCGGGCTCTCCACATTTCAATGGATTAGCAGAGGCCGGCGTTAAGTCATTCAAGAGTCATTTTTACCGTGTCTTAGGAACTCAAATATTGTCTTATGAAGAATTCTACACATTATTAACCCAGATTGAATCTCTATTAAATTCACGTCCTTTATGCGCAATTAGTGCCGATCCAAATGACTTTCAGCCTCTTACTCCCGGTCATTTTTTGATTCAAGAGCCTTTAAGCAGTTCTATCCCTGATCCAGATCTAAGCTCTATAAATTTAAATAGGCTTAATCGTTGGCAGCTTATTCAGCGCCTCCAGGGTGATTTTTGGAAACGGTGGTCTCAAGAGTATATCCATTCTCTCCAAGAGAGGCACAAATGGACTCAGCCATTTCCTCCAATTAATGAGGGCGCTCTTGTCCTAGTTAAAAATGAGCAAAATCCACCCCTTCGATGGGAAATGGGTAGAATACTTAAATTACATCCGGGACAAGACGGTGTGGTTCGCGTAGTTACGCTTAAAACGATCCACGGTGTTATGCAACGACCTGTGGTCAAAATTTGCCCATTACCTGGCAATTAAAATCTTATTTTTGCAATGCAACATTATTTTTATTTTTCTTTTTTCTTTAAGTTATATTAAAATTATTTTTTCATAACTGTTTTATTTTCTCTATTTTTACTAGGTTTAAAAACATTCGTTTTTGGTGGAGTGAATGTTCAGGAATCTTAGTTATTTTATTTTTGGGCAATTAAATTATTTAATTATTCCAATTAGGGACTCATGTGACATAATAATGTAGTTTAGAATTACACTTCAATTTATGTCGCCTTTATCATGAATACACTTATTTCCGATATATATATTTTTTTTATTATATTTTTTTTCTTAACTTTTTTGCTGCGCACAAGTCGCATAGCCAATCCAAGCGAATTGGTCATATATATACAATCAACTCACGCTCCAAGTAGGATCGAGTACGGTATCGTTCTTCCGGTCGGCATCGTGACAAAATAAGCAATTAATTTTAGAGACAATTTCTGCGAACCTTAAAGTGCGGGAAGAAACTAGGCGAATTGAGTAGCCTTGCGAACACCAGCAAGAGGGTACCCTCAGGATCAAGATTGTGCCCTATTGACCGTACGGAAAGGTAAGCGATTTGTGCAAGTTTTTCATTTCCTTTTTTCTACCAATTCAAAATTACAGTCCACTTACATGTTCAATATATCCTATACCTATTTATAATAGTTTTTGAGATATTTCAGTTTTTCTTATTTTCCATACTCTTTTACAGAAATAGTCTTCATTATCATAGTAGCCATGGCAAAAACAATGTAAAAGAACATTTTTCTGTGTGTCAAATTTATAACCGCAATCGCTTCTTTTGGTTTTTATGTAGTGTAGTTTGGTTTTTTTTGCATTCATCTTATATTGTAAAATGAATTTTCCAAAGAATGAGTTTATAGATATGATTTATACAATAGGAGAGGCTCAAAAAAATTGCCTTCTTGCTCAAAGAATTTACAAAATGAAGTCTCCTGATCGACGCCAGCCTAATACCCACACTTTTCAAAACTTAATGCAAAGATTTGATTATTCTGGTACTGTTGATTATCCAAAACGTAAAGTGGTCAACAAACCAGTAACTAATGAAGAAAAAGAACTACAAGTATTGTTAAATGTTCAGGAAAATCCTTATATTGGTAGCCGTCAGTTAGCAGCATTATGTGAAACATCACAATCCACCGCTAATCGTACTACCAACAAATATAGGTATCATCCATATTACATGGAATTACACCAAGAATTGCATGGACAGGATTTTGAAAGTCGTGTAAACTTTTATCGTACAATAAATGCGGAGATTTAATTAAATCAAAATTTATTATGCAAGGTAATGTTTAGTGATGAAGCTACTTTTAGAAATAACGGTGCCGTAAATAGACGCAACATGCATTATTATACCACAGAAAACCCATTTTGGATTAGAGAGGTGCAACATCAAAACCACTGGTCATTAAATGTTTGGTGTGGTATTCATCATAATCGAATTATTGGACCCCACTTTTTTAATGAACCACTAAATGGCCATAGTTACTTGAACTTTCTACAAGAAGAACTACCCCAACTGCTTCAAGGTCGCGATAGGGATGAGCTCGACAGTATGTGGTTCCAGCACGATGGTGCGCCTCCGCATTACCATCGTGAAGTTCGTGCGTTTTTGGACCAACGATATCCGCAAAAATGGATTGGACGTGGGGGTTTCATTGAGTGGCCACCAAGGTCTTGCGACATCACCCCATTAGATTTCTTCCTATGGAGTTATATTAAAAATAAGGTGTATGTTAATCCACCAACAACAGTGGAAGATATGCGAAACAGGATTAGGGATACCTGTAGAACAATAACGCCACTAATTTTGTCCAGGGTCCGAGAAAATCTGCAAAAAAGACTAAATTTGTGCATTGCACAAGAGAGTCGTTTATTCGAACACTTATTAAAAAGAAATAATTAATCTCAGTATTTAATAGGTAATTTTTTTGTTTCAATTTAGTATAAAAGTAAATATGTATTTGCCTTGTCGTTATTGTTGTGTTAATTTTTTCACATTATGTTTAATTAAACTATTGCCGTTGTAATATAACGAATAATGTATTTCATCATATTTAACCACATTCTGTTTGTTTCTGTAGTTTATTGTACATTGTTTTTGCCATGGCTACTATGATAATGAAGACTATTTCTGTAAAAAAGTATGGAAAATAAGAAAAACTGAAATATCTCAAAAACTATTATAAATAGGTATAGGATATATTGAACAAAACTTTTAGGGTTTTTATTACTCTATTAAATAACATAAAAATATACAGGGTGTACCATTTAAAAAAAAAAGATATTTATTCATTTAAACTTGTTCAAATTTGAGCCGATGTGTTCAACACTCTGTAGCTTTTATTGCAAATATTAGGTAAAAATTATGTTAAATTGTCCTTGGCCTTGCTAAATTCCAAATTTGAATATATTTGTCACAAAATTGAAAACGTTATTTAGGATTGAATTGATACTTGAAAATGTGACTTTTTTTCTTTAAACTTAATTATCTCAGAAACTATAAAGTTTTGTTATAGTAAACCCTTAATAAAAAAGATTTAAAATTATAAGCTAAATCAAAAATACGATTCGTATATAGGGTGTTCTATTTAAAAAAATACAACTTTATGCTGTCCTAGTTTTTTGGCTCACCCTGTAGAGTCCTAAATATTTTTAAAATCTGCGTAAAAATAAACTGTATCAAACAATAAATATAGTTGCTTTGTAAATTTCACCGAAAAGGCACAAACTTACTTCATCCAATCGTTGACTCACCCGGTACAAGACATCATAAAATATTTAAACCATATCGGTCAATGACCTACCAATAAGCATTTGGTCCCAGTTAAACTAATCTAGAAAATTCGAAAATTTCTATAAAAGTCATTACATGTTTTGCTATTATCGTTGCTGCGTTTCCTCTTATTAATTTTTAAGAACAACGGTAAACGATAACTATCTATGGATAGAATAAGTTTTTCAACCATTTAAATAATCCAATTACAATCATCAACAAATACAAGGTCATGCATTTGGACTCTTTAAAAACACTACAAATCTGGAACAAGTTATGGAAGCAACAGAGTATTGAAATCATTTCACTGATTCAGCTTTATTTATAGAGGCTTTTCGTAGTGTGTGAGAAACAGAACTAACAAGTGATCTTATTGAAATTTTAATTTTTATGTTACTGTTATTAAGAAATAGTCACTGATCCGAGGACGGGGGGCAGTGGGGATGATCGCCTCCCCCAAGAGTTTCGAACTCAGAAAAATAGACTCGTCTGTATTAGAGTCTGGAATGTCGCTGACACTTTCGCCAACCGTCAACAACTCTTTCTCACTTGTCGGTACAGGGTGAGTCAACGATTGGATGAAGTAGGTTTGTGCCTTTTCGGTGAAATTAACAAAGAAACTATATTTATTGTTTGATACAGTTTATTTTTATGCAGATTTTAAAAATATTTAGGAGTCTACAGGATGAGCCAAAAAACTAGGACAGCATAAAGTTGTATTTTTTTAAATAGAACACCCTATATACGAATCGTATTTTCGATTTAGCTTATAATTTTAAATCTTTTTTATTAAGGGTTTAATATAACAAAACTTTATAGTTTCTGAGATAATTAGGTTTAAAGAAAAAAAGTCACATTTTCAAGCATCAATTCAATCCTAAATAACGTTTTCAATTTTGTGACAAATATATTCAAATTTGGAATTTAGCAAGGCCAAGGACAAGTTAACATAATTTTTACCTAATATTTGCAATAAAAGCTACAGGGTGTTGAACACATCGGCTCAAATTTGAACAAGTTTAAATGAATAAATATCTTTTTTTTTAAATGGTAAACCCTGTATATTTTCATGTTATTTAATAGAGTAATAAAAACCCTAAAAGTCTTGTTCAATATATCCTATACCTATTTATAATAGTTTTTGAGATATTTCAGTTTATCTTATTTTCCATACTTTTTTACAGAAATAGTTTTCATTATCATAGTAGCCATGTAAAATAATAAAGAGAAACTACAAAAACAAACAGAATGTGGTTAAATATGATGAAATACATTATTCGTTATATTACAACGGCAATAGTTTAATTAAACATAATGTGAAAAAATTAACACAACAATAACGACAAGGCAAATACATATTTACTTTTATACTAAATTGAAACAAAAAAATTACCTATTAAATACTGAGATTAATTATTTCTTTTTAATAAGTGTTCGAATAAACGACCCTCTTGTGCAATGCACAAATTTAGTCTTTTTTGCAGATTTTCTCGGACCCTGGACAAAATTAGTGGCGTTATTGTTCTACAGGTATCCCTAATCCTGTTTCGTATATCTTCCACTGTTGCTGGTAGATTAACATACACCTTATTTTTAATATAACCCCATAGGAAGAAATCTAATGGGGTGATGTCGCAAGACCTTGGTGGCCACTCAATGAAACCCCCACGTCCAATCCATTTTTGCGGATATCGTTGGTCCAAAAACGCACGAACTTCACGATGGTAATGCGAAGGCGCCCCATCGTGCTGGAAACACATACTGTCGAGCTCATCCATATCGAGACCTTGAAGCAGTTGGGGTAGTTCTTCTTGTAGAAAGTTCAGGTAACTATGGCCATTTAGTGGTTCATTAAAAAAGTGGGGTCCAATAATTCGATTATGATGAATCCCACATCAAACATTTAATGACCAGTGGTTTTGATGTTGCACCTCTCTAATCCAAAATGGGTTTTCTGTAGCATAATAATGCATGTTGCGTCTATTTACGGCACCGTTACTTCTAAAAGTAGCTTCATCACTAAACATTACCGTGCATAATAAATTTGGATTTAATTGAATCTCCGCATTTATTGTACGACAAAAGTTTACACGACTTTCAAAATCCTGTCCATGCAATTCTTGGTGTAATTCCATGTGATATGGATGATACCTATATTTCATGGTAGTACGATTAGAGGTGGATTGTGATGTTTCACATAATGCTGCTAACTGACGGCTACCAATATAAGGTTTTCCTGAACATTTAACAATACTTGTAGTTCTTTTTCTTCATTAGTTACTGGTTTGTTGACCACTTTACGTTTTGGATATCAACAGTACCAGAAGAATCAAATCTTTGCATTAAGTTTTGAAAAGTATGGGTATTAGGCTGGCGTCGATCAGGATACTTCATTTTGTAAATTCTTTGAGCAAGAAGGCAATTTTTTTGGCCTCTCCTATTGTATAAATCATATCTATTAACTCATTCTTTGGAAAATTCATTTTACAATATAAGATGAATGCAAAAAAAAACCAAACTACACTACATAAAAACCAAAAGAAGCGATTGCGGTTATAAATTTGACAGACAGAAAAATGTTCTTTTACATTGTTTTTGCCATGGCTACTATGATAATGAAGACTATTTCTGTAAAAAAGTATGGAAAACAAGAAAAACTGAAATATCTCAAAAACTATTATAAATAGGTATAGGATATATTGAACAAAACTTTTAGGGTTTTTATTACTCTATTAATAACATGAAAATATACAGGGTGTACCATTTAAAAAAAAACATATTTATTTATTTAAACTTGTTCAAATTTGAGCCGATGTATTCAACACCCTGTAGCTTTTATTGCAAATATTAGGTAAAAATTATGTTAACTTGTCCTTGCTAAATTCCAAATTTGAATATATTTGACATAAAATTGAAAACGTTATTTAGGATTGAATTGCTGCTTGAAAATGTGACTTTTTTTCTTTAAACTTAATTATCTCAGAAACTATAAAGTTTTGTTATAGTAAACCCTTAATAAAAAAGATTTAAAATTATAAGCTAAATCGAAAATACGATTCGTATATAGGGTGTTCTATTTAAAAAAATACAACTTTATGCTGTCCTAGTTTTTTGGCTCACCCTGTAGAGTCCTAAATATTTTTAAAATCTGCGTAAAAATAAACTGTATCAAACAAAAAATATAGTTTCTTTGTTAATTTCACCGAAAAGGCACAAACCTACTTCATCCAATCGTTGACTCACCCTGTACTGTCTTGAATTCAAATGAAGAGGGGGTAATTTCGATCTTTTCTTTGCTCTTGTTGTATCGCCGCTCCCCATCCCCTCACAAAGAGAGAGGCTGAAATTTGATTTGAAAAATGATATTGGGCAAGAAGTTAAATGGCAGAGATGAGAAGTAATTTATTTTTCGTTTTAACCTTAGAAGACGAGATGAGAATAATGCTTTTTTTGGTCTCGTCTTGCAACATTAACCGCCACGGAAGTAAACATTTTAGCTACGACCCTGTTTATTCCTATTTATATCAATCTTCTTTTCTTATCTTGTAATTAGCATAAGTATATTAACAATTTAATATTTTTTTTTGAAGAATGACCCGTATGCAAAATCTCACTTCATGTCGTTAATAACTTTTCCGTTGATAGTGCCGTTAATAGAGTGGAAACATGTAGAACTGTTACCGTTTTAAATTTACATTAAACTGCATCAAGGTCACGTGATTATGTACTTATTTGCACTACGTGTGTGAAGAAGATTTAACCTCGATTATGAGACCAGCAGGAATAATTTTTCTTAAATAGCAATATTTCTACATTGATGATGCTTGCAAGTGTGGTAGTCCATAAATTTTACTACCAAAGAATTTATCCTTTTTTGATAACACATACAAATTTAAATGTTTCAAAGTCCCAAAATAGCAATTTTTTTGTATACAGGGTGAAACATTTATCTTGAGACAACGAAATATCTCAGTACGATCAAATTTTTTCGAAAAATCTGTTATACAAAAATTATAGGATGGCAAGGGCGCTAACTAGAGGCGCCCTGGAAAATGACCTTGCCCTTGCCCTGCAAGGTTATTTGAAGGGACCTTGAAAATAATAACATTGGCCTTGACCTTCAAGGGCAACTTAAAACTTAATTTCAAAATTTGAAAAGGAAATCCCCAATTTAACCCCCCGGAAATGAAAATACCGATCAATTTTACTGTAATTTCAACATCAAATATGACCTTGGCCTCAAGGCCAAGATCTAACATCAAAGTTATTTTAAGGTCAATTAAGATATCTCTGCAAAAGAAAATTAAAATTAGTTGTTATTAAAAATAATGTTAAACTATGGTATTTTCACTCCTAAGGATATTATTCCTCATTTTTTATAAAAGTAAACCGTCATTTCACACATATATTATTATTCTTAAAATTGTCAAATTTTATGTTCGTTACAGAATTATACTCATTATTTGTCACGAATTATAATAATTTACAGGCACGAATGCTTAACCAATGAAATAAGTTTATATTTTCTTATTATTTAAAAGAAAAAATTTCAGTAGGCTCTCTACCGTCCATATTAACTGAAATTTGGCAATTTTAAGAATAATTATATATGTATGAAATGATATCCCTCGAATGATATCCTTGATGGTGAAAATAATATATTTTACCCTCATTGCAAATAACAAGTAATCCAATTTGTTTCGTAAAGTTATCTCAATAAGAACTTGAGATGTAAGAAAAAAAATTTGGGGGTGGCTTATTCCCTTTTGCTACTTTATTTTTAGAAAGCCCGAAACATGACACACATGAGTGACTTATGGTATTAGTAAAAAAATATTTTCAAACAATTTCATTAAATTTCGTAATTTTTACAATTAAATTGCGTGCGCAAATATATAGTTTGCCCTAATAAAAAATAAGGAGGAGAATATACCATAGTTTAATATCATTTCGAATAACAAATAATTTTCATTTTGTTCTGTAGAATTATCTTAATTAAAATATGAAATATTAAAAAAAATATTTGGGGGTGACTCGTAATTATATAAAAAAAGGGATGATATCCTTGGGGTGAAAAAACCACAGTTTAACATCATTTCGAACAAGTTATTTTCATTTTGTTTCGTAAAGATATCTCATTTAGAACCTAAATGTCTCAAAAAACTGTTTTTAGGGCAGTTTTCACCCCGTTAAAATGAATCTCCGCAGATAAAAAAATACGTATCACTTACTTTTGTACCCTCTACAACATACTGAAGTTTTTTTTTAAATAGGAGCCGGATACTTCCCGTACCTTCCTTGTAAGTTAAAGTCTGACAAAACACAGGCACTTATGTTTATTAAAGCTAGATTTGTTATCCTAGACAATCGGCTATCCATATCTAACATTCAGATTCCTTGGAGGGATCACGCAAAATACGTAGGGCTAGTCTTCGATAGGAGACTTAACTGGTTTCTCAACACAAACCATCTTCTAAGTAAAGTCAACAATTTTTTGACATCTCTCTGTTCTCTGCCGAATCGTAACTGCAAGCTGAATTTAAAGCTTAAGGTGCTAAGTTACAAGCTATTTATTCGTTCGATCTTGTTTTTTAGCGCTTCTACATGGAACAAAATCAGCAGATCAAGATTCAGCAGATTAGAAAGCTTTCAAAAAGTCCTCCAAATGATCTGTGGAGCTCCTTTCTAGGTAAGAAACACCATCATTTACAGAGACCTTGGATGCGAAACCTTTTCGATTTTCATTGCAAACTCAATAACAAAATATCTAGTTAGAGCTGAGAACTCCACAAATGAGTTCATACAAACGACGCAGCCACACCGATTTGTTGGAAATTGGTTGTTCGACCATTAAACTGAGCTCGTTTGTAAATACCAGAAACTAGCTTAAAAGCCGAACATATTTTGTTCTCTAGCCCTAAATTCAATAAAGTTCTATAGACCCAATTCGACTTGTTCATCAGATCCCACATAAGTTACCTGTTAGCGCGTATTAAATAAATCAGGTATTCCAGGTGGAATCTAGTCTGAAAAATTGTGTCAGTCAATGTCAAACTTTTAATTCAGGACACAAAAATCATCAGTGAAAATCTCTTGTACTATCGGAAATTTGTCAAACTATTGCTACAATGCTTCTATATTATATATCGGCTTTAGTTTTTGCCACTGCAACGGTGGTAGTAGCATTCATGCTGGTAACTTCTGGAAGCTTTCAACAGTTCAAAGAGAACTGGAATAAGAGGGCACCGAGGATAACAGAATTACCGATTATAACACCCACTGGGCAGATAGTAAATTCTGTAGAAGATTTAGATATGCAGCTTGAGTTTCTGGAAAATCAATTGGAGGATAAGGAGGTATCTACTAGAGTAGAGAAAAGAATTTGACAGAGATCTGTTATACTTGAATTTTGAAAAATGTTTGTAAAATTTTTCCGTGTATACAGGGTGAGTCAACGATTGGATGAAGTAGGTTTGTGCCTTTTCGGTGAAATTTACAAAGAAACTATATTTATTGTTTGATACAGTTTATTTTTACGCAGATTTTAAAAATATTTACGACTCTACAGGGTGAGCCAAAACACTAGGACAGCATAAAGTTGTATTTTTTTAAATAAAACACCCTATATACGAATCGTATTTTCGATTCAGCTTATAATTTTAAATCTTTTTTATTAAGGGTTTACTATAACAAAACTTTATAGTTTCTTAGATAATTAAGTTTAAAGAAAAAAAGTCACATTTTCAAGCATCAATTCAATCCTAAATAACGTTTTCAATTTTGTGACAAATATATTTAAATTTGGAATTTAGCAAGGCCAAGGACAAGTTAACATAATTTTTACCTAATATTTGCAATAAAAGCTACAGGGTGTTGAACACATCGGCTCAAATTTGAACAAGTTTAAATGAATAAATATATATTTTTTTAAATGGTACACCCTGTATATTTTCATGTTATTTAATAGAGTAATAAAAACCCTAAAAGTTTTGTTCAATATATCCTATACCTATTTATAATAGTTTTTGAGATATTTCAGTTTTTCTTATTTTCCATACTTTTTTACAGAAATAGTCTTCATTATCATAGTAGCCATGGCAAAAACAATGTAAAAGAACATTTTTCTGTGTGTCAAATTTATAACCGCAATCGCTTCTTTTGGTTTTTATGTAGTGTACTTTGGTTTTTTTTGCATTCATCTTATATTGTAAAATGAATTTTCCAAAAAATGAGTTAATAGATATGATTTATACAATAGGAGAGGCTCAAAAAAATTGCCTTCTTGCTCAAAGAATTTACAAAATGAAGTATCCTGATCGACGCCAGCCTAATACCCATACTTTTCAAAACTTAATGCAAAGATTTGATTCTTTTGGTACTGTTGATTATCCAAAACGTAAAGTGGTCAACAAACCAGTAACTAATGAAGAAAAAGAACTACAAGTATTGTTAAATGTTCAAGAAAATCCTTAGATTGGTAGCCGTCAGTTAGCAGCATTATGTGAAACATCACAATCCACCGCTACTCGTACTACCAAGAAATATAGGTATCATCCATATCACATGGAATTACACCAAGAATTTCATGGACAGGATTTTGAAAGTCGTGTAAACTTTTGTCGTACAATAAATGCGGAGATTCAATTAAATCCAAATTTATTATGCAAGGTAATGTTTAGTGATGAAGCTACTTTTAGAAGTAACGGTGCCGTAAATAGACGCAACATGCATTATTATGCTACAGAAAACCCATTTTGGATTAGAGAGGTGCAACATCAAAACCACTGGTCATTAAATGTTTGGTGTGGTATTCATCATAATCGAATTATTGGACCTCAGCTCGACAGCATGTGGTTCCAGCACGATGGTGCGCCTCTGTATTACCATCGTGAAGTTCGTGCGTTTTTGGACCAACGATATCCGCAAAAATGGATTGGACGTGGGGGTTTCATTGAGTGGCCACCAAGGTCTTGCGACATCACCCCATTAGATTTCTTCCTATGGGGTTATATTAAAAATAAGGTGTATGTTAATCCACCAACAACAGTGGAAGATATGCGAAACAGGATTAGGGATACCTGTAGAACAATAACGCCACTAATTTTGTCCAGGGTCCGAGAAAATCTGCAAAAAAGACTAAATTTGTGCATTGCACAAGAGGGTCGTTTATTCGAACACTTATTAAAAAGAAATAATTAATCTCAGTATTTAATAGGTATTTTTTTTGTTTCAATTTAGTATAAAAGTAAATATGTATTTGCCTTGTCGTTATTGCTGTGTTAATTTTTTCACATTATGTTTAATTAAACTATTGCCGTTGTAATATAACGAATAATGTATTTCATCATATTTAACCACATTCTGTTTGTTTCTGTAGTTTCTTTTTATTATTTTACATGGCTACTATGATAATGAAGACTATTTCTGTAAAAAAGTATGGAAAATAAGAAAAACTGAAATATCTCAAAAACTATTATAAATAGGTATAGGATATATTGAACAAAACTTTTAGGGTTTTTATTACTCTATTAAATAACATGAAAATATACAGGGTGTACCATTTAAAAAAAAAAGATATTTATTCATTTAAACTTGTTCAAATTTGAGCCGATGTGTTCAACTAGCTTTTATTACAAATATTAGGTAAAAATTATGTTAACTTGTCCTTGGGCTTGCTAAATTACAAATTTGAATATATTTGTCACAAAATTGAAAACGTTATTTAGGATTGAATTGATGCTTGAAAATGTGACTTTTTTTCTTTAAACTTAATTATCTCAGAAACTATAAAGTTTTGTTATAGTAAACCCTTAATAAAAAAGATTTAAAATTATAAGCTAAATCGAAAATACGTTTGGTATATAAGGTGTTCTATTTAAAAAAATACAACTTTATGCTGTCCTAGTTTTTTGGCTCACCCTGTAGAGTCCTAAATATTTTTAAAATCTGCGTAAAAATAAACTATATCAAACAATAAATATAGTTTCTTTGTTAATTTCATCGAAAAGGCACAAACCTACTTCATCCAATCGTTGACTCACCCTGTACAATGTCCTCGACCTTTATATTTCTAAAATTATTCGAAATAGCGAAAATTATTTGGGATAAAAGTTTAGCACTAGCCCAAAACTATAATTGGGAAGTGAGTTCATATATACAGGGTTGCTCAAAAAGTAATGGCAAATTGACATTTTTTTTAAACGGAATGTTTAATTTTCTGCTTTAATTTTTGAGTTTACATAAAATGTTACGCCAACCTGGTGTTTATGTAACAATTTTTATACCCAAATTTAATATTTCGATCTTTGTTTAACCATAAAAAAATAAAACATTAATAATGATTAACCAAATTAAATATTGTTTTACGTAAAGTATATTCCACCATAAGGAGGAGTTAAATATTCACTCTGTAGATGGATTTTAATCATGGAAACTGAGAAAGTGTATATCTTGTATTACCACTCAAAGATCCACAAAGGAAAAATAAATCAGTTATGAAACTTAGCCATTTTTATTAGTTTTGGGTATTTTGGGTTTTTCTGGAGCCGTAAAGTAAAACATTCATGGGGTTTAAAAGCCGTGTAATTCATATAAATATTTAAATAAATCTGTCGAAAAAGTCCTATCCTCGTTATGTAATTAGAACTGAAAGGGTATGTGCCAAGAGTAATCTTAACATTTGCTATCGAGGAACATCAGTAGAATATTTTTAAATTGAACAATTTTCTCGTTATTAGGAGAAAAAAAAAAGAATAATGAAATAAAATCGCTATAATGCAATAAATTCGTTTGATTACATGTCCAAAGAATTTATATAATGATTGTTTTTTCTATTTATAAGAAAGAACGAGTTGGTTAAATCCAAAACAACTAAAAGAGGGAATAAACTTTTCTTTACAGTTATTATCAATTTTATAAGTTATAAAAAGAGATAGAATAGTTTCATTAATACGTTTGTATAAAGAACGTAATTTAAGGTGTTCAGGCAAAGTATCAAATAAAATATCCAACATAAGATACGATTTGAGATTCGGTAGAGGCGATACGTTTTGAAATTTCTTAGAGAAGATTACGTTTTTCACGTATAACCAGTTTTGTTTAAAAAGGTTTTAATTTTGATTTGTCATTTATTTTCTGGAAAGTTAAGGGAATTATGTTTTATTTTACCTGAAAAAAGGCAACTTTAGTAGTATTATGTTTAAACAATTTAAATAGTTGTTTTTCGTGTTTTTTTTCTTGATGAAACTTTGGAAAGCTATTTAAACCGGGTTAAAATAACAGCCGACAAGAACAATTATTTTAGGTGCTTTGGATTTTTTTATCGAGTTAATTTTAATTTTCTCATTGAAAATAATTTCGTTCTTATTTATTTTTGTTAAATAGGTTTAAGTGTTTTGAGAAAGCTGTTTCGTCTTATTTACTAAAAATTTTCAGGCGATTAATCTTGCGGACGCACTGATGTGAGGGCTCAAATACAAGAGATGTGACCGGCTAGACAGCAGCTTTTTTCGAGTCGTCAAGTCGTGTTTTTGGTAGTAGTAAGCTCGAATAACTTGTAGTTGTTTAGCACCAAGAAGATCGTCCAGACATGTAGTTTTGTTACAGTGAGATTTATTTATAGGTTTATAGAATAGCTACCAACTAAAATGGGACTGGAGTAAATCGTGGGTGAAACGGCCATACGCTACCAAAATGGTTCGTGCGCGGGTGTCCATGATTGTGTCAGAAGCTTCTAAACATACATATCAGTATTTTTGTAATTAAACGTTGAAAATATCTTCTTTTAACCATCTGATAGTGATACAGATTGTAAACAAAATTTCTCGATCACATTGTGCAACACATCTTAAGTAATAAGTTCACATTCCTCAAATATTTTAATTCTCAATATAGTTAGATCAGCAGGTATAACTTATTTTTTAAATAATCTTAAAGAAAATAGTCAACTGGTGTCAAATCTGGCAATCTTGCTCTCTATTTTAGGGTGCTTATTCTATGCATCGATTGGGGAAAGTATAATCGCGCCCCGGAATTGAAAATATGGTGGAGCTCCATTTTGCTGAAGCTAGATATTTCAAAAACTTGGCTCCAGTATATTTTCAATTCCTAGGACGATCTGATTTTTCAACATGTTAAGATACATGTCGGAGGTTAAGTTTCCCTCAATGATAAATAACCCTATTAAACTAGTGTCAACAATTCCAGCCCACATATTAATTTTTGCGGATTTATGTATGAGTTAGCAGTACCCTTAAGAAAAAATAATTGAATTCAAGAAATTATTATTTCCTGATTTTGCCAGCAAAATTCCATTTTGCGATCGTAGTTATCCTCTAAAAATTGTTAAACTATTATTATTAGGACAAAAGTGAGAATTTGTTAAAATGTTCCGAAAAATCCTAAAAAATATCTACTTTTTCAACATCTCTTTTTAGGAACAAATTTATATTTTCAACATATTGTTGTAAGGTCTATAAACTTTTATCTTCATTAGTGTCCGTTTTGGTCTTTCAGTTCAATTCCTATCTCCGTATTTACCTGTTTCCTCAAGTTTTTTTATGTTTTTATTACCGTAGATTTGGAAATCGGTTTGGAAGGTTGGTGATAAATTTATGTCCTTTTTTCTTCGTCTGTTCTTTGTCTATCTTCAGAATCCCCTGTCGGAAGGATCATAACTATTTCTGTTTCACTGAAAGACAATTAACTTGAAGTATCTGTGACTTCAAAAACTTGTCAAGTCGTAAATGGTTTTGAGTTTTGAGTCTTGCTCACTACAAGTCTATCTTTCAGCAGCTGTACATAGTACTAGCGTGCTCATGACTCGACTCTACTTGATATCTCCTATATGTATTGTAAGAGCAATAGGCTACTGGAATAGACAAAGTTAAAACCTTAATACTTTTAGGTTCTACTTGCACGCATGAAAGCATTTGATCAGACTTTGCCCGGGCCGTGCGCGATGCAACCGCGTCATCAGCACTTTTGGTCCTACGGATAGGCCGGAGACCATGGGGTACATCCGTATCTGAAGCGTCTTGTTAAATACTAGGGAATTATTCGGAGTTTCGTTTTTGTAGAACTCTTCAGATAGGCTAAGAAGTCTATTACACTTACATTAAATTGTCAAGTATTAATATACAAAAAAACAATTTTATCACAAGCTTAAATTTATTAAGTTGTACAAGATAGTTGTAAACAAACATAGGAATATCTCTAAAACTATTAGGTTGGGGTATAGGAAGTGTCACATAGATTTAATCTCAAATTTTCTAGAGAATCAAAAATTGAAGCAAAAAATAGGGTAATCGTTTTGAAAAATTATAATATTGGTGCATCATTACTTTTTGAGTAACTCTGTATGTAAAAACCAACTTTCTAATTATAATTTTTTTATTGACAGAATTTGATGGTGGATTCCTGTAAACGGAATATTTTGGTAGCGTATGACTCTTTCGTCCACGATTTAATGCTGGCCAATATTAGTAGATATAAGTAAAACCCACTGTGACAAAGCCACTTTGGAAGTTTGGTCGAACTTCTTAGGCTCTTGCTGTTTAAACAACTACAGGTTATTAGATCTTACCAATACCACAAACACAACTTCAAGAGTCAGGAAGGGCTGCTATCTAAATAGTCAAATCAGATCTATTGTTTTATGGGCCTGACCATCTTAAATTAATAACATTTTATTGATAATTGGAAAAAAACCTGATCACTCTTTTATCCATTTTAGAGGTATATAAATGATTGTTTCTTGAGAACAGGAAAATAGTCATTATACGAATTCTTTGTACATGTAATCAAACGAATATATTGCATTATAACGATTTCATTTGATTATTCTTTTGTTTCCTAATAATGGGAAAATTCTTCAATTTAAAAACATTCTATCGGTGTTCGCCGATATCACATGTTAAAATTACCCTTGGTATTTATCTCGGTTTTAATTACATAACCAGGGTAGAATTTATTCCACAGATATATATATATATATATATATATATATATATATATATATATATATATATATATATATATATATACGTTTATGCGGATTTCACGGATTCCTCCGTGTGAGATGCAATAGCAGTGGATATATCCACATTATGCCGTTGTAGTGCTGAAATCACATTCAGCAAACGTACAACTATATGCAGAAAGGATATGATGGAGAGAAGTTTGCATTTACTGTTCGCATTTTACTTCATATATATATATATATATATATATATATATATATATATATATATATATATATATATATATCCCGATTGGTTCAGTTGATAAGAGCTTGGACTTCCAACCAGGAGGTCCCCGGTTCGAATCCTGGGCCCGACACTGGGCTTTTTTCATAAATAAAAAGTTCAGAAAAATCCGGGGGGAACAATGGTCTGTTGGTAAATGGCAAAAGCCAACAGACGACAACACTTGCCCCTTATCAACCCGCATTGAGGCAGCGTGATAAGGTATGCCTCACAACCCCTTAAAAAAAAATGGCGAGTTTGAAAACAAATACGGACAGTGTACCCCAGACCTTGAATAAGGTCTGCCTCGAGGATTCTGGAGGAGGCAAAAATTCGCTTGTTCCAACAACTTTGTACATAGCGTCCTATAACTGCAGGTCGTTATCGAACCAAACCAAACTCACTGAGTTAGAGAATGAAGCAGTTAATATTAAATGGGATATTATAGGCATCAGCGAAGTAAGACGGAAAAACGAAGATCTCATTGAACTTAAATCTGGCAATATCCTCTATCACAAAGGTACAACAAATGGCCGAACGAGTGGTGTAGGATTCTTAATCAATAAGAAATGGAAAAATAGGATAGTCGATATCACCAATACCTCAGATAGAGTAGCTAGCCTAACTCTCCGACTATCAAAAAGATACACCATTCAAATTGTACAAGTATACGCACCAACAATCTCATACCCAGATGAAAGTATAGAGGAACTCTACAATGAAATAACGGAGGTGCTAAATAAGAACAAAAGTCAATTTAAGTATATAATAGGAGACTTCAATGCTAGAGTGGGGAAAAGGGCCAATTTAGAACAATGTATAGGAAATTTCGGATTTGGGGATAGAAACGAAAGAGGTGAAAGACTGGTTCAATACGCACATTTCCAGAACCTATCAATAGGCAACACTTACTTCAAGAAAAATCCAAATAGAAAATGGACGTGGATAAGTCCTGACGGAAAAACTAAAAATGAAATTGATTTCATCCTAACCAACAACATAACAACCCTACAAGATATAAGCATTCTTAATAAGTTTCGAACAGGTAGTGATCACAGACTAATCAGAGCTCGAGTAGTTCTCAATACAAGATTAGAAAGAATAAAATTAATACGAAAACCAACATCTGGAATAAATATCGCTAACTTACGAAACAACTCAGAACAATATCAAGACCTAATTAATGAAAAACTACAAGACGCAACAGATGGCTCACACTTGATGGAAACGATCCTAAACTGCGCCAAGGAAATTGGAGGACCACAACCACGTAACCACAATAGAAAACTCTCCGATGAAACGAGAGCTCTTCTGAAACAACGAAGACAAATGAAAATCAGCTCGAACATAAACCGAATAGAATACAGGGAGCTGTGCAAAACGATAAGAAAGAAGATTGCAGAAGATATAAAATCCTATAACGAGAGGCTTGTGGAAGATGCAATCGAAAATCATAAAAGCTATAAGAAGACAAAAAGCGCATTAACCATCGGTAAGAAACAAGTAATAGCACTGGTGAACGGAAATGAAAGAATAACAAACAGGGATGAAATAATAAAAATCATAACCAAATTCTATGAGGACTTATACAAAATACCGGCACATCAGGAAGTAGAGGAAGAGACAACTACAGCACAAGAAGATGTTCCAGAAGTTCTTGTGGAGGAAGTAGAAGCAGCTCTTAGGAGCATGAAGAACGGCAAGGCAGCTGGGAATGACGGTGTCACATCTGAACTCATAAAATACGCCGGAAACTCAACTTGGAAAATCTTAGCCAACATATACACAAACTGCCTAAAAGCAAGACGCATTCCGATACAGTGGAATAGCGCTAATATAATCCTAATCCACAAGAAAGTTAGCAAAGAGGACCTTAAAAATTACAGACCAATTAGCTCGCTACCAGTAATATACAAAATATTCACAAAAATAATTAACAACAGAATACAGAACACACTTGATGTTGCTCAACCTCGAGAACAAGCAGGCTTTAGAAGTGGCTTCAGCACAATGGATCATATTCAAACACTACGAGAAATTATGAGTCGAACAAAAGAATATGACCTGCCACTGACATTAGCTTTCGTAGACTTTGAAAAGGCATTCGACTCAATATACCCAAGAGCAGTTATAGAAGCTCTAGTCGACCAGGGAGTGGATAAGCCTTACGTAGAAATGCTAGCCAACATATATAGAGAGGCCACAGCTAGAGTAAATGTATACAAAGATACCCCAGAATTTCCAACTCAGAAAGGAGTCCGACAAGGTGACGCAATATCCCCCAAGCTATTTACAGCAACTCTAGAAAGTATCTTCCGCAAAATAGACTGGGAAAATAAAGGTCTATGTATAGACGGTGAATATCTAAACCACTTAAGATTCGCTGATGACATCGTTCTGATTGCTAAAAATCCTGAAGAACTGCAGGAACAAATTAATGATCTGAACATTGCCAGTAACAGAGTTGGCTTAAAGATGAACCTAGCAAAAACAAAAGTAATGTGCAACGATCTAATAAGAGACATTGAAATAAGGATAAACGAAACCACGCTGGAAGTAGTAGATGAATATGTATACCTGGGTCAACTTATACACAAGTCGGGTTCACTACTTCCAGAAATTAACAGAAGAATCAAACTGGCGTGGTCAGCATTCGGACGAAACTCCATCATCTTCAAATCCAGAATGCCACTTTACCTTAAGAAAAGAGCGTTTGATCAATGCATATTACCGATCATGACATATGGTTGCGAAACTTGGACATTGAAGAGCGAAATAATTACGAAACTCCAAGTAGCTCAAAGATCCATGGAAAGATGTATGCTAGGGATAACAAAAAGTGATCGCAAACGAATAGATTGGATACGACGAATGACCCAGGTGACAGATGTCGTCCAAAGAATAAAATCCCTTAAATGGCAATGGGCAGGTCATGTAGCAAGAAGAACTGACAACAGATGGACCACAAGAACAACTATGTGGTACCCCAGAAACGCGAAGAGGCCACAGAGACGCCCTAACATTAGATGGGACTATGACATCAGGAAAGTGGCAGGAACAACTTGGTCCCGATTAACCATCGATAGAAAGAGTTGGGCACAAATGAGTAATGATTATAAGAACACGTAATAGTAATAACAACAAAAACAAGAAAAATGATAATAATAAATAACTATAAAAGAACATCATAATAACAACTTAATAAGGGAGGCTGCACCATAATTTAGAAATGGTAGATAATAGCTGAAAATGATGATGATGATGATGATGATATATATATATATATATATATATATATATATATATATATATATATATATATATATATATATATATATATATATAGGATATATTTTTTTAAGGCATTAAACGACCCGAAAGTAATAAAACTGAGTATAGGCTTAAATTTGATAATCGATTTATTTTTTTTTATGGGTAAAGGGTTTATGAAGGTAATATTAAATATACACTTCCTCCGTTTCCATGGTTAAAAATCTATCTACAGAGTGATTATTTAATTCCTCTATATAATATTTAATACGATCAATTAAAGTTACTTTTTGTGCCATTATATTTGTAAATGCTAAAACTTTTTTCTAAAACATTGTCCGCTAATTCGAATATTTTTAAAATATTCAGGAAATCAGTGACTTTTTATACATAATATTAATTTCTTAGTTATTAATTTCACGATAAATAGTTATTCCTTATAAAAAGTTAACTAGTTTGACGGTACCATATCGGGTTTTACCAATATGGCGCTTGTGGAGTGATATTAGTAAAATAACGTGAAGTGTGAGCGTGAGCATTAAAAATATGTGCGTGGTTTAAATCTAAAAGTTCCGTTAATTTTCGGACAGAAGGTATTTAAATTCATTACCTTAATTAGATGCTGAATAAATCATCAAAAGTGTTCAAGTTTTTTTTTTCATATCAGTAACTGGAATATAGTACTTACATATAAAACTTAATTCTAAAATACTTTTTCAAATAAAGGTACCATACTCTTATGTAAAAATCCTGTTTTTCCCCAACTCTGTATACAGTAAAATTTTTCAATTTTTTTTCGCATGTGTGTCTTGGTTTCAGGATTAACGTAACGATCTATTGTCTTTAATCTTTTTCAACAAGTAATAGGTGCAATATGCCAACCGGTCATCATTATAAATATATCTATTATTTTAGAAAGAATTGGAGTCAACTAAAGCAAAACAGGAAAATACTGCAGAACGTTTGGAAAAATTAACAGACACAACTAACCAGATAAAGAAATATTACGTTAAACTGAAGACAGAAATCACTAAATCAGAAACGGAGGTAATTAATATTTAGATAACTTTTTGTAATTTCAATCCAATATAATCACGTATATGATTTTTTTTTTGCTATTTTACGCCTTTTAGATTTTTTTTTATAAGACGCCTACATTTTTTTAATAAAAATTTTATCTTTCGATTTTTAGTTTTGAGCTCGTCATGATGCATAAATTATTAGAACTAAGTACTATTAGAAGGTTGCAAAAAATTTCCATTTTGTAAATTACACTAAATTGAGTTACAAAAATTCTTTTTACCAGACCATATAAAAATATAGTCCTCTATAGTAAATTCAGTAACTTAAATATTAAAAAACTAATTCTAGATTCGTAATCTAAGCAATCAATAAACAAACTCATACACATTTTGAGATATGCAAATTTTTTTAGTTTTCCACATTGAATTTATCATCTTGAATTTTAAGATGATGATCTGAATGTAACGACCGATGTTCTCAAAAAAAAATCTTAGTCTGGTACAAAGGGTGTTTCCAGATAAGTGGGAGATATTCTTGACCTAATTTTAAGCATAAAGGTTCATAAAACATATGTCTGATAAATTTTTAAGATACAGGGTGTTAAATTTTATTATTATTTTTAGTTTTTTAAATTTATATAATTTCTTTTTAAAGATAATTAAGTCAAATTTGGAACACATAACACTTCTTACACTTCTCATAAAAAAAGCTATTATTATGTAAAATAATATACAGAGTGATATTTTTTTTCCAGATCTGTAAAATTTTACCCCATCGACCTTTTTTTTCGGGCCCCCTGACTTGATTTGATTATTCAGTTAGCTTTCCCATCTTGTTGTGAAACTACTGCACCAATTTAACATAACAGCGAAAAAGTTTAACATGAATATATCAGCGTCAAAAACTAAAGCCATGACTACATCTAGAACACCACTCAAATGCAAGCTAGAAATAGACAACAAAATTCTACAGCAGGAAATGAAGTTTAATTATCTCGGAATAGAAATATCCGAATACGGGGATGTTGAAACGGAGGAGAGGGGACAAGCCATGAAAGCAGCAAGAACAGCCGCATGTCTTAACAGTACCATATGGAGCATAAACATATAGGATTCGAAGTTAAATCCAGAATTTATAAAACAGCAATAAGACCTATACTAACATACACTGCAGAAACCAAACCAGAAACCTCGAAAACAATATAAATACTGGAAACAACAGAGATGAGAGTGGTGCGCAGTATAGTTGGCAGGACACTTATGGATCGGAATAGGAGCGAGGATATAAGAAGAGTGTGTAAAGTCGATAACATCAATGACTAGGTATTACAAAGAAAAAGGGAATGGAACGAACACATCAACCGCATGACCGACGACAGAATAGTAAAGATCACAAGGAACAAATCATCAGTAGGACGTAGGAGTACCGGAAGACCCTGTAAACGATGGAGTGATAACCTCGCAATAGACTGAAACCAGGCAAAGAGACGAAGAATAACAAGCAAATTGCTTGTATATAAGAAGGAAGAAGAAGTTTTTCTCTAAAAATCAATAGTTTTTGCACAAAAAAATAAAATATGTTCGGATGCATCTCCAATTAAGTTCTGTAGGGATGGTTTATTAAGTGATGAAAAGATATAGTAGATTCTTGTCAAATAAGGTCACGCCTAATTTATAATGTTGTCTTTTGTTTTAATGTGTTATAATTTCTGTGGATAACAGTTCTTGATTGATTGAAACTAAGTTTAAAAAAAATAGTAAAAATGGCAGACTTTACAAATGTTGAAATGTCAGATATGCATGAACGTAGGTTACCTCATCATAACATATTTGTTCATCTTCATCAGCGTTTACGAGAAAGTGGTACATTTCTAAAACGAACATCTGATTGTGGTCGTCCTGGGAGATAACAACCGTAGCGTTAGAGGAAGCTGTTCTTAATTTAATAGAAGAATATCCTAAAACAAGTACGAGTAAAATTGCGTAAGTTATTCCACTGTATTTCGAATTTTAAAAGAACACTAATTGTATCCTTAACATATCCAACGACCGCAGATGCTTTTACCTCGAGACATTTTGCCGCGTATAATTTTTTGCTAGTGGATACTTCAAATATCTCCTTTTTTATCTCGCATTTTGTTTACTGATGAGGCAAACTGTCTCAAGTTATCCGTAAGAAATTTTCACAATGATCATATTTGAGCTGAAGAAAATCTGCATGCATTCCTTGAAATCAATTATCAACTTCTTTTCATGAAATGTATGGATTGGTGTTATAGGCAATTATCTAAATTGGCCCATGTCTCCTTCCTATAAGATCAAATAGTAACCAATAATGCCACTTTCTCGAGGAAGAGTTATCTGTCCTTCTTGAAGAGGGTCCTCTTCCAGTAAGACAAGAATTATGGTTTATGCATGATGGTGTTCCGGCCCATTTCAGTATTAATGTACGCCGTCACCTAGAGGCAGTGCATTCAAATAGTTGGATCGGTCGAGTTCGAGGCACTCAACACTGGACTGTCCGATCTCCTGATCTAAATCCTTTGGATTTTTCCACTTGGGTTTTTGGATAATGCATCTCGGGTTGCAAAAGTTGAAGATTTGAGAAATCACATTATTGCGTTTTGCGAAAGGATAAGAAATACTCCAAGATTATTTCAACGAATATGCTCGTTATTGAGACGAAGATCGGATTCTTGCATTATGGCTAAGAGTGGTCATTTTCAACATTTTTTCTAATTTCTCTCATTAATATTTTGTTGTTGTTGTTCAAATTCTGTTGTTATTATGTTCTATTTTTTCTAGTTCCTGTGGGTTGAAAGAAATACGAATGAAAATTGATTAAAACAAATACGTTATGATGTTTTACTTATATATTTTCTTTTTTTTTGTAGAAAAACTATTGACTTTATTGAAAAATTTAGGAGACAAAAAAGTTTCACAATAAAATGAGAAAGCTAACTGAATAATCAAATCGAGTCAGTGATGCCCGTAAAAAAAGTTCTAAAGGGCAAAATTTTACAGATCCGGAAAAAAGAACCACTCTGTATATTATTTACCATAATAACATTTTTTACGAGAACTGTAAACAGTGTTATATGTTCCAAATTTGACTTAATTATTTTTAAAAACAAATATTATAAATTTAAAAACTAAAAATAATAATAAATTTTAACACCCGGTATCTTAAAAACTAAGCACTATCAGACATATGTTTATATGAACTTTTATGCTGAAAATTACCTGAAGAATAACCTTTTAAAATTTTTCGCACTTACCCTATACCCTGTACAGGATACGCTATATTGAATCAAAAATAAAATTTTTATAAAAAATTGAACCGATTTCTAAAAAAGCGTCAAAAAGTAGCAATTGAAATTTTTTACATTAAAATTTTCGAAGTCGGCACCAATTTAATATCTGACAAAGTATGTGATTCACATAAAAAGATTGAGACATACTTTATTTGTAATTGCTCTCTTGTTGTAGCTTGTACGTATCTCGTGTTGGTAGTTATTTGTTTCATTTAGTAATAATGTAGCGCCAACCACAAAAAATTTGATTTCATGTAAATATTTATATAGTTATATTTCTCTTCTTGAGGTTTTTTTTAGAAATTGGATAAATTTTATAACACAAATTGTATTTTTTGATTTCCAGTTTTGAATTAAGTTGAGATTCTAAGCTCGCAAAAAAATATTTTTATCGAAAGGTTATTTTAATCACATTAGATTCATCACCAAAAATTTTTTTGATTCAGAGAATGAGATACTTAAAAAACTTGAGATATGTACATATTTTAATGCGACAAATTTAACTCCGCATATTGAGTTTGAAGACATCAATTTAAGAGCCGCAATATACGCCTCAAGAACTCTCCACTATCAGCTTTTTCAAAATCGGGAAAATGGAAAATTTGTAGTCCGCCATATTGTATTTGCCATATTAAATTGTAAAAATTAATTTTACCTTCTTAATCTACGATTCCGAGAACCATCTAATATCAATTTGAAAAAAAATTAAATAACGCCAAGTTTTAATCCGACTATACTGAATCCGTCATATTGAATATCAAAAATAATATTTTAAATTCCTAATTCAATCTTAATCTATAGTCTAGTCCCTCAATATCAATTTTTGACATAATCTAGATATATCAAATTTTTCGACCGTCATATTAAATCTGCCCTATTGATTTTTTTTTAAAACAATCTTAAAATCGTTATTTACTCTCTTAGAAATCTATTTTGAACAAAATCAAGAGATGTGAAATTTTTAGTTCGGCATATTGGATCTGCCATACTGAGTTTTTTAAAAATAATTTTAAATTCGTAATTTACACCCCCAAAAACCCCCTATGTCAATTATGAACAAAATGGATACATACATAGTCCACTATTCTAAGGATTGAATTCTTTAAAAATAATTTTAAATTCGTTATCTGCTACATGGCATATGGAATAAATCAAAAATGGCTGCCGTGCCGTGCGCCATCTTAGTCAAAAACGGAATAAATCATTATAACTCTTTTTTATTGCCATATTTTTCGTGACAACCTGTGTTGTGTCGCTGATCACAAGTTTGAAGCTAAAAATTGAAAATTTTCGAATCTAAGATGGCGGATCATTTTTTGCTTAGATTTTTTTATTGCCCTACTTTTTTTGCCAACCTTGTTTCTTCAGGGTTTTCGGGGTCGCTAATCACTAATCTGAAGTCAGAAATTGACAATTTTCAAGATAGCAGATTCAGATGCGTGATCAGCGTGATCACGAAATGTGGAAAAATTTATATTGATATCTCACGTTTTTGGCAACATGTCTCCTTACACCGCGATGTTGATGTGGTGTTTTCTGTTCGTTTGATGATGGATTTCCATGTGACTGGCAAATTTAGTGCGTCGTCTCTTTTGTTTAGTTCGCCACTTTTTTCGATTTCTATTGCTTCCCGAACAAGTCTTGTTCTGAGGTTACTAACATTGGCTATTTCTTTGCATGACTCAAAATCAACTTTATGTCCTGTTTGGATGTGGTGTTGAAATAGTGCCGACGTGGTTTGTTTGTTCTTAGTAGATAGCTTGTGTTCTTCAAGTCTAGCTGATATTCTTCTGTTTGTCTGTCCTATATATTATTTGTGGTTTGATGAGGTTTGTAAGCTGTTTGGATATTGTTTCTTCTTAGAATCCGTCCTATTCTATCTGTGACCCCTTTTAAGTATGTCAGTGTGGTTTTTGCTGTGTTGTCGGTGGGCTCCTGTGTTTTGCTTGTTTTTTTGTGTTGTTTCATAGCCTTTTTAATTGTGTGTGATTTGTACCCGTTTTGTCGCAAAGCGTTTGTGATTTTCTCCATTTCCTGTTGTTTATTTGCGGCGTCGGTTAGGTTGATTGACTTGGATATCAATGTGTTCACCACAGCTTGTGTCTGGGATGGGTGATGGTGGAACTCCGCATTTAGATATCTATCTGTGTGGGTTGGCTTTCTGTAGACCGTGTGTTCGTGACGTCCCTGTGCTGTTTTTGTGATGAGTATGTCCAGAAAGGGCAGTTGATTGTTTTTTTCTACTTCTTCTCGAAGATAGCCTATCATACGAAAACCAAAAGAACAACAACCATACTAAACAAAGCCAGCGCCGCACTCCTGAAAGAACAAATAAAACAAACACGACGACAAATATCCGAAATAGAAGAACAACTTAATAAACTACATCTAAATCTAAGCAATACCGTTCACCACCTACTATGGACCCGCATCGAATTGTTGTCATCTTGGAGAACACAAACCGACATAGAAATATCAAATTAAACGAGAAATTCCGGGCCTTAAAATAAAAACAACCTCAACAACAAGAGTCAACGACAACACAGCCGAAATCCACTGTGTACAACACGTCAAACTACCAACTTTCAAGAGCGGAAACCGATGTTTTAAGCAAGGGTTTTAATTACGCAATCCCACCCAAAAGGATCTCCACTGAAGAGATTATTTTGAACGTAGAAAGTAGTCTTACAAATTTAGAAGAATCAACTGCTGAACAAATCCGACAGGACGTTAGCAGAATCTTGAGAACCGCAAAACCGCCCAAACTAAACCTCAGCAGAGAAGAACAACTTGCTCTTAACAATCTCAGGAAAAACGACGATATAATCATAGTACCAGCCGATAAAGGAAACGCAACAGTAGTAATGAATACCGATGGTTATGAGAATAAAATAAAAAAACTTGCTGGACGATCCAAATTACAAGCCTGTCGCACGAGACCCCACAACATACCTGGAAAAAACGACTAAAGCGAAAATCAACGCAAAGACATTGGACGCCAAGACTAAAAAACAACTTATACCCAGAGAAAAATCAAGCAGGTGCCCTAAATTCTATGGTCTTCTCAAAATACACAAGCCTGACGTTCCATTATGGCCAATAGTTAGCGCCTTTAACTCGCCAGTGCAAAAACTCGAAAAATATCTAGCCAGCCTCCTTGAGCCACTTATTGAAAAAGCTAACTCCTACGTCAAGAACTCACAACATCTAACACAAATACTAAATACAATAACACTAGAACCAGGTGACATCCTAGCCAGTTTTGACGTAAAATTTTTATACCCCAGTATTCCTGTGGACGAAGCACTGCTGCTTATAAAAGACAATGAAGATCTCCCACAACACATCATAGATCTATCGCAACACTGCCTTAAAAATGCATACTTCACATATAAAGAGCAAATATATAGACAAATTGAAGGTGCCGCTATGGGCTCATCTCTATCTCCTGCAGTTGCTAATCTTTTCATGATCTACTTCGAAAAACACGCCATCGAGAGTGCGACTCTAAAGCCTAAACTCTGGTTACGATATATGGACGATATACTTGTGGTATGGTCCTTCGGACAAGATCGCCTCTCCAATTTCCTTGAACACCTAAACTCCATCCATTATAAAATTAAATTTACACTAGAAGTAGAAAAAACAATCAACTGCCCTTTCTGGACATACTCATCACAAAAACAGCACAGGGACGTCTCGAATACACAGTCTACAGAAAGCCAACCTACACAGATAGATATCTAAATGCGGAGTCCCACCATCACCCATGCCAGATATAAGCTGTGGCGAACACATTGATATCCAGATCAATCAACCTAACCGACGCCGCAAATAAACAACAGGAAACGAAGAAAATCACAAATTCTTTGCGACAAAACGGGTACAAATCACACACAATTAAAAATGCTATGAAATAACACAAAAAAAACAAGCGAAATACAGGAGCCCACCGACAACACCGCAAAAACCACACTGCCATACTTAAAAGGGGTCACAGATAGAATAGGACGGATTCTAAGAAGAAACAATATCCAAGCAGCTTACAAACCTCATCAAACCATAAGATCGACACTTAAAAACCCCAAGGACAAAATTAAGTTAGAGAATCCAGGGGTCTACAGTATATCCTGCGGGTCCTGCCACAAATCATATATAGGACAGACAAACAGAAGAATATCAGCTAGACTCGAAGAACACAAGCTATCTACTAAGAACAAACAAACCACGTCGGCACTTTTTCAACACCCCATCCAAACAGGACCTAAAGTTGATTTTGAGTCATGCTAAGAAATAGCCAATGTTAGTAACCTCAGAACAAGACTTGTTCGCGAAGCAATAGAAATCGAAAAAAGTGGCGAACTAAACAAAAGAGACGACGCACTAAATTTGCCAGTCACATGGAAATCCATCATCAAACGAACAGAAAACACCACATCAACATCGGTAAAACAAGTACAACCGGCAACGTCGGCAAGCACACGCGGCACGAAGGAGGAGTCACCACCGAACAATCTTCGGTACAACCTACGATCACGAACGATCACGAAAAGTATAAAAAGCCTGCGCAATCTAAGGAACCTCAGTTCACTTTTCAAACTTCGATCAGTAAGCATTGAAAATGCCAAGTGCGACCTTGGCAAAACGTCTGCGAGATCCTTCAACAGGAAACAATGACGAACGGATGAACTCCCGGATAAACAATAAAGCATATATATATATATATATATATATATATATATATATATATATATATATATATATATATATATATATATATATATATATACAGTGCCTTCATTTCAAAATGAACCATCCTTAATAACTTTGTTAAATAGAAAAATTAAAAAAAAAGAAAAAACACGTCAATTTAGATATACAGGGGGAAGTTTAATTTTGCATTTGTTAAAAGTCTGTCAATCACCTCCTCACCTCCAGCTAACCTCACTTTGATATGTCAAATGGGAACCCGCACCTTGTGACACATCATTGTAAGCAGCATAAAATTGTCTATCCAACCGTATAAAAAAATTAAATCGGTTGACGTACAAGCGAACAGTGTGCAAAAATGTCTTGTAATAATGCATAATATATCGGCCTCGAACTTTAGTATGTCAAATGATTACCCTATAGTGTGATACATCATTTAAAAGGGCATACTATCTCCTATTTAGCCAATAAAAAAAAACAAAATCTGTTGATGTACAAGCGAATAGTAAGAAAATATGTGTGGTAATAATAGACACCTTATCACATTAAACTTTATTATGTCAAATGGCTACTTCATAGAGTAAAATATTATTTTAAATTTAAAATAAATATTTTTTTAAAATAATAAACAGTTAAAATATTTGCGAGAAAAAAACTAAGCCTGTTTTAAAATTCATCGCAAAATTCATTGCAGTCTAATCAATCTAGTGTATTTATTTCAATGATATTTTTTGCGGTACCTGATAGGTACAAAAAATCACTGCAATAAATAAAATTTTTAAGATCTTTAAACACCAGTTGTTTATTATTGTTAAAATTGTCATTGTGACGCCTAGTTGAAACGTGAATATAAATGGTGTATACGCTAGCCGAAAGAATAGAAATAATTTTTCTCTATGGAGCTGAAGATCGGTGCGCTCGTAGAACCGCCAGAGCATTTAACGAGAGGCATCAAGACAAAAACGTGGGCCATAAATATGTACTCGAATTGGTACGAAAGTTTGAAGAAACGGGATCCGTTTGTAATAAAAAATATATTGAGAAAAGGGTTGTAGATGAAGCATGCCAAATCGAGGTACTAGGACAGTTTGCAATAGATCCAACTTTATCCATCTCAAAGGTCGCAGATTTAACCAACATTTCTGCTGGCTCTGTGCATAAAGTTTTAAAACAAAATAAGTTTTTTCCCTACAAAATTCAAATTCTTCAAGAACTCGGAGAAGACGATTTTGATAGGAGAATTCAGTTTTGCGAATTAATGTGCCAACGAATTGACGAGGACCCCCATTTACCTAAGAATATCTGCTTTAGTGATGAATCAACTTTTTTTCTAAATGGACTGGTTAACAGACATAACTGCAGATACTGGGATAATGAAAATCCTCACCTTTTCCGAGAAGGGCATACTCAATATCCCGAAAAAATTAACGTGTGGGCAGGAATTTATGGCAATGAAATCATAGGGCCATTTTTTTTGGAAGATAATTTAACTGGGCAAATTTATTTAAACCTTTTAGAAAACACAATATACCCTGCCATTGTGCAATCTTTAGAAAATCAAGTGGATGAAAATGCTGTTATGGTACTAAATGAAAATAATTTGCATTTCCAGCAAGATGGAGTTCCCCCGCACTACGCTTTGGCAATTCGAGAGTGGCTTGATGAACATTTTCCAGGGACGTGGATTGGCAGACGTGGTGCAATTGAATGGCCAGCACGGTCTCCAGACCTAACCCCCCTAGACTTTTTTCTTTGGGGGTATTTAAAAAGCAAGGTTTATAAAACCCCACCTGAAAATATTGACGATTTAAAAGATCGAATTGTTCGGGAATGTAGAGGAATTAGCAGAGAAACCCTTGCCAATGTTCGTGGGGAATTTCAAAATAGACTTTTTTATTGTCTCGCTAATAACAGCGCACATTTTGAACATTTAATAAAATAATTTTCTTCAACTGAATAAAACTGAATAAACTGCTTATATTTAACACACATTTTTGCATCCTAATTGCCTATAACGTCTATTAACTTAATTTTTTTTGACATCGTTGGATAGCAGATCGTACGTCCTTTAAAATGATGTATCACACTATAGGGTAATCATTTGACATACCAAAGTTCGAGGCCGATATATTATGCATTATTACAAGACATTTTTGCACACTATTCGCTTGTACGTCAACCGATTTAATTTTTTTTATACGGTTGGATAGACAATTTTATGCTACTTACAATGATGTGTCACAAGGTGGGGGTTCCCATTTGACATATCAAAGTGAGGTTAGCTGGAGGTGAGGAGGTGATTGACAGACTTTTAACAAATGCAAAATTAAACTTCCCCCTGTATATCTAAATTGACGTGTTTTTTCTTTTTTTTAAATTTTTCTATTTAACAAAGTTATTAAAGATGGTTCGTTTTGAAATGAAGGCACTGTATATATATATATATATATATATATATATATATATATATATATATATATATATATATATATATATAATTCATATTTTTTTACATAACTGGCGAAAAATCTTACATTTTCTAAATTTTTCCACAACTGGTTGTAGAGAGTTTTCAGAGGTATAAATTACGAATCTAAAGTAATTTCTTAAAATTTAATATGGTGAGTTTGATCTGACTGACTAAACTTTGGTTTTATATAATTTATTTTAAAATTATTATTAGGGCAGAGGGGATATCGAGATAAGTTCAATTACAATTATTTTTAGATCACCGATTTAAGGAATCAAATAGACGATTATAAAAAGAGACAGATGCGTTTAAGAGAAGAGGTTAACGAAAATGTCAAATATTACACAGGAATGCTAAACAACATTGAATTTGCGAGTGAAGGGTACGAGATTGTTAAGAAGTGTTTGTTAGCAGGTGACAAAATAAAGTTAATCTTCAAATTTTTTTGCAATATAATGATAATATATTATATTATATATATATATATATATATATATATATATATATATATATATATATATATATATATATATAATTTTAAACATTTTTAGATGAAAAAGTATTATAATCAGTAATTGTGAAACAACAAATGCATCAAATTATTTATTAAGAAGTTATTTGGTATATTAGAAGATTGAATAGTTAAACCATACAGGATAATATCAAAATTATATTTGTGAAAAATATGACGTGAAAATAAACTTACCTTGACAGAGTAGATTGTTTATCTTCTAATTTATTTAGGTGACCGTTTAAGTATGCTCGTGCAGTTCCATTGGAACCTGAAACAGAAACATCTATGTAAGTTGGCAACTCAGAATTCACACTATTTCAACAGAGATAATTTTTTATTATAAATAATAACACTAGTTTACAGCCAATTTGCGACTGTAATGTAAAAAACAGTCTCGCGTTAACTTTTGGTCTTTAAATGTGAAAATGATCGTAAAAACTTCACATTTTTGAGCTGTAACTTTTTCAGAAGAAAAAATAAGTATTTCAGTAACGTTATTTTAATAAAATTTTTATATAAAAATTGAACCGACTTCTAAAAGTGCGCTAAAAACGAAAAAATAACTAGAACTTTTTATAAGAAATTGAAATTTTTGAAGTCGGCGCTAAACTAATACCTAACAAAATGTGATTCGCATAAACAGATTAAAAATACTTTATTTGCAATTACTTTCTTTCGATAATTTGTATATATTAGTAGTAATTTATTTCATTTAGAAATAATTTGGCGCCGATTTCAAAAATTGCAATTTAATATAAAAATTTCTAGTTTTTTTCCCTTTTTAACCCACTTTTAGAAGTAGGTTCAATTTTTTTAAAAAAATTTTATTTTTCAATTTTTAGTTTTGAGTGAGATTAGTGTACCTCGCAACGACTCCAAGATGGCAAAAAAGTGTCTATCTTATCCAGAATTGTAAATTATCCTAAAATGAACCACTAAAAATTCTTTGATTCTTAGAGTTCTCCAAATACCAATAAAATTGTGTCAAACAAATATTCAGTCTGTCATAGTAAATCCAATATCTTAAATTTCCAATTAATTTTAGATTGGTAATATAGGCCCTAAAACCTTCCAATATCGATATTTAAAGAATTTGAGAGGTAAATTTCTTAGCCCGATATATTTTATATTGCATATTGAGTTTGTACATGCCCCAAGAACCCCGCAATATCAATTCTAGATAAAACCGGAAATTGTAGAATTTTTAGTTCTTCATATTGTATCTTATCAACCTAATAGTTGTAAAAAATTAACTTCATATTAGTAATACGCCACCCCCAACGCCCTAATACCAAATCTGAAAAAATGTGAATAAGGTAAAATTTTCCACCCACTATTTTGGATCCGCCATATTGAATTTCAAAAAAAAAATTTTACGTCTTAATCAAATCTAAATCTAAACCCTTCAAAGCCCTCTAGTAAAAATTTTAGATGAATTCCAGAAATTAAAAGTTTCTAAACGGTCATATTGCATCTGACATATTGGATTTTCTTAAAAAAAATTTATATTCGCTATTTACATCTTAAAAAATGATTCAGTTCCACATTTAAACAAAATCGAAAAATGTAAAATTTTTAGTCAGCAATATTGAATCCTAAAAAAATACTATTAAATTCCTAATTTACACCCTCAAGAACCGTCTCTATCAGTTTTGGAGAAAGTCGAAAAATGTAAAATTTTTAGGACACTATATTGAATCCGCCAGAATGAGTTGTTCAAAAAATATTTTTATTTCGTAATTAACACTAACAAAAATCCCCCAATACTGACTTTAGACAAAATCGAGAGATGTAGAATCTTTAATCTGCCATCTTAGATCCGCCATATTAAATATATTTATTTTTTTAATAATATCAGATTCCTGTGCTATCCTAAAAACTCCCTCATATCAATTTTGAGAAGAACCGGACAAAATTAATTTTTTATCCCCCATATTGGATACGCCATATCGCATTTTTTAAAAAGCATTTTAGATTCGTTATGTACGACTCCGAAAACTCCTCCGTACCAATTTTGGAAAAAAATCGGACAAAATTGATTTTTTTGTCCGCGATATTTATTTTTTTAAAAATATTTTGAATGCGTTATGTGCGACTTCTAAAACTTCCCCATACCAATTTTGGAGAAAATCGGACAAAATTAAATATTTTGTCCGCCATATTGAATCCGCCATATTGATTTTTTTTAAAATAATCTCAGATTTGTTATGTGAGACCCCGAAAACTCCCCCATACCAATTTTGGAAAAAATCGGACAAAATTGATTTTTTCGTCGTCCATATTGGATCCGCCATATTGAATTTTTAAAAAATAATCTTAGATTCGTCATGTGCGACCCCGAAAACTCCCCCGTACCAATTTTGAAGAAAATTGGACAAAATTGATTTTTTTGCCCGCCATATTAGATCCGCCATATTGAATTTTTTAAAAATATTTTGAATTGGTTATGTACGACCTCGAAAACTCTCCCATTCCGATTTTGGAGAAAATCGGACAAAATTAAATTTTTTTATCCGCCATATTGGATCCGCCATTTTGAATTTTTTAAAAATAAATTCCGACTCTTTGGGTACAACCCCGAAAATTTCTCCATACCAATTTTGGAGAAAATCGGTCAAAATTAATTTTTTTGGCCGCCATATTGTAAGCGCCATCTTGGATTTTACTACACCAATTTCATCTAAAAAAATATGGGACCACCGCAGAAACTTCCTTTACATAACGTAAAAAATTTGATTCAAATCGGTGCAGCTGTTCCGGAGAAATCGGTGTATATACATAAAAAAAAACATACATACGCGACGAATTGAGAACCTCCTTCTTTTAGAAGTCGGTTAAAAAGTAATTTGTAATATACCAGAGCACGACTTTGCGAAATTTACATTTTCCATAAGTTAGGGAAATTGTGCACAATCTGGCAACATCACGTGGAGGTATCTATGGGTCACAAGTCAACCATGAAGTCTCAACCCTCTAGGGCTTAAAATAACGGAAATACCCATTTAAATTTCATTCAGCAGTGCCAATGGCCATTGGAATTTCAACCCCTACTTTTTTAATGCATCAGTCTCCACTGTTGTGAAGTAATAATATGACTGCAACTCGAAAAAGAAAAATCTGGTAATTTTTAATCTTCAATGTTATTATGCAATACTAAAGATGAAATTACAGCTAGAAATAAAAAAGTATAACAATCAACGCATTGAAAAATGGGTGACTTACGAAGTCATTACTAAGGCATTCTCACACACCTAGGTTGAAATGTAGCCATTTGAATACAATTACTGCAGATTTCGCTGGAAGCTGCCGCGCCAGCTCTTGTACGTGTAAATGTGTAACGGCGTTCATTGTAAACACTTCTTGGCTTGTATAAATGACTGACAATACCAATAAGTCACTTTAACTACGTGTAAAGCGGGCGCTTTACTTTGCATATAATTTGCTTTGTTGGAGGATATACAACTACATAATGCAACTTTGCAAGCACTTTTCCCTGGCTTTTTTTAAAGTGATCTTTTTGGTTGTTACGAAAACAAGATTTTATCAAGTAGAAAGTGACAAAAGCTAGTGTGTATTGTCGTTTTTCTCTGACCGGTAAGGGGTGGCATTTTGATATTTGACAGACACAAATTTTTCTTCCTTACAGTTTTTGTGGTTGTTATCACTTCCTTGAGCATTTTAAAGGTGCAAAATTACTGCTCATGCGAACTTTTATGGAAACAAAAATATTAATTAAGACATTATCAACAGTATTGTCAGATCTTGGTTTTTTGTATCTTTAAAAATCGTTCACTGGGTTTACAGAATAAAACACAACACCTTTCACTAATACTTGCAATACTTATATTAACTATTTATCAACACAGCTAAAATATTATTATTATTACTTCTTATTTTTCGATATTCAAATTCAACTATACAACTAACTATACTATGCTCAGGCGCAGAGTTCAGGAAAATAGACCCGATTTTGCCTCTTACAGTATAGTTTATTCAAGAACTAGAGAGAGTGATCAATCAGTTTTTACCTTTTTTTTTTCGCAAACTACCTGTGTTCTTTAGTCCGGTGTCTTTGGCAAAATCTATTAGACACATATATTTTTCATAGGAATGGGTTAGAAATTTTATAATCAAAAATACCGGTCTATAATAGTGACCTATTTGGGTAGGATAACAATAGATATTTGGAAGTATAAAGTGTTAAAAAGGATTTTAATCCTTGTCATAGGCGTCGGAAGGAGATTTATTTTATCACTCAGTATTTATGGCATAGAATATTATTTCGGTAATAAACTTAAAATAAAAAGTTGTTAGAATAATATTTTATTTCTTATGATTTCTTAATAATTCACATACATTAGAAAATATAACTTTTGACATATTTAAAACAAATCACAACTGTATTTTTATTATTTTTACTTTTGGCATAGAACCATTTTAGGCACTTTCATACTAAAACGTAGCCTTTTTCTCTCAAAAAATTCTAAGTTATAATTTAAATACTTAGAAAAAACTCATAGTCAAAAATACAAGAAGTTAAACATATATAAAAAAATAGATTCGTCCATATAATACAAAAATTTTTTCTGAGGCTATCGGTCATTTTATTATTAATTAAAAACATTTTTAGGGCATTTGACGTTTCAGTTTATTTATTTCTTAAACCATTTGCAGAATTACAATTAAACACTAAAAAGGGATTCAAATGTAATTAATTTTTACATGTTACAGAAAATTTAAATAATAAATTGTGTTTAGGCTGGTAAACAATACGTATCTAATTCGTAATTAAAATCAGGGAAGCTATATTCGCTCAAATTAATTATAATTGGTTCCTCTATTTCACCGATCACGAGATCGAGTTTCCACGTTTTCTTTTATTCTTTTATTATATGGATTTTTCCCAATTTTCTGCAATAAATTTATTCAAGAAAATCTTTCAAAAGTTCAGTTACATTACTAATTTTGTAAGTTGTGTTATTTCTAGCAATTCTACCTTTTCCTTGAGAGAGATATTTCCTTCTCCAAGGGACATTTTCCGGAGGATCTATAAAAACAGATTTCTTATCTGGTTTTTCCCAGCAAAAATTAAGTTCTCTGAGCAATCTCCAGAGCTCAGTTCTTGTAATTTCAGGTAAAACCCGATCTTCATTGATTTTAGTTAAAATTTTGTCGTCGGTTGGGATTAGCTTCTCATAATAAAATGTATGTACAACTTCTTTTATTGCAGTTTACATCTCTTCTTCCAAGAGAAAGTTTGAGTCTTTTCAATTAAACTATTTTCTTAATATTAATCTGTATTAGTTTTAGTCATAAACTATGTTTTCTAAAATAGTTTTCTTGCTTAATTTTCATCTCGATCTAATCAGAAATTGTTGCCAAAGTCAAATTTTGAATAAAGCTATTAATGAAAAAAATCCCATATGATGTGGACTTTATTGGTCACACTGTATATATAATACTGCTCCTCCAGACGTCTAAAAGTTATTTGAAGCCAATGCAAGAAGGTGGATTATCAATGGGTTTTCATTTTTTATTTTATAGGTTTTTATCAAGCGTCAACAAAGAGATTCCATTTAAAGAATATACTCATTGTGGTATCTAATTGCATCAAAATACATACAGTATTCGCATGGCTTACTTTTCTTTTCCGTGTCCCATCGGGTCTTATTCGTGATCGTCTTTTGTTAATTAGAGAGCATTAACACATGCATTCGCTTCTCTTACAAGAATTTTATTGCTTCCTCTTTTGTGTGCATACCACTTAGCACGCTTTAAGCTGATTTAAATGCCATTTAGATCCGAACTTACAAGGTTCTCATGACGCTTCCTAAATGAATGGGATTTCTGGTCTCATTTGAATAATGTTGGGAATGCGCGAATTTCATTTGAAGTAAAAGTATTCGATCGGGTGAACGGCAAGTAAAGAATGACAATGAATATTATCATATGTTGGGAATCATTGTTCATGTATTTAGACTGTGTCATATTGGTATTATTTTATAACGTTTTATTCACTATTTCTCAAGGCGTTTTTAGGGATTATCCCTCTGTGAGTCAATAGCACTATAGGATTTTAACTTATATACGAGGGGCACCAAAAAAAAACGGAAATTTCGTCATTACTTCTTTATTTCTTAATATTTTTACACCAAATTTTCATCACCTTCAATGTATTCTCCATTGACTACAACGCACTCCTCCAAATGATTCTTCCATTGTTCAAAACAGTTTTTAAATTCACTTTAGGCCTTCCAGAGATTTTGGTTTTACCTCCTCCACAGTGGCAAAACGCTTTCCTTTCATGTCCCTTTTCAGTTTGGAGAACAAAAAAAGATCACAGGGGGCTAGATCCGGTGAGTAGCGGGGGTGGACAATCGGTGTCATGCCGTTTTTGGTCAAAAACTGCATTACGGAGAGAGCGGTGTGGGCCGTAGCGTTGTCATGATGGAAGAACCAATCGTCTGTGCGCCAAAGATCTGGCCTTTTCTTCCGGATACTCTCCCTCAATCTTTTCAAAACCTCCAAGTAGAACTTCTGGTTGACAGTTTGACCCGGGGGAACGAACTCCGCGTGTTTAACACTTCTGCGATCGAAGAAACAAATAAGCATTGTCGTGATGTTTGACTTCCCTTGGTAGGTTTTTTTGGGACGAAGAGCTGTCTTCCACTGGCTTGATTGCTGCTTTGTTTCGGGGTCGTATCCATAGCATCAGGATTCATCACCAGTAATTACCTTGAAAAAAAATTCAGGGTCCTCTTCGAGCTGATTTTGAAGCTCAAAACATGCCTGAAGTTGACGCTCCCTTTGCTCGTCTGTAAGAAGGCGAGGGACAATTTTGGCTGCAACCCTTCTCATGTGCAAACCTTTGGATATAATCCTCTGAATTGAACTGTATGACATTCCAGATAGGTCATAGAATTGATCAGTGGATCGGCGACGGTCTTCACGAACGAGGGAATTGATTTTGTCGACGTTTTCGTCACTTCTTGACTTTGAGGGGCGTTCTGAACGGGGTTGGTCTTCGATTAATATTTTCCCATTTTTAAAACGTGAAAACCACTCGTAGACTCTGGTTTTAGTTAGGGCAGCATCCCCATAAGCAGTCTTAAGCATAACAATAGTTTTCGCGGCCGACTTCCCCAACAGGAAACGAAAGTCCACAGCCGCGCGTTGCTCTCGACAATCTGCCATCACGTTTTCCGCGAAATCGAAAAAGGTCTTTTATTAAAAAAATTCTTACGGGTCAACAGATGCACTCACAGCGACAAAATTTCGCACACTGACTCAGGAGGCGTAACCCTTACGGACACCTGGTCTAACAATGAGTTCTCCCACTCTCCCTCCCCACTGCAGCCCAATTTCCGTTACTTTTGGGTCCCCCCTTGTACATAAAACTTTATTGTTAAAGTTTTCGATTGTGTGGCCATTTAAACTTATCAAACTACACTGTTAAAAATAGCCTTCAATTTAGTGCAAATTTAATGTCTATTCCACATTAAATTTAAAGATTTTGTACCAAAAATAGTGAATAATTTACATTTACTTTGAATTTAAAGCAATTCATTGAAATATCAGTTCATTGTAGGTTAACTTTGATTAAATGGTATCTTAAATTTCAATAAAGTCGTTAAAAAGGTATTTCAACTTCTGTTCATTAAAATTATTTCCCATATAACTTAATACTAAAGGAATATACATTGCATGAGATTCCAGGAGATGGCGCAACTTGTATTAAACTTTTTGTTTAGTAGAGGTGTACATGTCTTCCCCATACTGACGGGAATCAATTAGTTCGAAACCGGTTTAGATGGCGAACACTATCTATCGGAACAAGAAAGTTTTGAGCACCACAAATTATTACCCAAGTCTCTGATGAGACTGATTTTGTCGATATTTTACTTTCAATTAAAGTTGTTTCCTGCACGCGGTGAGTATAGGTACTCATACAGACTATCACATTTTTAATATATGTACATTTAATATAAATTTAAACTCCCTGCGTTGCATACGTGTCCATTTATAACAAATAATTACTGAAACCTGAATTTATTGGAGAATGATTAAACTGATTTCTAAATATTTTTTTGGGTGAGTGGGGTGCTCCCAAGCCTGGGGCTCCCCCGCGCCGCGGGCCCTGCGGAGCCCTCGTTACGCTACTGATAGTGATCTTAAAAAATAATGATTAAATTTTAAATTTAATGTATGATAACATTAAATTTAATAGAATAAATTAATTTAGATGAATGTAAATTGCATTATATTAAATGCATTTAATAAACGTTTGTGATATTTGCTTCCAGCACATTTACATTAAATTTAATGCATTTTATTTTTACAGTGTAGTCACTTTGTGAAAATCAATAACCTAATTAAGATAAAGTTAACAAAATTAGACGAAAATAATAAACCGTCTACAAGTAAAAATTTCATGATCAATTTCCTAAAGTGTTTCAATGCTGGAAGGTACCTCAGAAGCAAGTTAAAAGTATTAATATCCCGATTCATGAGGGTAACCGTTTATATTTCGGAAATAACTGATAAAAACGTTTATCATTGAAAATGGTTTTATTGCTTTTCAAAATATTCTACACGATGGCCGATATATTTTCGCGTGGGTTAAAACAATTTCGTAATTTTGAATGCTAATTTTAGATAAAATATTTTGTTGGAGGTAAGGTTTAGATCGAGGACTTCATCATGCTCATTTTATGAATATTCGTAGAGTATTCCATAATTCCATAATTACAGGATTTTAGAGTTAATACAGACCAGGCGCGGATCCAGGGGGGGGGGCGGTGGGGGCGGGTGATCGCCCCCCCCTCCTCAAGAACTTTGAGTTTAGGAAAATAGACTCGATTTTTTCTCTTATACTACAGTTTATTTAAGAACTATGAGAGAGTAATAAATCATTTTTTACCCTTTTTCTCTTCGCAAACTACCTGTGTTCTTTAGTCCGGTGTCTTTAGCAAAATCTGTTAGACACATATATTTTTCATAGGAATGGGTTAGAAATTTTATAATCAAAAATACCGGTATATAATAATGGAATATTATAATTAAATTAAGATATTTGGAAGTATGAAGAGTTAAAAAGGATTATAATCCTTGCCATAGGCGCCGGAAGGAGGTATTTATGGCATAGAATATTATTTCGGTAATAAACTTAAAATAAAAAAAATTTTTAATATTACTTTATTTCTTATGATTTCTTAATAATTCACATACATTACAAAATATAGACAATTTTGCCATATTTAACATAAACCGCAACTGTATTTTTATTATTTTTAATTTTGACATAGAAACCGTTTCAGGCACATTCAGACTAAAAAGTAATCTTATTCTCTCAAAAAATTAGTAGTTATAATTTAAATACTTACAAAATATCCATTGTCAAAAATACAAAAAGTTAAACATATATAAAAAAATAAATTCGTCCATATATTATTAACATTTTTTTGGTGCTATCGGTCATTTTATTATTAACTAAAAACATTTTTAGGGTATTTGACGTTTCAGTTTACTTATTTCTTAAACCATCTGCAGGATTACAATTAAACACTAAAAAGGGATTCAAATGTAATAACTTTTTTTTATGTTGTAATTAAAATTAGACCTACTTATTTTTATTTCTATTGTACTGATAATTTAATTTACTTTATTATATGGAAATACGATAGCCCCAAAAAAATAAGATAAACATATTAATTCTACACGCTTAAGAAAAGACACAAATACAATAATAAAATAATAAAAAACTTACGGCTTATTAGAATTAAATATATGTAAAATTAAAGAGTGGGACACACCAAAATAAAAATATAGAAAAAAATAAAAAAAATATATAAACAACATTAAACAATAAAATACAACAAAAACAAAAATTTAAATAATAAATTGTGTTTACACTAGCCTTCGCTCAAATTAATAATAATTGATTCCTCTACCTTACCGATCATGAGATCGAGTTTCCACATTTTCTTTTATACTTTTATTATATGAATTTTTCCAAATTTTCTGCCGTAACTTTATTTAAAAAAATCTCTCAAAAGTTCAGTTAAATTACTAGTTTTGTAAGTTGTGTTATTTCTAGCAATTCTACCTTTTCCTTGAGAGAGATATTTCCTTCTCCAATGGCATTTTCCGGACGATCTATAAGAACAGATTTTCTATCTGGTTTTTTCCAGCAAAAATTAAGTTCTCTGAGCAATCTCTCAAATGTTAAAATCATTTTTATTAATTTAAGAGATTCAACAATGACAATGACTTCAAATTAAGTAAGAGACAAAACATAGGATCGGTTGCCTTCTTACAAGGAAGGTACCTGAAGTGTCCGGCTCCGATTATAATGACACTTTTGCGGAGATTCATTTTAATGGGGTGAAAACCGCCCCTAAAGTTCACCCACAAAAACAGTATTTTTGAAATATCTCAAGTTCTAAGTGAGGTATCTTTACAAAAGACAATGGAAATTACGTGTTGTTCGAAATGATGTTAAATTATGGTTTTTTTTACCCCCAAGGATATCATGCCTTATTTTTTACAAAGGTAAACCATCTGTTCAGCCAGGCGTGGATCCAAGGGGAAGGGGGGCGATCGTTCCCCCCCCCCCCAGAGCTTTAAGTTCAGGGAAATTGACCCGATTTTGCCTCTCTGTAGTCAATAACTAGAGAGATAGTAATAAATAATTTTTTACCCTTTTTTGTTCGCAAACTACCTGTGTTTTTAGTCCAGTGTCTTTGACAAAATCTGTTAGACAAATATATTTTTCATAGGAATGGGTTAGAAATTTTACAATAAAAAATACCGGTCTATAATAATGGAGTATTTGAGTTGGATAACATTTGACGTGTCAGTTTATTTATTTCGTAAACCATCTGTAGAATGACAATTCAACGATCACAACAATCAAAGTCAGTGAAGCTATCTTCGCTCAAATTAATTATAATTGGTTCCTCTATCTGACCGATCATGAGATCGAGTTTCCACATTTCCTTTTATTCTTTTATTATATGGATTTTTCCCAATTTTCTGCAGTAACTTTATTCAAAAAAATCTGTCAAAAGTTCAGTTAAATTACTAATTCTGTAAGTTGTATTATTTCTAGCAACTCTACCTTTCACTTGAGAGAGATATTTCCTTCTCCAACGGACATTTTCCGAACGATCTATAAGAACAGATTTCCTGTCTGGGTTTCCCAGCAAAAATTAAGTTCTCAGAGCAATTTCCAGAGCTCAGTTCTTTTAATTTCAGGTAAATCCCGATCTTCATTGATTTTAGTTAGAATTTTGTCGACGGTTGGGATCTGCTTCTCATAATAAAATGTATGTACAACTCCTTTTATTGCAGTTTACATCTCTTCTTCCAAAGAGGTTTTTCGTTTGACTGTGATCGAATATGGCTTGGGAATACTAACAATTCCAGTCGTTTTTTTCTCCTTCAGTATTCGGTTCATAATAGATTTTGCAACTCCTGTCATGTTGGAACACATTTAAACAGAGCTTTTAACATTATCTAGATATTGATTTCTTAAGGCATCATAAACATTCATCGTAATAAGTTTTTCGTTGAGGAAAAAATGCCCTTTTTTTAACGATTTTGGAATAAATATAGAGGTGAAAGCCATATCTTTTGGGTATCTCACTAATATCAAATAATATATAAAAACAAGCGCAAACAAGATAAATCACTAAGAAAAAACTGTAAGGTGTACCTTGCTCACTGACAGAAATTAAATTAAACTATCAGAAATTTTATGTTGCAGTAAATTTATAAAATATATATAAATGTAATGAAATGAAATGTAATGAATTAATAATTTACGGCAGTTCTCAGTTACCCGCGACACTGGAGCAGGTACGTTGGAGGTTTCGGTAATAGTTTTATTACTCTCTCTAGTTCTTGAATAGAGTATAGGAATGTGTATGCTTGCGACCGCCCCCCACCCTCCCAAGAGCTTTGAGTTCAGGAAAATAGAACCCATTCTGCCATTTTTATATTAGGAATGAGTATACTGCTTGCATTCCCCCCCCCCCCCCCCCCGTTGATAACTTGTTTTTCTTGCCATACTGTACTTTTGTAATATTACCGCCATCTCCAAAGAAAGAAGCTGGATCCGCCCCTGATACAGACGGAATTCTAAGCCTTTTTTCGGATTCATATAGCTGCTGAACTACAATGTGGTAATGTCCACCGGCTAATTATCCATATTTTCCAAATCGACTTTCTAATGGGCCTGTCTGAAATTTACCTAACAGTACATAATTTAATCCAAGTTCTGTAAAACAGTACTTGGAAATTTTCAGTAGCCCATAGATAGAATTGCTGAGCGCAATATGCGTCTGTTGGATAAGTTAATTTAAAAAATTAATAGCCTTCCAAGAGTCAAGCCAGTTTATCATTTTTTGCAAATATTCTATCTTGGGATCAGCCTTGAATTTTGTCGATTTTTCTCTGGCTAATTATTCTTTGTATTGGGTCTCGTGGATGTTGACCCTTTGAAGGAGTTTTAACATTTACAAAAAATTAAAATCGGAGCCTGACACTTTAGGTACCTTCCTTGTTACTTAAATAAAATTTGTAAAAAAATATAATTAACAGTATTTTATTAAAGATTATTTCTATATTTCTGAATATTTAGAACACCCTGGTCACTACTTTTAAAATTCGAAGATAAGTTAATCTTTTCATCAGGGCTGACTTTTCTTCGAAAAATCAAAAATAGTGAAGGTTAACACAATGCGGTACCCAATTCGTGAACACACTGTATATTGATATATTAAATTTAATATTCCAAAAAAAAAAAATAAATTACTTCAAGTTTCCGTAATATCTAAAAACATTCTAAAGGAAATGCAAACTTGACCATTACTTATAATGGGTGAATCACGCAGTATTTTAAACTAGGTCTTAAAAGTCTAACTAACGGTTCAAAGTCGCATAAGAAGACCTGTAATAAAAGTAATACCAGTTCCAGTTATGTTTACTTAAAACAATCTCTGAAATTATGCAGGCTAAGACTAGTAGTTGTCTCTTAAGCTTATGATAAGTTATAATCTCTGGTGTTTACTTTGCGAGCGTTCATTCATATTTAGAAGATCAACGGGCAATTTACATGTTTAATCTATTTGTTTAAAATAGTGGTACTTAAAGGATAGAATAGATTTAGACTACACATTACGAGGGTCATGGATATTTGCACAATTCAAGCATTATATTAATAGGTTCTTGCGCCAGTGGCGGAACAAGATTTAAATGGAGAGGATTAAATACGTAAATTTTTTAGTCAGAGACAGCCTTTTTTTAGTTTAATAGTAAATAGTGTAAATACGAAATGTGTATAAGTAAAATTTTTACAAAGAAATTGAACCGATTTAATAGAAAAAGCTAAAAAGCGAAAAATAACAACATAACTTTTTATATGAAATTGAAATTTTGAAAGTCGGCGCCAAATTAATATTTGAAAAAAGGAATTCACATAAAAAAAATCAAAAATATTTCATTTGTATATTAAGTACTTTCTTTCCTGCAAAAGTTAATTTTAAAAGAAATAGAATTTTCAAGATAAATGAGAAATGTTAAATTTTTAGTCCTCAATATTAGATCCGCCATATTGAATCTCTTAAAAATAGAAAATTACTGTGATGTATGTTTATAGAAAAAAAATCGTAATTTTGTAGATGAAAGATAAAAATATACCATAACTTTGAAGAAGCTCACTATGTAGAGCGAAACGTCAGAAAAACTGTCGAATTTTGATTTTAAAATGAAATTAATTAAAAATTTACACTCTCGGAAACCCGTCTGTACCAATTTTCAAGATAATCGAGAAATGTTAAATTTTTAGTTCTCAATATTAGATCCGCCATATTGAATCTTTTAAAAATAGAAAATTACTGTGATGTATGTTTATAAAAAAAAATTGTAATTTTGTAGATGAAATATAAAAATATACCATAACTTTGAAGAAGCTCACTATGTAGAGCGAAACGTCAGAAAAACTGTCGAATTTTGATTTTAAAATGAAATTAATTAAAAATTTACACTCTCGGAAACCCGTCTGTACCAATTTTCAAGATAATCGAGAAATGTTAAATTTTTAGTCCTCAATATTAGATCCGCCATATTGAGTCTCTTAAAAATAGAAAATTACTGTGATGTATGTTTATAGAAAAAAAATCGTAATTTTGTAGATGAAAGATAAAAATATACCATAACTTTGAAAAAGCTCACTATGTAGAGCGAAACGTCAGAAAAACTGTCGAATTTTGATTTTAAAATGAAATTAATTAAAAATTTACACTCTCAGAAACCCGTCTGTACCAATTTTCAAGATAATTGAGAAATGTTAAATTTTCAGTCCTCAATATTAGATCCGCCATATTAAGTCTCTTAAAAATAGAAAATTACTGTGATGTATGTTTATAAAAAAAAATTGTAATTTTGTAGATGAAAGATAAAAATATATCATAACTTTGAAGAAGCTCACTATGTAGAGCGAAACGTCAGAAAAACTGTCGAATTTTGATTTTAAAATGAAATTAATTAAAAATTTACACTCTCGGAAACCCGTCTGTACCAATTTTCAAGATAACTGAGAAATGTTAAATTTTTAGTCCTCAATATTAGATCCGCTATATTGAGTCTCTTAAAAATAGAAAATTACTGTGATGTATGTTTATAAAAAAAAATTGTAATTTTGTAGATGAAAGATAAAAATATATCATAACTTTGAAGAAGCTCACTATGTAGAGCGAAACGTCAGAAAAACTGTCGAATTTTGATTTTAAAATGAAATTAATTAAAAATTTACACTCTCGAAAACCCGTCTGTACCAATTTTCAAGATAATCGAGAAATGTTAAATTTTTAGTTCTCAATATTAGATCCGCCATATTGAATCTTTTAAAAATAGAAAATTACTGTGATGTATGTTTATAAAAAAAAATTGTAATTTTGTAGATGAAATATAAAAATATACCATAACTTTGAAGAAGCTCACTATGTAGAGCGAAACGTCAGAAAAATTGTCGTATTTTGATTTTAAAATGAAATTAATTTAAAATTTACACTCTCAGAAACCCGTCTGTACCAATTTTCAAGATAATCGAGAAATGTTAAATTTTTAGTCCTCAATATTAGATCCGCCATATTGAGTCTCTTAAAAATAGAAAATTACTGTGATGTATGTTTATAGAAAAAAAATCGTAATTTTGTAGATGAAAGATAAAAATATACCATAACTTTGAAAAAGCTCACTATGTAGAGCGAAACGTCAGAAAAACTGTCGAATTTTGATTTTAAAATGAAATTAATTAAAAATTTACACTCTCGGAAACCCGTCTGTACCAATTTTCAAGATAACTGAGAAATGTTAAATTTTTAGTCCTCAATATTAGATCCGCTATATTGAGTCTCTTAAAAATAGAAAATTACTGTGATGTATGTTTATAAAAAAAAATTGTAATTTTGTAGATGAAAGATAAAAATATATCATAACTTTGAAGAAGCTCACTATGTAGAGCGAAACGTCAGAAAAACTGTCGAATTTTGATTTTAAAATGAAATTAATTAAAAATTTACACTCTCGAAAACCCGTCTGTACCAATTTTCAAGATAATCGAGAAATGTTAAATTTTTAGTTCTCAATATTAGATCCGCCATATTGAATCTTTTAAAAATAGAAAATTACTGTGATGTATGTTTATAAAAAAAAATTGTAATTTTGTAAATGAAATATAAAAATATACCATAACTTTGAAGAAGCTCACTATGTAGAGCGAAACGTCAGAAAAATTGTCGTATTTTGATTTTAAAATGAAATTAATTTAAAATTTACACTCTCAGAAACCCGTCTGTACCAATTTTCAAGATAATCGAGAAATGTTAAATTTTTAGTCCTCAATATTAGATCCGCCATATTGAATCTTTTAAAAATAATTATAAATTGTAATTTACACTACCAAAAATCCATAGCAATTTTGGACAAAATCGAAAGATGTTAACTTTTTAGTCAGGCATATTGGATTCGCCATATTGAATTTTTTAAAGTTAATTTTAAATTCGTAACCTACATCTCCAAAAGCCTCCTTACACTAATTTTGAACAAAATCGAGAAATGTAAAATTTTGAATCCGCCATATTGAATTTTTTTAAAATAGTTTTAGATTCGTTATTTACGACTACGAAGACTCCCCCATACCAATTTTTGAGAAAATCTAAGAAAATTAATTTTCTTGTCCGCCAATTACTGAATCAATATCGTTCAAAATTATCTGGGATAACCGAAGCAACTTCCTGAATATAATGTAAAAAATTTATTGAAATCGGTGTTGTCGTTCCAGAGTAATTGACGCATATACTTAAACACAACGGTCGAATTAGAAGGTTATTAAAAAGGACTCTTTCTACTGTCACCATGCTAGCAACATGTAACAATAAACAATGGTATATGGTATACTATGTAGAAATAACAACAATTCACTTAATTGACAAGGACTATAAAGTAATCAGAAATCCATGTGAGAAAACTCTTTGTAAAGGGTGTTTTTTATAGAGGTATAGAACTTTTAAATGGAATAAAAACAAAGATGAATTTTTTAAATTGACATGAAATTTACTTTATTCGAAAGATGACCTTCTGGCATTATAATTTAAATATGACTTCTGGCATATGACCGCCACGGCTGGCTCGGACGTAGTCTAATCTGGAGGTCCAATTTTCGATGACTTTTTCCAACATTTGTGGCCGTATATCGGCAATAACGCGGCGAATGTTATCCTCCAAGTGATCAATCGTTTCGGGCTTATCGGCGTAGACTAGCGACTTCACATATCCCCACAGAAAATAGTCTAGCGGCGTTAAGTCGCACGATCTTGGAGGCCAATTCACGGGTCCGAAACGTGAAACTATGCGGTTACCAAACGTTTCCTTCAATAAATCAATTGTGGTACGAGCTGTGTGACATGTTGCGCCGTCTTGTTAAAACCACAGCTCCTGCACATCATGGTTGTTCAATTGATGAACGAAAAAGTCAGTAATCATGGCTCCATAGCGGTCACCATTGACTGTAACGTTCTGACCAGCATCTTTTTTAAAGAAGTACGGACCAATGATTCCACCAGCCCATAAAGCACACTAAACAGTCAGTTTTTCTGGATGTAACTGTGTCTCAACATACACTTGAGGATTATCATCACTCCAAATACGGCAGTTTTGTTTATTGACGTATCCATTCAAACAAAAGTGAGCTTCATCGCTAAACAAAATTCGCTTATGAAAATCGGGATCAACGGCAATATTGTTTTGGGCCCATTCACCGAATCTACGCCTTGCTAGGTGATCGTGTGGCTTCAATTCTTGCACGAGTTGGATTTTGTAAGCACGCAAACCAAGATCTTTCCGCAAAATCTTCCATAAAGTGAATGGACACATATCCAACTCCTGTGCACGATGGCGGATAGACTGATTCGGGTCTTCCTCTACGCTACACTCTACAGCAGCAATGACTTCTTCTGTACGCACTGTACGACGTCTCTGTGGATGCATATTATCATTTAGAGTAAACGTGGTGCGAAAACGTTCCATAGTTAATCGAATTAATTGCTCTGATGGACGATTATGTTGATCGTAAAATGGACGTAGTGCGCGATACGTATTTCGAACAGAACCATGATTTTCAAAATAAATTTGCACAATTTGGAAGCATTGTTCAGGCGTCAGTCTATTCATGTTGAAATGCCAAACCAAACTAAACATAAATCACTTGACAGCTGAGAAAATGGCCGCCAGTTAAAAAAGTGTTGCCAACTTAAAGTTTTATACCTCTATAAAAAACACCCTTTATAATCGTTTTTTATTAATTAGATTAAATTTTTTACACTAAATCGTTAAAATTTTGTTACAAATCCACAGTAACAAAAGCTTCTGTATTATATAACAATTCATAAATTTGCACTCTTTTTATCGGAAAAATCAAGAAAATTATCAAAAAACGAATCGAAACAAAAACAAACTGCCTGCGAAAATAAATAGTGGCGTGACATGATTCGAAAGGCGCATAATTTGCACCCTGCAGGACAATAACATTTTTAATAAATAAAATAAAAGGTCTGTTTAGGTTAATTCAAGTTAATTTCAGTTTTCTAAACTAACTAAAACCACGCTAAACTTGAACTAACCAAAAATTTTGGGTGGTTAACATTGATTTTACCCTTTTTTATACATTACAAAAATAAAACTATGTTGTGACTGAAATGGATAAACTTTAAAGTCTGTACCACGAAAGTATAAATTTAGGTCAGTTAAGTTTGGTTCAGGTTAGTTTCGAATTTCCAAACTTCAAACCAAGCTAAATCTGAACTAACTCGAACTAACCAACATTAATTTTACCCTTTTTTATATATCACAAAAATTAAACTCTGCTGTTGACTGAGATGGACAAATTTTATAGTTTATACCACGAAAGTATTTTACACCTGGCCACGACGCAACGAATATTTGTCCTTTTTGCGAGTCTCATGATCGATGGCGTTTCTGAGACGTATTTTTGGTTTTTCGTTAAAAACACAAGTTTTCTAAATTTGTTTGCTAAAATTTCTGCACAAATAATTGAAACATGTTACATACAATATATTTTAACCATTATCATTTAAAATAAATGCGTAAGTTTGGTGTCTTCTTCAAAAATGATGCTGGGAGTTTTTAAGTTTTCAAGGAAAGTGAGGAAAAATAATGGAAAATCAAGATCAGAATTTTACAAAAAAAACATAATTCTCCTAGATTTCACTTAATCTTAATAATTATCGGGATTATTAATGACAATTTAGTAGATCTGTACAGGGTGTTCCAAAAGTACCGGAAGAGCAGAATATTTTCTCAGCAAAGCATTTTAGAGAAAACTGTTTCAGATAAAAAATGTAGGAAATCAAACGACGCACCTGATGGTGATCTTCACTGTTACTTTGACCTTAAAAGTCATTTGAAAAGTTTTTCAAAAGCATATTTGACCTTGACAAAACCTTTAGATGTCATTAGATCTCCCTATATTATTTATACCGTTACATAGGAAATTTTATCGTTTAAATTTAAAAAAAAATGGATGTTTCTATTTAAAAAACTCAACTTAAAATTAAAATGGCTTTGAAGCTCAAGGTCAAGGTCACAGTCAAGGTCGCCATCAGATGCGTCGTTTGATTTTCTGCAACTCTCGTCTGAAACAATTTCAAGGTCAAGGCCACCAACAGATACTCCGTTTGATTTTCTACAACTTTCGTCTAAACCATTTTTCTTTAAAATGCTTTGTTGAGAAAATATTCTGGTGTTCCGATATTTTTGGGACACCTTGTATATTAACAAGCAGTGTCTCACAATGTCATCCCTATAACATAACTCACGTATAATTATTTTCATGCAAGTCAAAAGGTTGTATATCCGGCCCTGTCCATTGAGCTACTGCGCAATTACAGTATAGATGTTTCTAAAAAAGTACGGTTTCCATTCCTGACCATATTCATTTTATGGAATGCTAATCTTTTTTATTTATCCATTTCCAGCATCCTTTTGTATTTTAAACGTAAACTCCTCAAAGCTGTTGCCATAATTTCTAAATTTAAAACATTAAACACATTTTTATAGTAAATAAAAAAACTTTTTCACATAAACTCCGATCATTTAAACGCCAACCAATCTTGCAAATTGATCATACTCATAAAATATTATACAGATGCGAAAACTTCCTTTTTTTAAGGAAATTGGTTTTTTGATGAAACGTACATTTTGGAAACAAATTTGCATGGGCCTGACAATTTTATGATGATTTAATGCCTAAAAGAGAAATTGTGGGAAGTTCAGATTAACCTTTGTAAAATACGTTTCACAAAGAAAGTATGACGTATTGTAAAAATGTCAATTAAAACAGGGTGATTTACGACATATGAGATAAGGATTTTAAGATAAGATTTGTTTGTATTTAATATTTGAACCTAATTTATAAGTGGTACATACCAAAGAGTTTGAACAGTCTTGAGATTGGCACATAGATAGCGACGTGTTAAAATTTGATACCATTTCGACTACTAGTCGACGAGATACTGAAGTTTTTGTGCCACGCTTTTTGATATTTTCAAAATAAGTTCCGTACGTTGATAAAACACTTATTTGTTGGGAAAAAATACTGTTAAAACTCAAGAATAGCTTGAAAAATGTTATAAGTAATCTTGTTTTGTCGAAAGCAATCATTTGTCTCTGATTTGCTGAATTCAAAGCTGGTCGTACAGACACACATGATGCTAAATGCTCTATGCGCTCAAATGATGTTGTTACATTGGAAAATATAAAAAAATCTGCAAAATCGCCTTGAACAGTCGTAAAGTGAAATACCAAGAACCTACAACTTTGACCCTTGACAGACCCTACACTATTCAAATTGACTGGAAGGCGCAGTCTAACCCAACAGTGAGTCAATCAGGAAACCTCGTCTGGCACATGGATTGATTTAAAACTGACCATGGTACAGGCACCGGAATACCCCCAGACTTAATATGAGTGTAACACTGAGGCAACATAGCACAGTATTTCAGGTAGAAATTCACGCTATTGATGTGTATCTTCGGGAGAATTTGAGAAGGCGTTACAGGGACAAGATCATTCTCATCTTCTTTGGCAATCAAGCAGCGCAGAAAGCTCTGGCGTATTATTAAATTACATCAAAACAGGCCTGGGATTATCTTCAAAACCTTATCGCTCGGGCAAACATAACAGGGTCACCCTTGCGTGGGTACCAGGGCACAAGTGTGTCTCGGGCAATGAAAAAGTGGACCAACCTGCAAGACGAGGGTATGCAGCTCCATTTATTGAACCAGAACTAGCATTTGGAATTACTAAGGCTGCTATTCGTGGATGGCTGTTCTGGTGGAAAAATCAACAACACCAGAGCCACTGGAACCACTTTGTGGGCTACAGGCATAGCAAGCGATTGTTGATGAGATCATCCGGCAAACTAAGCTGTAAAATTTTGCGTCTAAGCAGATAACAAATCAGGCTGGCGACAGGACTTATAACTGGCCACTGCAGCCTGAGAAAAAATGTACATACTATAGGTATCTTCAACGAAGAACTACTATGTAGACTATGTGATGAAGAGGACGAGACGGCTTTAGATTCGAGCTCGGAGCTTTGGCCTACTGGAGACATCTTTATTGATCAATCTATCCTGAAGGCTTTTACCCAGAGGATAAACTAGTGAGCAGGCTGTTAAACCTGATCCAGGCAACCAACCTAAAACGGATATGGCAGGCAATACAATAAATCTGAAGATTTCACTGTAAGGGCGTTTCAACCCTGGCCTGTTATGTCATGCAATCAATCAATCAATCAATCAATCAACTTCTATCCCTATATGATAAGATATAAGAAATAAAACATGAAAACCTTCTCTAGAAAATGTTTTAAGTTACGAACATTAAATTTCCCTACTTTGCATTTCTTCAACAAAAAATATGCGCTTCCATTAAAAAAAAATTATTTTTGAAATAACTCATTTTAATTATAATCATTCCATACATAATAAGCCGAGGTCAGTCAAATCACACAGAAGTCGACTAATATTTAGACTCAACACACGTGGTGATGTTACTCCTCTTTAAGAACATCCTATGGTAATCTTGATGACGATAGTGTCTGGCCCAATTTCTTTTTCTGCAATTCTGATGGAGAGAAATTGTGACTTACATTTGGAGGTTGTTCTGTCTGCCTCCCTTTCAGTTAGTGCTCGTTTGACAGCATCGCATGAATATTGTCAAAAATCCCTTTTGTATCCAGAAAGACACATACTACGGACTCCTTGTTTACCAGTGCATCCTAGATCTTATCACCGAACTGTAACAGTGCAGTCTCCTTGATTTGCCGGTTGGACTGCGGCCAGAGTAGGCCTATTGTGTTCACCTTAGATTTACTTCTTCTTCTAAAGGTGCCTATCTTCTTATGATATTGGCGATCACATTGGTCCATCTTATTCTATTCACTGCAGCTCGGAATATGTCAGCTGATGTTAGGCCAGTCCATTTTCTAAGACTGGCCAGCCAGGATACACGCCTGCGATCAGGGTCTCGTTGGCCCTCAATCTTGCCCTGAAATATCAACTGCATAAGTCGGTATTTATCATCACGCATAATGTGGCCAAAGTAAGTCAGTTTTCTATCCTTTATAGTAATAATTTAGATTTACAACCACTCTATTAGCCTAGCCTCCTGGATTAATGTTTACAAGTCTACTAAGGAGTGAGTCTTTACTTTCCTCGGTGCTAGGTTTGTTGACCCGAAGGTTTGTTGTTGCTTTCTTTCTAGTGACTCACAGTTTCATATGATTGGCCGCTTCCTCGCCTTGACTACATAGTTTGCAGCCGAAGTCTTCGTTACACAGGTTCATTTTATTCAGAGGTACTTTGACGGTCATGTGTCCTGCCATTATACCTGTAATAGCCTCTAATTGATTTCTGCTCATTTGGAGTAGTTTCTGTGCTAATTTCGGGTCGGGGTTTCCAATAAATAGCTTGCGATGATTTAATCTCTATCTGGCTATCCAGTGGTTTTTCTGCTTTTCGTAGACCAATTTAAATGATACCTTTTGGCCTTTCAGTGCTGCTTAGCTATCAGAATTAATTGTATATTTGCTTCCCATTATTAGCTCTCCTTTTAATCTCATGTATACATTGTAAATTTGCATATATTTTTGCTGGAACCCTGTTAGATAGTTTTCCAAGGGATGATTTATTTCTTTCCTCGGTTGTAATCCATATATTCTAGCTCCGATACCCTCACTGGTTTTGAACCGTCAGTGTACGTGATAATTTTACCAGAAGATGTTTCTGGTTTTCCTCTTTTACTCGCCATTGGATCTTCTATTATATTCCCCAACAGTATATTGTAGTGGTAGCCCGAGGTCAGATGGTCCGTGTCCATTTCCAACTAAGGGCTCCCACTTTTGTTCCATATAGTTCTCTTCCCAGTCAATGGTACTTGTATTATTGGCGTTGAGTGGTGTAGGCGATGGAGCCCAATTCTCGTCTCTCCTCAATCATAAATACAGCGGAGGTAGATGCACACCATTGTTTAAGTGGGGGTCGATGTCATGACCCCCATAATTCTTAAGCATTCGACTTTCTGTATACTGCTTAGCTTTGTCATGGTTGTCTTTTATATTACCTTGAGCCACCAGATCAAGGCAGCATATGTGATGACTGGTCTCACCACACTGGTATATAATCAATGCACCATCTTCGGTGAAAGACCTCATGTTTTCCCACATAATCTCCTAACAATTAAAAGAGTTGCTTCCGATATTTTTGTTACGTTTTCCACGTGTTTGTTCCAGGTCCAAAATTACCCAAAGATATTTTACTTGCCTGGAAAGTGGTATTGCGTTTCTTTGTAGGATGATCGGACCGAGGACTTCTAGCTTTCTCCGCTTTGTGAAGGGGATAAGGATGGTCTTTTGAGAACTTATATTAAGTCCTTCCTATTCTGTCCATCTACAACCCTGAGAGCCCGCTGCATCTTCTCTCTTACAGTCGTAGTAAATTTACCGTGGATTAAGATTACCAAGTCATCTGTATATTCTAGTATAGAGTGACCCTCCCTGCTCAGGATTCGCGACAGCCCATCCATCACTAGGTTCCAAAGCAGTGGGGAGAGAACTCCCCCTGTAGACCCGTGCCATCAGCGTTTCTCCAAGCAGTTCTGTGTAGACAACCCTGTCTTTTAACATTTTGTCGATCCACCTGCAACAGGTCTTTTCTAAACTTACGTTCTTTGTTGCAGTATAATTAATTGAAAAGACGTATTATTGAACGCCCCATCCATGTTTAGAGATGCTTCTAGAAGTATTTTCGAGCATATTTTCTACTTTTTTGACCAGTTATTGGAGCGCTGTCTCTGTAGATCTCCCGGTCCTGTACGCATGCTGGTTCTGATGCGACGGACTATTTGTCATTGAATCATCCCAAATGCGGCTAATAGTCAAAAATATTTATGGCATTGAATTTCAAAGATATTAAACATTTTGATTGTTCTAATCTTCATTTTGATAAAACTAGTTTTTTCGAATATACGGAAAAAAAAGGTTACAAGGAAAGAAGTTAGTCATTATATAATAGTAATTTGTGTTCCATAAATTTAAATTAGAGTATATTTTAAGTGGGTATCATAAAAGAGATATGACCGCAATAATAGAAATGATGCAGTTATTTCAATAAAACGGCATGATGATATAAAATAATCGAAAAAATGTAACAAAGAATTTAGATCAAGTATGCATGCAGTTGATTGCGGACATAACTGCACCTGCAAATCATTTTTACGCAATTTGATCTAATAACCCAAACAAAAACTTTGTAATTTAAAATTTTACAATTAAGTTTATATTTTCTTACATGGGAATTTATGCGTTGTTAATTGTAAAATATTTAGTTTTTGCTGGAATTACTGAACACGCATTCCGGTGTAGTTTTTCTTTATAATGCAATAATTTGAAATATATACTGGGTGCAATAAAAATATACTATTAACGGTTCAGCGATTTGCTTTTATTGCTGGGAGTACTATGGAGTTTTGGAATAAAACAAAAAATAAAGTTTTCTTACCGATGTACCAATTAATTTTACGCAAAATTTTCTAGAATACAATGGACATAAAATTCTATGACGCCATATAATGAAAAAAAGTCAAATTTTGGTCTTTATATCTTTATCTGGCAAAGGTCCTTGAGAAAAAGGTTGTTCTAGACGGCCGGTTTTTAAACACGCTGTATTATTTAATAACTTTTTATTGTCACAATTCTGACAACTTGTCAAACAACTCAAGTCTATGCAACGATGTCTCAAAATAAACTATTCACGAAAGCAGATCTGGACCTTTTATATACCCTTTTTCCGGATACTGGAAGATTCTGCATCTTTCTAGAAGGATTTGTATACTACATGGTGTAATAAAAATAAGAAAAGGGAATAATCTGACGATTTATAGACTTTCAGTTATAGGCGAACTCTCTTTTATCGACGTCTCATTAATAAAAAGTAAAATTAACCAAAAAAATTACGAATTCGTCGAAAATAAACCTAAAACTCTAAAAACTAAAAACACAAACTAATACTATGGAGTGTATACTACTAAAAAGTCCGTTACATTGCACCCCTTCAAGTATTGACCGTCCCAATCCACCTTCTTAATTTTGACAATGGGCCAATATGTCAAGAACCACGACTTTCATTCTTGCATGCAAGCTTCTCTGAACTCGGTACACCAGATCGTTTAGTCGGGTCACTACGTTGTACGGACTTTCTCATGACTTCTGAAGCTTTAATGAACGCTCTTTGGTTGTTTATGGATTGTACAACCACACTTTTTTACCTACTATAAATCCACCGGTATTGGCTATCTGGTAATAGCGGGTCTTCATTCCATCGCCTTCTATTTGTAGTCGTCGCGGTACTTTTTCGAGGATAACCTGTAGGATGTTCTTCTTCCGTAGTCCCTTTCGCGGTCGTGGTCCCTCTCGGCGTACCTTCTTGAAGATGACCTGTAGGACGTTCTTCTTCCGCAGTTTCTTTTGCGATAGCGATCCCTCTCGACATACCTTCTGGAGAATGACCTGCAGAACGTTCTTTTTCCGTAGCCCCATTCGCGGTCACGGTCCCTCTCGTTACGTTTTCCACGGTTGCCGCGAATATTTCTTCTGTCTCTTCTGTAACGGCCCTTTCTTCTATCGCCTCCACCAACAGTAATTTCTGGGCAATCTCGGCAAAACTGATCATTGTATCAACATTGGTAAGTCACTCTAATGCGACAACCGCACACATCAACACCATCGCAAGCCTTGACGGCAACTGCAGCATCTTTTTTTATCTTTGAAAACAGCAAATCTAAAACAGGCGATACTATTACTTAACCAGGCTTCTTTAAGTTCATCATAAGGAGCAAAGACTTTCTCTAAGTTACTCCTTTTATTTTTATCGCCTATATCAGCGATATGAAACCGATAACTATCAGGATCACTATCAAGAGCAGTACTGCTAGTAAAGCGGCTTTGTAAATGCCCCTCTTGGCCACACTTCCAACAACCAGTTCTATTTCTGCTATAGAAGGTTGTGTTTTTGTTGTCATGTATTTTTCGTTTGTTTAAAAATCCTTGCAACTCCCTCATTAGCCTCATGAAGATTACCATGTTGGTCTCGCGATCATCTCAGGAAACGTTGACTCTTCTTATGATCCCCCCCCCCCCCCGAGCAAGAGCCTCGGAAATTTTCTTCAGTTGGGCCATTGTTAGAATTTAGCTTGTTTTTGAGTCACGTGAACCTTCGATAAAACTATTTACTGCTAACTCTTGCTTTATTTCTTTCGGATATGTTGGGTAGATCAAATTTATTAATCTCACTATATGCGCCTCGTATTCTTGAAGATTTTCGACGTATTTTTGTCTTTTTGAGCCTTATAAACTTCTTGGAGGTGAGCTTTCCCATAGCGCATCTCCAGAACAGTAACTATCAACTAGTAATCATTATTTTTCTTCGAGAATGTTACATAGAACCTTCATATCTTCACCTCGTAGTACTAGAACAAGAGCATGTGACGTCTCCGGTGAACTCCAGTTATTGCCGGTGGCGGCGGCTTCGAATTGACAGATATAGGTAAGCCAAAGTACTTTACCGTCGAAGGTAGGTGACTTCATCACACTAGCTGCAGGAGCACCATCTTTATTTTACCTGTACTCGCTACCTTCTCCATTTGCAAATGTAACTGTTGTATCTATTTGTGGATTCCTGTCTTCTCATGTTGTACTTCGCTATGTGCGTCTTCTCTAATTTACAGATGTAATTGTTTCATTTATGTTTGAAATCTCGTCACCTCGTGTTGCACTTCGCCATGTACGTTTTTCCTAATTTTGCTAATCGTCTGTCGCATTTCTTATTCTATGTGCTTCATGTCTTACTGATTTTATTGTAATCTTGAGTATCTGAATAACGATTATTATTATGTAGAGTGACTGAGCTAAGCTCCTCTTTTACAGTGCTTAAGCTAGAACACGTCTACAACAATCATAACATTACTGATGATTCTAACTGTTGACATTTGGGACTTGGACGAAACGCAAATAGTGTTAGACCAACATAGTGCTAACATTCTCTTAGTGAGTGATCGAGCATTCATACTGCTTGACTTATTAATAGTGAGTTTTCATTAGTTTGCTATCAGGACGTTACGTTGTCCCTATAGTTTTCATTTAGAATACTAGGGCGAATCAAATATTAACTGGACATTCTTTTTAACGCCCCCTAGGTGAAGTGAGTAACGTGACGTCTTGATATATGTTGGGTGGGATGTAAAGTGGAGGGAAGTAAATTGATTCGGCTCGCCAGAGCAGATTGGTTGTTGATAGTATCATGTTTGAGCAAGAGGTGCACACGTCTTTGAGCAACGCGTTATTATTAAATTTTTGTCGCGAAAGGGTGTAAAATTTGCCGAAATTTTGCGTTGACTAATTGCACAGTTCGCTGAAAAACGCTTTCAATAACTCTAGTCTACCACTGGCACAAAACATTTTCCGATGGCCGAGAGCCAGTACCCGTAGGATGAATATTCTTGCGATTCGTGAGATGACTGAAGGAAACTACCGCCGTACAATATGGGAAATTTTTGCACACATCGAACTATTCTATGGGAGTGTCCAATCAATCATAACCCAAAAAGTGTCAGCAAGGGGGATGATTTCTTGAGGAATATTGTGTACCATTACATTCAGGAGTCTATGCAGGCAAGCATGGAGTGGCGAAAATCTGAAGACGCAGCACCGTGGAAAGCCAAGACCCGTATTTCTGCTGGGAAAGTCCTAGCAACGATTTTGTGGGATTGTCGAGGCATATTACTCGTTGACTTTCTCCATGAATAGCGTACAGTTAATGCTGCGTACTACTACCAATTGCTTGATGAAGTAAAATGGGCCTATCGACGTAAAAGAGAGAGAGAGAGAGAGAGAGAGAGAGATATGGATTAGGGACGCATCGACTACTAAGTCTTTTAGCGTCCATTGTTTGGTTTCCTTGATACGTATATTGTTTGTTCTACATTAGATTGTATAATCCAATGTCTTTGATAAATTTAATAACATTGTTAGAATTTTGGTAGGAGAGGAGAACATCAATCTTGTTTTCCTGTAATTGACGGAATGGGTGATGCTCATATTTTTTGCATTCAGTGATGATATGTTTGATTGATAGGGAGGTATGACAGGTTTCGCAGTAAGGAGCAGGGTATTTGTTTAGGAGGTATTCATGGGTTAGCTTCGTGTGGCCAATTCGGAGCCTCGTCATTATGGTTAATTCTTATCTTGGTAGATTAGGGAGGGGAATGCCAGTAAAGAAAGTCTTTTTAACTAATTGAAGTTTGTTGATTGAATCCAGAAGGTTCCATTCTAGTTGAATGAAGTTTCGAGACATATGATGTAAAGAGTTTTTAAGGTCTTGAGGGCGGTATTTTGTTTACTTTATTAGGAGAGTTTTGATGATTGGATGTAAGGGTGTCGGCTTTAGTATTTCCTGGGATTCCAGTATGACTTGGTACCCAGAGGAAGGTGAAGGATTTGTTCCTGATATGGGAGTATTTTATTAGGGTTTTGATCTCGTGAGCTATAAGGTAACTAGGATTGTATGATTCGATTAGTTTGAGGGAGTTTAGAGAATCTGAAATTACCAGCCAGTTTGAATCAGAGGTATTTATGCAATATTGTAAGGCTTTAAGAATCGGGGATAGTTCAGTAGTAAGGATTGAAGAGGATTCATGAAGGGAGAACACTTTTTCTGCATTCTTTATATATTATGATGCTCCGACTGTGTCAGTTTTTTTGGAGCCATCAGTAAATACGAGTTCGTGATTGCTGTATTTTAATTGAATTATTTGATGGTACCTTGATTGGATTATTCTCGGGTTAACTTCTTTTTTATCTAGTAGTGTAAGTTCAAAGTTACAACTGATGGGGAAATGACTCCCGGGAGGGAATAGGTAGGTGTTTATTTCATCTACTGAGGGCATAGTTATTGATAGACGTTTCCTGGTTTCGGCGAAGCTAGTATGAATAAAAGGAGGATGCTTATTCAAAGAAGTGCAGTTGTTGGGGGGGGGGGGTTGAAAAAGGATTTAAAATGTGGGATGTAGGGACGGAACTGGAGAGAGCTCACATAATTAAAAGTAAGTTGCATCCTTCTATGTTCTAATGATGGGATTTCTGATTCACAATATAGGCTATTGATTGGACTGGTGTAAAAAGCACCTATGGAAAGGCGTATGCCTTTATTATGGATAGGGTTTAATTTCCTGATGTAGGAGGTAGGGGCTGAAGAGTAGACTATACAACCATAATCCATCTTGGATTATATTAAAGATTTGTAAATTTTTAATAGCAATGTCCTATCTGATCCTCATTTAATATTGAGTATTTGATAGCATTCTATCGACATAAAAGGTGAGACATGCCTATTCGGAGTGCGATTCTGCTCCATGGCAACGCTCGGCCACAAACAGCTCCATTAATCCAAGAAAAATCGGACCAAATCCACTGGAATAAACTTAAAGAAGAACTGGAAGGACATTACTTTGACGACGACGCAGGTGTAGAAACATTCGTGCGCAATTGGTTACAGACGCGACCAGATTCATTCTTTGATGACAGAATTAAAACACTTTCCATTAGGCAGAGAAAATGTATAAATAAAAGAAGAAATTATATATAAAAATAAGGTATATTCAAAATTTTATTTACTGTGCCAATAAATGCTCTAAAACAAAAGCCGGTTCATATTTGATTCGCCCTCATAAAATTTGTTCATTTATTAACCAAACTTGTGCAGCCTTTGTCTGTTAAGAACTTCGACTACGTTTACACGTTATTTTAATCGTTTTAAAACGTCTCTTAACTGCAAACCGAAACAAAGTTACCTTATATACAAAAAGTACAAAAACATCACATTTTCAGCGTACTTAAAATATCGAGTTTAAACTCATAAATCAATCCTGGTTCATCAAAATATCAACGGCGTATGAATTCCCTCCCATAATTGCATAATAAAAAAGCGGAAGTTCTTGAAATATCTGCACATGGAGAAGATGAACTATTATTTTAACTAGCGAATCAGATATGTATTCTCTTTTATGAGCAACCATTAATAATAGTAGGAGAACTATAGCAATCAAACCAAGACCCTGTATAATTTGCATCTATATTAAAATAATTTGTATGCTCGTGTTTCAATTGGTTTGCTTATTTAATATTACATAACCAAGCTGTAAGTTTTGTCCCTATTAAAATAGTACTTAATATAGAGAGGAAATAAATGCAAAACCTATATATATATATATATATATATATATATATATATATATATATATATATACATATATATATAATTTATTTTTGTATCTTAAACCTTTTGTTAAATATTTTTTCTAATATTTTCTTGGGTATAGGTTTTTCCATTAGAGAAACAAAGGATAACAATTTTTCTGACTTTTCGCTCTACATAGTGAGCTTCTTCAAAAGAGCTGGTATATTTATTTTAAATCTATAAAATTACAAAATTTTTTTTAATAAAAATATATCACAGTAATTACACGATTATATTTTTAATTTAATTAGAATTAATAAAAATAAAACAGATTTTAAAATAGTTTTAAAGTTTAAAATTTAAAACAATACAACAGGTTAAAATAGTGAAAATTGTAAAATAGTACATACCTTGAAAGTAGTTTTGTGTGTAAGTTAAAAATAAATTCAATTATGATACTTGGTATGCAATTGATATGGATAGATTTCTTTTTATAAAAGGCAAAAAATAGGAAAAAATATTATTATTCATTTTTTAATAACGTTCTTTCATTTGCATGAGTGTAAATATGAAATCGTCCCAAGCATCATTACATTATTTCTCATATTTATTATAGAGTCGCTTCAAGTATGTTTTATTCAAATATCAAATTATAGTATATCTGACTTAAGTTTTTGACATCTTGCTTGTCATTTACAACATTTTTATCTTTTTTTATGTGTATCATTTCTTTGATGACTAATTTATGATAATTTCTGGCAGTATCTAAAATATGGGTGTTTTTAAAATCAAATTCATGCTTAGATGTTTGTTCATGTTTATATAAGGATGTCGATGCGTTTTTAGTATATTTGTATCCATTCACTCTATTTTCAATATATTGTGTCGTCATGCCAAAGTATTTCTTAGGACAGTTTAGGCAATAATTTCCACCCAAAACTGAAATTTACATCTGAAATTGAAGTAGAACAAAAAATAAACTTTTTGGACTTAACTATACACAGAAATAAGACGAATAACAATCTTCATACAAAATGGTACACGAAAGATACTTGGTCGGGCCGGTATTTGAATTTTAACTCTCAACATCCAAATAAACAGAAAAATAGTGTTATAATCGGTTTAGTTGATCGAGCTATAAAATTATCTTCACCCGAATTTCGCCCAGAATTGCTAAAAAAAGTAGAAGAGACCCTAATAATGAACCATTTTCCCAAACTACTCATAAAAAAAATAATTAAACAAAAAACCTTTTTACATTATAACACAACCAAAGAAAATAAAATTAATAATACCAAAACACAAAATACTTTCATTGCATTGCCGCATGTAAACCAACTGTCTGAAAAAATAACATATATTTTAGATAAGCATAACATAACGGTATGCTATAAGGCGAACAATTTACTAGGATCATTTTATACGAAATTAAAAAGCAAAGTTGCCACCAAAAAAAGATCTAACGTAATATATGAAATTCCATGCCTAAACTGTCCTAAGAAATACATTGGCATGACGAAACAATATATTGAAAATAGAGTGAATGGACACAACTATACTAAAAACGCATCGACATAAACATGAACAAACATCTAAGCATGAATGATTTTAAAAACACCCATATTTACTGACAGAAATTATCATAAAAAATGTTGTAAATGACAAGCAAGATGTCAAAAACTTAAGTCATATATAAAATAATTTGATATTTTAATAAAACATACTTGAAGCGACTCTATAATAAATATGAGAAATAATGTAATGATGCTTGGAACGATTTCATATACACTCATGCAAATGAAAGAACGTTATTAAAAAATAAATAATAATATTTTTTCCTATTTTTTGCTTTTTATAAAAACACATCTATCCATATCATTGCAAGTATCATAATTGAATTTATTTTTAACTTACACACAAAACTACTTTCAAGCTATGTACTATTTTATAATTTTCACTCTTTTAACCTGTTGTATTGTTTTAAATTTTAAACTTTAAGACTATTTTAAAATCTGTTTTATTTTTATTAACTTTAATTAAATTAAAAACATAATTGTGTAATTACTGTGATATATGTTTATTATAAAAAAAAATTGTAATTTTATAGATTTAAAATAAATATACCAGCTCTTTTGACGAAGCTCACTATGTAGAGCGAAACGTCAGAAAAACTGTTGTCCTTTATTTCTCTAATGGAAAAACCTATACCCAAGAAAATATTAGAATATATATATATATATATATATATATATATATATATATATATATATATATATATATATATATATACTTAACTGCTTGTACAACTCGTAAAGAGAAATCGATTTACCAAAAAGTTGACAAATAAAGAAATTATTAACAATTATTTAAAAACTGTAATACAAACCTAATTGCATGATATTTTCAACCACTGCATTGTAAAAATTTTGTTTACTACACTGAACAGATTATAATTTATTCTACAAAAAGTACTCAAAATTATCACCATTTGTTCGCACGCGACAAAGATTAGATTCCGGTCTCCACGGATAACATCACAAGCATTTTCAATGCGCTGTTGTAGTTCTTCCACAATACTCACTTCCACATCGTGATAAAGTAACTGTTTTAAATAGTCCCACAGAAAAAAAAATCGAAGGGATTTAGATTCGGGGAATGTGCAGGCCAAGAAATGTGTCCATTTCACCCTATTTATCTATCAGGAAACACATATTTAAATGTGTGTCATGAAGAAGCCACATTTTCTGTCTCATATTTAAAGGAACGTCTTCTAATAATTGTGGCAGACTGTTTGGAAGAAAGTTTAAATAATTTTCACCTGTCAATCGATAATTATTTACTCTATTTTTTGTCAACGTGCCCTCATCGGTAGCCAAAATAAATTTGGCAAAACTGTCATTTATGTTGTAGCGATGTAAGAGCCAATGACAAAATTCAACTCTTCTAGGATAATCTTCTCGTTGCAACTCTTGTACCCGTTGATAATGGTAGCGATAAAGTTGTTCTTGTAATAAAGTTTTTCACACTTTACTATGAGCAACTTCTACTTGACCTGCCATGGACCTAGTGCTTGTTGTGGGATCGTTTTCGACAATTTCTAACATTGTTTCTTCGATCTCCACCGTTTCGCGTGGAGGAAGTCTTCTGGCGTGACCTCCTCATTGTTCCTTTAAATACCCCGGTGTCGCGAAGTCTTATAACTAGATTTACAAACATCCGCCGAGACGGATAGCTTCCTAAAGGAAATCTCTCCGCGTAGAAACCACATTTTCGGTCTTACTTGGACCATCATCAGGCCTCAGACACTAGAAACAAGAGAATCTGGTCAGTAAGTAAGCCTTCTCAGTACTCACCAACCACAATCATTCATGAACGGGCGCACCTCAACATTGCCATTTGGAGAACAATCTCCAACGCCAGCGTAGCCCTTACACAGTATAAATTAATTATACAGTAAAAAGGGCTATCCCAAATTAAAATTAAAACGGTTAGAATAATGTAAACATTAATATTATTATAAACAATCAACTTTTACATTAACAACTTAATTATTATACTTTAATTAGTATAATGACCCTTTTTAAGTTCTGTTTATCTCAGGACTTAAAAAGGTTTGCTTTCAATAACAAATACTACGAACAACCCTCGGGGTTGACAATGGGGAATCCTCTATCTCCTCTTTTAGCAGACTTCTTCCTGAACAACTTGGAAAATGCATTAATTCCGAGATTGATTTCTGAGAGCAAGATAATTAACTGGCTTCTTTAAGTATATGATAGTTCTACAATGGCTCTGAGCTGTGAACAACGAGCTATTGATATTGTTAATAGTCTTAATTCTCTGCATCCTGCTCCAAAATTTATCTTAGAAATAGAAACTGAAAACAAGCTTAATTTCTTAAATTTAACTCTCAAAAAACCAATCATTTTCTCAGTTTTAAAATTTATCGAAAATCCACCCAAATAAACCATATAATTCCTTCTAGTGGTAACCACCCTTTACAACATAAAGTGGCCTCAATAAACTGCTATGTTAACAGATTTCTCAACATTTCCATGTCAGCGGAGAATTAAAACAGCGAGGTCTTCTTAAGCAAATTGCCGTAAACAATGGGTATGAGAATACAGCCATCGACAAATATATACAGAAAATTAAAAACAAAGACGATTATAGCTCGACTCCTTACAATGACAATCAGCTGGGAAAATTATTTTTCTCACTCTCGTACTTAGGTCAGTTCCCTAATAAAATAGCACGGACTCTAATAAACAAGCAGGCGTGTAAATCAACTCAGTTCCCATTTTGTCAATAACAAATAATTACTATCTCATATCCAAAAAAGTGGGGTTTATCAGCTTTCTTGCTCAGATTTTCCTTCAACATACATAGGAAAAACTATTAGACCATTAGCAGTCCGAATTAGAGAACATATTAACAAACCTCAGGCCTCTGTGTTTGGTCACTACATTAGTTTTACCAAACACAGTTTCTCTCCAACCCAAAACACTAAAATCTTATACCACTCCAGGGGTAGTAACTCTAAAACCTTGGATTACAGAGAGAATCTTGAGATATACAGGGAGATAAGAAAAAACCCCGACCATTACCTAAATGTAAGAATGAACAACGTAAATGACCGCAACCCCATTTTCAAACTTTTTCCCTAAAATCATTAAACCATTTAAGGGTCTGATAGCTGTGATTCCATGGGATGCAACCCTATAATCATTTTGATCACCTTTTCCAGTTTCAGACATTTGATCCTAAATATATTAATAGTTAACACATCCCAACAAATTTTAACTAAGCCAATGTGTGTATATTTTATTGTTTTTTCACAAAAATTAAAATTATTTCACGCCACTGAAAGTGTTCGAAATATAACACAGAATAGCCGACAACAGTAACGCTGTAGATAAATAAACTTCTACTGTCCTTCCTTTCTGCCCTTTTTCTCATTACCAGTGAATATTGATATGAAATTTAATAAACAATAAATAAAAAAACTCATACAGAGAATTTCTACACAAGCTCACACATGATTGTATATATTTTGATTTTTAGACACTTTTTATTGCTTTATTATGCTATGACTGTGCGTGGCATAATCTCACTTTTATCTTTTATGTTGTTAATGTAAAAGTTGATTCTTTATAATAGTATTAATGTTTCCATTGTTCTAACCGTTTTAATTTTAATTTGAGATTGACGTTTTAACTGTACAATTGATTTGTACTGTGTAAAGACTGCATTGGCGTTGGAGACTGGTTTCCAAATGACAAGGTTGAAGTGTGCCTTTTGACGAGTGAGTGTGGTTGGTGAGTACTGAGAAGGCCTATTTATTGATCAAATTCTCTTGTTTCTAAGGTCTGAGCTCTGAGGATGGTCTAAGTAAGATCGAAAGCGCTTGGCCCATAATTCAAAAATATACACTGAAATACACAACAATATCTCTCCTTTTCTTGATTTCTTCGGTGCACAACCTGTTAATAACTTATACAAAATGTGGGAAACTTCGTAGTTAGAGAAAAAAATAAAAGGGGAGACAATAGAGTTAGTAAAGGTACAAATAAGAAGTGAAGGGCACGGAAAAACAAAACACTGAAATTAGCAGATGTTAAAATATTATTGGACGAGGCAATTACTAACGTGACAGCCAGTGATTGGGCACTTAAAGTGCATATAAAATATCTTAAAATCACAACCATACATTGAAAGTAAAATGTAGGAAGAGTGTGAAGCAATGGGTGCAACTAACACCTGGAGCAGCTATACTGAGTGAAGATCAAAAGTTTGTTAAGGCCTAACTGCCTGGAAACAGGAGGCCTTAATGAACAATCTTTGACTGCCAGCAGCCACTGCTAACGGCACACCAAGGAAAATCGGTAGGGTCTTCAGTTCGGGGGGGTTTCAGTCGGTAAAAATCCGACACCACTGTTCACATTTAGTGAAGGTATCTATGAAGGTTCCACTTCAGGAAAAAAAATTGTAAGGGTTGATAAAAATGTGAGGAAATAAATTTAACTTGAAAAAAATATCTTGGCACGAAATTTTATTATTTTCTGAAATGCACACACCACTGGAATTGATTCCCTTGATGGCGTACAACCCGGAGCACTCTATATGCAAACGATGAGTCGCTGATAGAAATAATGAACTTTAGGTATAGTCTAACTTTTCCAAACAAGATTTTTATTTAATTTTGTGAACCCAAATTTAGGTTCAATCGATTTTCAGTAAAATTAAAGAAGCCCTATTTATGTTGAAAGCTTCATCCTTAAATAAGTCAGATGATAAAGCAACAGTTGATGTCGATGATAATGATGAAAATGATGATGCATTTTAGATAATTAAGTATTATAATATATTATTCTTAGTGAAGTAATTTTAGAGTACTTATAATTTATTTGGACTTACCAATAAATATGTATTTAGATTTGTTTTTAATTTTTCCAAAATTCCTAAATATTCAAATATTTTATTTATTACCATTCAATAGTTTATCTTGATGTTTAGTGAAAAAATAGTTTTCCTGTAGGTTATTTTGAATTTGAGAAACAATAATTCTTTTCTATTAGGCCGCCGCGGGGTTAGCCTCGTATGAGGTGATTTTAAAATGTATTGTTAGTAGACCTCTGATTACGTAGAGGCCTTAGAATGATAATAGTAATTATGTATTGTCTCATGTCTCGTATTCTTTTTTGGGCAAAATTTTTTATTTAACAATTAAAATGTGAAAAAACAGTTTTTTTCGAGTTCTAGAATAAGCTCTTATCTCTTAGTAAAAAAGTTTCAAACAAAAGTTGTGTTGTTCTTTCAACCTGCTGCGCGCGGAAAATAACGTGACTCGGACGCTTCAAATTCGAACAATGGATGATATGTTTTTATAATCAAATTATTGGTAAACATAGCAATAAACAAATTATTACACTTTTATATATTTTATGCATAATTATAATTTGACCGTACTTACGTGCTTTTTAAATTGCGAAAAAGTTGTTACAGTGGTCAACAGTATACTATTAATTAGGAATATTAAAAATTAGATTGAGTTTTAATGTACCATTAATATTTATCGAGATATAGAATGAAACAAATAGCAACATTTGTTGATAGCATTATTATTTTTCGAGATGCAAATTATCCATTCTAGAATTATCGTAATATTACTTTCAAATACAATGAAAACAATAAGGGAGAAAATAATTATGATTAAGATAATAATGATGATGTTGATGATGATGACAATTATGCCAAAGATTAGAGTCATGATGATGATGATAGTAAAAATGATGATGACGATGAGAGTGATAATAATAATGATAATTGTAATCATAATAATGAAACCAATAAGGATTTCAAAACTGAGTGTCCATCGATGTGTAAGAAACGGAAAACTGAATAAATATTTTGTACGGATTTAACCAAAAAATATGTATGTTAGCAAAATAATTTGGCGGCAAATGATAGTTGCAATTTTTTTCTTGCTCCATAAATATTAATGATATATTAAAAATCAATCCGATTTTTAATAATCCTAATTAGTAGTATACTGTTGACCACTGTAACATTTTTTTCGCAATTTGAAAAGCAAGTGCAACAATCTGTTTATTGCTATACCTAACAGTAATTTGATTACAAAAACATGCCATCTATTGTTCATATCTCGTTAAAAAACAGCAAATTAAAAAAAAATATCCTACGACCAATACTCGCCGAGATAATCCATATTTTTCTGACGAAATGAATGTGTGTCGCAGGCTGAAAGAACGCCCCCCTCCACTGTTTACTTTCTGACTCTTGGAATAGGCGCAACTTTAAACTATTACAACATCAACAATTTTGAAATAATTGAGTTGAAAACTGCTGCATACAATAGTTTAACCATCTCCCTACGAGTTTCTAGTTTAATAATCCCTTAATTATGAACAACGGAGCAGCTATTTTTTGAAAAACATTCTATCTCAGCTTCTAGTGGTCGTACAGAATGATTCAATAGTTTATCTTGATGTTTAGTGAAAACCGTACCGTTTCTTAATAATTTCAGTAGTTATCATACTATACAGCAGTAAATACTGCTTTTTTTTTGTAACAAAAAATACTTTGATGTGCTGTTTTTTAATAATTAAAATAATGTTCTTCACCAAAATTGTTTTCTAATAGTAGATATGTCTATGAAAACATTCGATTCACTTTAGAAGGTCTAACAGCTTTAGTTTATTTCATGACAGTTGTGAGCGTCTCCTGCCCCAGTATGGGACGTTCAGTCCGGGGGGCTTATAGTTGGTAGAAATTCAATACTACTTTTTCATGTTTAGTGAAGGTGTCTATGCAAGGTTTCCTCTCCGGGAAAAAAATTGTAAGGGTTGATAAAAATGTGAGGAAATAAATTTAATTTGAAAAAAATATTTTGATATTCCCACAAAATTTCAACATTTATTATTTTCTGAAATGCACACGCCCCTGGAACTGATTCCACTGACGGCACACAACTCGGGGTATTCTGTATGCGAGCGATATGTAACTGATAGAAATTATAAACTTTAGGTACAGTCTAACTTTTCTAAACAAGATTTTTATTTAATTTTGTGAACCCAAATTTCGGTTCAATCGATTTTTCGTAAAAATAAAGGCAGTCGTATACAAATTTTAGTAAGCATTACCAAGATATTTTTAAGAGTGTACTTTTAACATGATGGAAGTATTTTTATTTTTGAAAAAAAAAACGCGCTTTTTCTCTTTTTATTGTTCTTTTAATGGTAATTTGGGTTCAGTCCAAGAATTTTGGTGTAAAATTGACTAATCCTTTTGCGTTTTGGTTTCAAACTACAGACGGACTTGAACGTTTCACGAGGTCATCAACGAGGTGCTTTGTATTACCTCTTTTCTAAATATGGAATAAATAGAATCGATAATTTTTTAGTTATTGAGAAACAATTTATATAAAAAATGTTTTTTTTTCTCATTTCAACTCGACATATAATAGGACTTTAAAACAATATGAAAAAAAGGCTTACCTCCATAAATTATGGTATGTGAATCTTGAATTTTTTGATAAATCCAATAATCCTCGTCACCGTCAAACATTTTTAATAGACTGGTCACACACTACACTCACAATACAGTTAGTGGACAAAATCGTTTATAGATAACATAAAGAGCGCCATTGAAAACATTTTTGTCTGATAAATTATAACCTGTGATAATTTCTGACTAAACATTACCAAGGAAATATTTCGTTAAAAAAATATTAGCTATGAAGTAATGTTGTATGTTTTTAAAACTAATAATTGTTATTGAAAATAATTTATGTATTTGTATGTATAGTATGTATGTCCTTTGAAGGTTGATGGCATGCAGTTCTATGATTACTAGAAATATGTTATGATAATATAATGCAGGATGTGTACAGGGTCTTCAAAATAAGATTGTTATCACGTGCATCTTGGAAACAATTATAAGACGCTGTGCAGCTGGTTAAAATATGTAAGTTTTAAAAACATGGATATGAATTTACATATTTGTATGCGGTTACAATATTTTTAAAGAGGCATGATGCTCCGACTGTCGCCCTCTTTAATAAATCACCCGGATTTTGAAATAAAATATAGAGCTTTGTAATCTAAGATTAACGGTATGACCTTTAATTATTTCGTCTCAAAATATGTTTCCTGTAGCATTAATTTGAATTCGAGAAACAATAATTCTTTTCTATAGTATGAATTAAATTCAATAAAATGTCCAGATTTAGTGCATTAGTCCAATCAGTAAGTATGGAAAATGACTTCTTATGGTAGAGGTATGGATAAGACATAATTGTTTGCTGGGGTAATTTAAGTACAAGGACAGAGTGTCCAAAAATGTCAAAATACCGTTTTTCAAACCTAAATGTCAATTTTACGCAAAAATGTTTTAATTAAAGTCTATAGATAATTAAAATACCTTTAATTTGAGCCTAAAGAATCTAAATTTTATTCATTAATTATTGCAATAATGCTAAAAATCTTAAAAATGGCACATAATTATTGCAAAAATATCGTTTTTTGATTTTTCATTAGTTTGAAAATCTTAAAAACACTTTTTTTTCGAAATCGTTATTTGCTGACATATCTCAATTAGTTTATCTATATACACTATACATGTATTCGACTCCTCACGACATATACTTTCAATTATATTTCGGCCTCGTTTCGTAAATAAGTTGAATAGGTATCAACGTCAGAATAATCCTCAGAGGTACAGCCAGCAAGATCATCAAACAAATCAGTTCAAGAAACCGGGTACAACAACTCGGAGCAGTTTCAAACAAAAAATAGGCAGACAGCGACATCATCATCACCAATAACTTGTTCTGAGGTTAGTCCTTATGCTGTTATTTTTTTGTAAACAAATGGGATAAAATAACATCGAATCAAGTTATTTTACCATATATCCAAGGTTACAAATTGCCCCTTATTAAAAAACCCAAACAAAAAATTCGTCCTAAAGAACCTAAATGGCCTTTGGTTGAACAGAAGGTAATAAACTACTGTATTCAAAATTTATTGGAAGTGAAAGCTTTAACCCTTGTTAAGCCAAGTAAGAACCAATATTTTTCAAAAATATTCTTAGTATCAAAGCCTAGGTTAATTTCAAATAATAATTATTTATCGATCTCGTATTTTAAACTTGAAGATCAGAAGAGAGTAACGAAAATGATACAAAGAGGAAGCTTTATGGCTACCTTGGATTTAAAAAATGCATATTTTTTAATTTCCGTTTATAAATTTCACAGAAAATATGTATGGCTTAAATTCTGCACCACTAACTTTTACAAAGTTAATGAAACTAGTATCATATCTTAGAAATAAAGGGCATATTTCCGTTTTATATCTTAAAGAATGTTGAGATAATATCAAGATCACAATAATAACTTTGAACAGGTTTGGTTTTATTATTAATTTTAATACGAGCCAATTGATGCCTTCCCAATATGTAAATTATCTGGCTTTTGTGTATAACTCGCTGGACATGACGGTATCTCTTCCAAAGGAAAATATTTTAAAAATAACTGAATTATTGAAGAAATTTGCAGCTTCTAGAAATTGCTACATTCGAGATTGTGCTAGATTCATTGGAACGCTAACTTCTGTTTATCTCGCAGTTAAATATGAGTGGGTTTACACCGAATTGTTTGAACATCAAACATTTTTAGTATTTAAAAATACCTTAGGTAACTTTAATGCTAAAATAAACTTATCTTCCGACACAAACAGACCTTAATTGGTGATTACAGAATATATCAAGCACTAGTGGGTTTGGACAGATAAAAAGAAAATCATATTAACTATTTAGAATTTCAAGCAGTATCTTTAGCATTAAGGTTTTGCGCTAATAACATGTTGAAATGGAATATTTTGTGTCGTGTGGACAACACAACAGTATTTGCCTACATTAATAAAATGGGAAGTGTACAGTACCCAGTTTTAAACCTTCTATCTTGAAAGATATGGCAATGGTGTGAATCACGAAGTATTGTTACTTTTGCATCTTATATAAAATTTAAGGATAACTTCATAGCTTACACAGAATCTCGACTTGAATAATCAAAAAAAAAAAAACCGAGTGGGAAATTTATATCAATATTTTTCACCTGATAGTTAAAGAATCTGGGCAGCCAGATATCGATCTTTTTGCTACAAGACATAATTTAAAATGCAAGAAGTTTGTATCATAACGAGAGGATCTAGAATGTGTTACTGCAGATGCCTTTATATTTAATTGAAAAAATTATTCTTTTATGGCTTTCCTCCATTCACAAGAATTCTCCGAGTGCTACAAAGAATCAGAAATGATAAAACAAGAGGAATTTTGATTGTACCACTCTGGACCTCTCAGCTTTGGTATCCAATGTTCTGTTCAATACTAGAAAAAGAACCTATTATATTTTTTCTCCTAATGAAAAATTACTTTTTTCAGCGGATTACCATAACCACGATGGAAGAAAATATCTCTGGTGGTCGAAATCTTATCTTACAAGGCTTAAAGTTGGGTAACGTACCAGATAAATCCTTAAAAACTTGTTTGGTATCCATAACCACCAGTACAATTAAACAGTGTGAGGTTGGTCTAAAGCAATGGTGGTTTTTTAGGAGAAATAAAGGTTTAGATTCATTTACAGCCTCTGTTTCAGGGGTTCTAGATTTTCTTACTGTTCAGTTCAAGAAAGGAGCTTCCTTTGGGAGTCTAAATTCTTATCGAGCGCTTGCAAACATATACTTTCAAGTATTAATAGAAATAAAACGAAAATTTAGTAAATAAGCATTAAAAATAGTTTACTTTTTTAAAAACAAGTTGAGCTGTAATATCATCTGTCGGCTGTACGGGCTTCTGAATTTAATATATCAAAAGCTGATTTAATAAAAAATATATCTAAAGAAAATACATTTCCCTTCAAGTAACAGAAGCCGAATGAGGATTTTCTTCTTCAAGAAAATCACAACCATTTTGAAACTAGAAGTAAAAAAATACCACACATACTAACAAACTCACAGGTAGTGCGGAAAATATACTTTAAATATCTATATGGAATAAACGAAGAAATAGACGAACAAACTCCCAAGAGTTAAGAAAAACACCATTTTAATATATCAAATGAAACAATAGAAAATCTTCAAAAATTGCTTAATAATTGTAAAGACTTGGATCCAATAAGATAACAAATGAATTGTTAAAATAGGATGGAGAAGAATTACAAACGAAAATGACAACCCTCTTCAAAAATTTACAACATCAAATACCGAACGGTCAAAAAACATAACCGGAAATCTATCCCGGAATCGTTCTATCAAATAGCATATTTAAAGACTTCACCAAACCTGTACTCGAAGAAAACTGAAAAACCGTTAAGCTGATGGAGAAACAACAGGGCTGAAAATCATGGTTCTTGGGTTCAGACCGTATCAAATTGGAATTATTATCCGACGTTTCGCTTACGATTGCGGATATTGCGCTGAAGATATATTCTATCATTAAATATAAAAATCAAACTCCTCAACCAAATGTCATAAATGTATCTCCAATGGAGAGTGTTGGCTTACCTTACATACACGAAACCATCGACAAGACTATCAGAATGCTCCGAAAATCAAACATTCAGACAATTTTCAACATATGTAAGAAAGTTGGATGATTTTTGAAGTCTCCAAGGACGCAATGCCATTTCAAACAGAAGGCGTTTACAAGATACCTCGCTCTTGTGGTAAAGTGTATGTAGGTGAAACAGGACGATCTATATCCACTAGGCTTAAAGAACATAAAAAGTGTATAAGAAAGAAACAAATTGTACAATTTGCAGTAACTGAACACCAGCACTGCTCAGGTCACACTTTTAATGTAAAAAGAACTAAGGTGCTAGCATCAGTGTCTGGTTTCTTTAAGCGTAAAATTAGAGAATCAATCTAAATTTGTAAATATTTAAATAATATTAATAGGAGTGCAGGTAATAGTCTATATCTCACGTGGATATCGATTGTAACGTTGGATCACGGTTCGCTGAGCACCAGTCTGGTATAAATACCAAGCTGTTGCTCCTCCATAGTCATTTAGTGTTTTAATCTCATAGAGTAAAGATTTCTGAAGATGCATCGTGTAATCGTGGGCGAAACGTCGGATAATAATTCCATTTTGGCACGATCTAAACCCAAAAACCGTGATTTTTAACTTGACCAAAGCCGTGAAAGCTTTCGTTCTTTATAAACAACAGAGCTTTCGGAAAATAAATATTTATTGTAAAACGAATAATGGAAAAGTCTATAGAATTTAACAAACTTTTACTTTATGGATATGACTAAAGCATTTGACCCAATTGACTCATATATTAGCAAAATAATAAGAACAAAGGGAATTAGCCAACAGCTAATTGAATTGATTTCAGATGTTAACCATAATGCAGAATCAATATAAGAGTAGGATATATACTAGCTGAAGGCATAGCAATAAATAGGGAAATAAGACAGGGGGACTCCTTTATTCCTTTCATCTTTAACCTAATCATATAAAAGATTACTCAGAATATCGAGAAATAGAATGGGAGAAACTTATTTCCAGATAGTATGTTACGTTGATATAGTACTTATTGCGTATTCGGAGGATAACTTGTCGTTGTCGGGAGAGGCTTCTTTGGAGTAAACAGGCGAACGCCTACTTATATGGGAAACCATATGGAAACAAGAAGAAAAAGAAGGAACAAATCTAACGGCATCGAATAGAGAAAGGTTTATATTTATAGAAAAAAAAATCCGTTTCATAGGCATAGGGCATACTCCTTAGAAAGAACGAAAAATACGACTTTCTCTCCCGCACTTGTCATCATCATCCCCTCAATTAACTAATATATACTGTTAAAAATAAGCTTGAATTTAATGTACGTTCCTTAATCAAATGTAATGAATTTGTAGCTTGAAGCGTGAATAAGTTACATGTACTTTAAAATTAAAAATTTGTACATTAAATTTAATGGCATGTTACCTTAAATTTCAATAAAGTAACTGAAAACATACCAAATTTAATATGTAATTGCATTAGATTTAATGTAAAAATTATTAAATTTAATGCATTCACATTAAATGCATTTAATGAACGATTTATGAAATTTGCTTCAAGCACATTACAATTAATGTAAACTTTTTTTACAGTGTAGTCTTGCCTAAAAACCGATTCAAGTTGACAGCAAAAAGTTTAGATTGAGAAGCATAGATGTGGAAATGTAAAATTTTGTTTTTTTTTCAAAAGATAATCATTCCACTTATCGATTTCAAGTCTCTCTCTCTAGGGTTTTAAACTAAATATCCTTATACAAGCATTTATTTGTTGACATATGTAATATAAATTATGACAATATCATTATGGTTGGTTCATACTTCTAGAAATTATCAACTACCACTAAGAATTTCGATCAAACACTGTAAAAAAAATTCATATTAATTTTAATGTAATGTGGTGGAAGCAAATTTATTAAACCGTTTATTAAATGCATTTAACGTTAATGCATTAAATTTAATTACATTAAATCTCATGTAATTACATTAAATTTGCTATGTTTTCTGTTACTTTGTTGAAATTTAAGGTAACGTTCAATTAAATTTAATGTACAAAGCTTTAAGTACATGTAGCTTAACTTTAAAGTACAAAATCATTAAATCTGATTAAGGAACGTACATTAAATTTAAGGTTATTTTTAACAGTGTACAGACCAATCAAAATGCCTATAAATAAACGTACATTTTTGGCTTTTCAGTTGTGGTTGTTTGTTTGCTTAATTTTATTCTAAAGTGTTTCGATTGTGTTCTGACAAATTTTTACCAAGCTTTATTTGTTTTTAATGTTATTTTTTCCGACAACCGATAAGATCCGAATGCGGATGTGAATTAAGCCGACTTTTTAAAATATTGAAAGTTGATCAACTTTTTAATTGATAATTGATAGTTATTAATTTTCAGTGGGGACTATGAACAAATGAAAGTAAAATGTGGTAGTTGATAATTTTTGGAATCTTGTAATTAATGATAAGTGACCGTAGGGTCGTGTATTCTTAAAAAATATTTGTAATGATCAGATCAGTTTTTGATACACTCAAACTGCATGGTCGACGACGATGCTGTGCTTTCCATTTTTTAAACCCATAAATAAAACAACTTCGTAAGGAACGTATATGTACTCTAACGCAACTAAGTGTAGAAAAACGTGGGATATGGACAACTTTAACACTGGATTATGCGGAGAAGTTGGTGAGCAGTATGTCTCGGCGATGTGAGTCAATGATGAATAACAGTGGCGGCTGAACACTATATTGAGGTGATCTCGTCTTAGACTTTTTTACTTTAACTTTTTAGTTAGTTATATTTTTTCAGCACGTTGTTGTGGAACTATGTAATCTTTAAAAGACTTTTATTTAAATTAGATTATTATGTAACAAATAAAGAACCGGGCGCTTTAGGAAATTTTGGAGTTCTAGGCGAAAGGGATGCAAAGGATGTGCACTCTTTTTTATTCAGATTTTTTATACTCATAAAGAATGGATAAAGTTAATGCTATAGATGTAACAGGATAAAACGAGAGCGAAACTAAATATGTGAGCAGAAAATGAAACTCCGCACGTGTGAAGCTGCGGCTAACAATTAGTATTTCAATTAAAAAAATACTATTTAGTATGGATAATGCACTTTTTTACTTCCTTAAAACGATTTAAACTACATCACAACGTTCAAACATATACCACATTTAAAATGTTTTTTACAAAACGAAGCACTCATTGACGACATGTTTCGCGGATACGAATTCACTAAAAAATTATAGCAAGTGGTGTACTGACTGCCATAATTTAGCTTCAACGATGCCTTGAAATGATGAATAATATAATTGGCATACTTTAAGTCATCGGTGTAATTAAAATAATAAATAGTAAATGAAGGTTATCGTGGGTTCATGCAAGTGCATAAAAATTAATAAATAATATTATTTATGGATGCTAAAGTTTTTACGTGTTGTTAATATTTACATACAGTTTTGAGGTGTAAATTCACAGGGAAAATTTCAAATTGACAAATATTATTTAAATTTTTCATTCTCAAAAGTTAAAATAATTTTCATTAGTTTAAGACATTCAAACAACGTCGATGACTTCAAATTAAGTACGAGACAAAACATAGGATCGGTTGCCTTCTTACAAGGAAGGTACATGAAGTGTCCGGCTCCGATTATAATGATACTTTTGCGGAGATTCATTTTAACGGGGTGAAAACCGCCCCTAAAGTTCATCCACAAAAACAGTATTTTTGAAATATCTCAAGTTCTAAGTGAGGTATCTTTACAAAATACAATGGAAATTACGTGTTGTTCGAAATGATGTTAAATTATGGTTTTTTTCACCCAAGGATATCATGCCTTATTTTTTACAAAGGTAAACCATCTGTTCAGCCAGGCGCGGATCCAAGGTGGGGCAGCGGGGGGCGATCGCCCCCCCAAGAGCTTTGAGTTTAGGAAAATTGACCCGATTTTGCTTCTTATATTTTAGTTTATTCAAGAACTAGAGAAAAAAATAAATCATTTTTTACCCTTTTTTTTGTTCGCAAACTACCTGTGTTCTTTAGTCCGGTATCTGGCAAAATCTGTTAGACACATATATTTTTCATAGGAATGGGTTAGAAATTTTATAATAAAAAATACCGCTATAATAATGGAGTATTTGGGTTGGATAACATTTGATGTTTCAGTTTATTTATTTCGTAAACCATCTGCAGAATGATAATTTAACGATCACAACAATCAAAATTAGTGAAGCTATCTTCGCTTAAATTAATTATAATTGGTTCCTCTATCTCACCGACCATGAGATCGAGTTTCCACATTTCCTTTTATTCTTTTATTATATGAATTTTTCCCAATTTTCTGCTGTAACTTTATTTAAAAAATCTTTCAAAAGTTCAGTTAAATTACTAATTCTGTAAGTTGTGTTATTTCTAGCAACTCTACCTTTCACTTGAGAGAGATATTTCCTTCTCCAACGGACATTTTCCGAACGATCTATAAGAACAGATTTCCTATCTGGGTTTCCCAGCAAAAAGTTCTCAGTTCTTCTAATTTCAGGTAAATCCCGATCTTCATTGATTTTGGTTAGACTTTTTAGACGGTTGGGATCTGCTTCTCATAATAAAATGTATGTAGAACTCCTTTTATTGCAGTTTACATCTCTTTTTTCAACGAGGTTTTTTGTCTGCCTATGATTGAATGTGGCTTGGGAGTACTAACAATTCCAGTAGTTTTTTTCTCCTTCAGTATTCGGTACATAGTAGAATTTCCAACTCCTGTCATGTTGGAACACATCTTAACAGAGCATTATTATCTAGATATTTATATCGTAAGGCATCATAAACATTCATCGCAATAAGTTTTTCGTTGAGGAAAAATGCCTTACTTTAACGATTTTGGAGTAAATATGGAGGTGGAAGCCATACCTTTTAACTATCTCACTAATCTCAAATAATAAACATTAAGAACACACTGTAAGGTGTACTTTTCTCACTGGCAGAAATTAAATTGAACTATCAGAAATTTTATTGTATGCAGTAAATTTACAAAAGCTTATAATATTTAAATATAATTAGATTTACGGCAGTTCTCAGTTACCTGCTGCACTGGAGCGTTGGAGGTTTCGGTAACAGTTTTATTACTTTCTCTAGTACTTGAATAGAGTATAGGAATGCTTGCGATCGTCCCTCCCCTTCCCAAATTTAGGAAAATAGAACCGATTCTGCCTGTTATATTAGGATTATGTATGCTGCTGGCACTCCCTCCCCGTTGACAACTCGTTTTTCTTGCGATCGCCCCTCTCTTCTCAAGAGCTTTAAGTTCAGGAAAATAGATCCGATTCTGCCTCTTATACTAGGAATGTGTATGCTGCTCGCATCCTCCCCCTATCGGCAACTTTTTCTTTTCTTGTGATCGCCCCCCCCTCCTCTTCAAAAGCTTTAAATTCAGAAAAATATACCCGACCCTGCTTTCTACAGTAGAAATGGGAATGTTGCTGGTGTAACCCCCCCCCCCTCGACAACTTGCTTTCGCTTGCCATACTGTACTTTTCTGATATCACCCCCCCCCCCCCAAAGAGAGAGGCTGGATCCGCCCCTGGTTCAGGCCCGTAATTTAATTCTAAAAATTACGAAATTTAATAATATTGTTTGAAAATATTTTCTTCGCGAATATTATTAACTCAAGTCGACATCTTTTGGGGTCTCCAAAAATAAACTAGTAAAAGAGGGTGAGTCACCTCAAATACTTTTTTCTTATTAAGATATCTTTAGAAAACAAAATGAAAATTATTTGTTATTCGAAATGATAAAAAACTATGTTATTTTCGCTCCCAAAGATATCGTCCCTTATTTTTTATTAGGGTAAACCATATATTTGCGCAAGTAATTTAATTGTAAAAATTATGAAACCTAATGCAATTATTTGAAAATATTTTTTCACGAATACTATCACTTTTATCGTGTTTCAGGGTTTCTAAAAATAAACAAGTAAAAGAACCTGAACTATGAAGTAATAACTGAATCAAACAAAGAGAGCGGAATTAGTTAACTAGAAAAGAATTTAGTGGTGTGGTGTATTTTACTGATGAATCCAAGACGAAAGAGGGGTTGGAGTGGAAGTATCCGACTCAGGCTTCAGGCTTGTAAGATCTCTAGAAAACATCCCTGCCATCTTCCAAACAGAAAAAATTCCAATTAAAATTTGTACGATGAGCGCATGAATACTATCATTAACGAGGCTGAAATATGCATAATATCAGATAGACAAGAACTAAAAGCTTTCAAGTCAAAGACCTATAAATCTAAGTTGACTGGGAATTGTAGGAACGTCCTAAAGCAACTGGCAAAGAACAACAGGGTAACCTTTATATGGGTTTCAGGGCATAAGGAAATCAAAGGAAAGGGGTAACAACTGCTTTTCTCGATCTGGAGCCAGGAACAAAATCAGATTAAATTAAGTTGAAACAACACACCTGATCTCAGACAAGCAAAAAAATGTATAAACTGGTCGCCAAAGGAAACAAGATAGTTTCTTGATCTCTTAAAAAGGAATATTTGAGTAATAACGAATTTTTTCACAAAACTTTGGCCTCTGAAATACCCTTAAACGGATGGGCAAAGCTGAGGACGAGAATGGTCGTTTCTGTGACTGTGCAGCCGAAACAGCGGAGCACCAGCTACGTGAATGCGTGGCAGTATTCTGCACAGGCGCGGATCCAAGGGGGGCGGTGGCGGCGATCGCCCCTCCCAAAAGCTTTAAGTTCAGGAAAATAGACCCGATTTTGCTTCTTATACTATAGTTTATTCAAGAACTAGACAGAGTAATAAATCATTTTTACCCTTTTTTTCCCTTCGCAAACTACATGTGTTCTTTAGTCCGGTGCCTTTGGCAAAATCTGTTAGACACATATATTTTTCATAGGAATGGCTTAAAAATTTTATAATCAAAAATACCGATCTATAATAATGGAATGTTTAGGTTGGATAACAATAGGTATTTGGAAGTGTGAAGTGTTAAAAAGGATTTTAAACCTTGTCAGAGGTGTCATAAGGAAGTTTATTTTATCACCAAGTATTTATGGCATAGAATATTATTTCGGTAATGAATTAAAAATAAAAAGTTTTTATAATATTATTTTATTTATCATGATTTCTTAATAATTCACATACATTACAAAATATAGAAAATTTTGACATATTTAACACAAATCACAACTGTATTTTTATTATTTTTCATTTTGGCATAGAAACCGTTTTAGGTACATTCAGACTAAAACGTAGCCTTATTCTCTCAAAAAATTCTAAGTTATAATTTAAATACTTACAAAATACCCATTGTCAAAAATACAAGAAGTTAAACGTATATAAAAAAATAAATTCGTTTATATAATTTAAAAAAAAATTTGCGGCTATCGGTCATTTTATTATTAATTAAAAACATTTTTAGGACATTTGACGTTTTAGTTTATTTATTTCTTAAACCATCTGTAGAATTACAATTAAACACTAAAAAGAGATTCAAATGTAATTAGTTTTTATATGTAACAGTTAAAATTATACCTATTTATTTTTATTTCTATTGCACTGACTTCTTAATTTAATTTACTTCATTATATGGAAATTCGATAGCTCCAAAACACATAAACGTGTTAATTCTACACGCTTAAGAATAAGACACACATACAATAATAAAATAATAAAAAAATTACGGCTAATTGAAAATAAATATATATAAAATTAAAGAGTGGGACACACTAAAATAAAAATATATAAAAAAATAAAAAAAATATAAACAATAAAATATAACAAAAACAAAAATTTAAATAATAAATTGTGTTTACACTGGTAAACATTACGTATCTAATTTGTAATCAAATTCAGTGAAGCCATCTTCGCTCAAATTATTTATAATTGGTTCTTCTATCTCACCGATCATGAGACCGAGTTTCCATATTTTGTTTTATACTTTTATTGTATGGATTTTTCATAATTTTCCGCAGTAACTTTATTCAAAAAAGTCTTTCAAAAGTTCAGTTAAATTCCTAATTTCGTAAGTTGTGTTATTTCTAGCAACTCTATCTTTTACTTGAGAGAGATATTTCCTTCTTCAAGGGACAGTTTCCGGACGACCTATAAGAACAGATTTCCTTGGTTTTCTGGTTTTTCCCAGGAAAAATTAAGTTCTCTGAGCAATTTCCAGAGCTCAGTTCTTTTAATTTCAGGTAAATTCCGATCTTCATTGATTTTAGTTAGAATTTTGTCGACGGTTGGGATCTGCTTCTTATAATAAAATGTATGTACAACTCCTTTTATTGCAGTTTTCATCTCTTCTGCCTCTGATCGAATGTGGTCTGGGAGTATTACCAATTCCAGTCGTTTTTACTCCTTCAGTATTCGGTACATAGTAGATTTTCCAACTCCTGTCATGTTGGAACACATCTTAACAGAGCATTATTATCTAGATATTTATATCTTAAGGCATCATAAACATTCATCGTAATAAGTTTTTCGTTGAGGAAAAAATGCCTTACTTTAACGATTTTGGAGTAAATATAGAGGTGGAAGCCATATTTTTTAAGTATTTCACTAATCTCAAATAATATAAAAAAACAAGCGCAAACAAGATAAATCACTAAGGACACACTGTGTACTTTGCTCGCTGACAGGAATTAAATTGGACTATTAGAAATTTTATAATAAATAAATAAATTTATAAAAGCTTATAATATTTAAATATAATTAGATTTACGGCACTCCTCAATTACCTGCGTCACTGGAGCAGGTACGTTGGAGGTTTCGCTAACAGTTTTATTACTCTCTCTAGTTCTTGATTAGAGTATAGGAATGTGTATGTTGGCGATCGCTTTCCCCCCCCCCCCTTCCTCCCAAGAGCTTTGAGTTCAGGAAAATAGAAAAAAAACTGATTCTGCCTTTTATATTAGGAATGTGAATGCTGCTGGCACTCCCCCCTCCTTTGACAACTTATTTTTCTTGCGATAGCCGCCCTCCAAGAGCTTTGAGTTCAGGAAATAGACCCGATTCTGCCTCTTATACTAGGAATGTGTATGCTACTGGCATCCCCCCTCTCCAAGAGCTTTAAATTCAGAAAAATAGACCTGACCCTGCCTTTTACACTAGAAATGGGAATGTTTCCGGTGTCAACTTGCTTTCGCTTACCATACTGCACTTATGTGATATCACCGCCCCTCCCAAAGAGAGAGGCTGGATCCGCCTCTGGTTCTGCAAGAGACTTAAATTTCTAGGAGATGTAACCTTGAAACCTAAAGAAATAGAGCACTTACTCCCTAGAAAAATAACTGATTTCGTGAAAAGTGTAAATATTCCGGCCTTATTTTAGATCAGGGTAACGCATAAAAGATCTTATAGGTCGAGGTACAGTGGAGGAACAAGGAGAGGATTAACGATCCACACACATAAGACAAACTACAATGCCAAACAAACTATTGGATGTTATTAGAACCAAATGATTGTCAGCACAGAATCTGGCTGTATAATTAAATTCAGCTTGTATTTTGTATAAGCGTGAGAGATTCCTTTTTTCCATTGAAAATAACAGTTGTTATTTCAATTTTTCATAATTATTATATTTTTAGTTTAATAATAAAATAACTACTGACAAATGCACGAGTTTTATTTTATCTGACTATACATTTCCGACCTAAAAAGCGTAATTACACTTTTTATATTCTGCATTTTCTCGGAGTATTAACGTCCATAAAAAATCTAGCCATAAAAAGGTAGATATCAGAAACTTTTCCATTTTAGGTGCTATATTATGCAAACTTTGTTAATGATACCCGCATAAAAAGTTACGACAGCATTTTGTTGTTTAATCATAAGATAATAATTATCCATTACGAGGACCACCAAGTTTGAACATTTAAAAATAAATTTAGTTTCATTTAAACTTAAATGCCACAGTTAAAATACCTATTTGTTTCTTAACTCATTTACTACTTCCCTATCATATGAAAAAATAAATGTCTGAAATTGTTGTAATGCCAACAAATGTGGTGGAAACAGGTGATAAAATTACAAATAAGCAGTGGAGTAGACTGTTTTTCAACATCAGTAAACTTTGTCAAATCCTTCATAAAATCTCAGATGTAAATAGTCGTGAAGTATGCAGGAAAGTGAATATAATAATTCCACATCTGTGTAGGGCGTCATTGTTGCCAGAGTAATAAATAATTCCGCTTCTTGTGTTGAGTTCCCTTAAGCTGATCCATCGTCTCTTATTGAAAGTATATTGATCTTTAGTCTCATCATTTCCTGTTCGATGTTTCTCAATTTTCAAGGCTCATACATGCTTCTTACGGTCCAAGTCCCGATTTTTAATATACAGGATGTAACAGTCGTTTTTACTTTTACGTCTGTTTTGTTAAAATTTCGCAAAGGATTGTATACATCTATCTATTTGCATCGGTTTTAAGTGGAGTCGCGATTTTGACAGATTTCTTTATTGATATCCTTTATCGATTTTCGTGTCGGAAAATTGATTATCTGTTTCTGTTACACTTTTTTAGTAGATAATATTGAATTTGGGAATACGTCATGTCGAATATTTTTCTAATAATTAGGACCATGGTCTCAAAAATCTCTTTAAAAATGTCTCGTTAAAAATTTAATTTTGACATTTTGCGAATTCAGCCATTTTCTTTGCAGCTGGCCATGTAGAATTGTTAAAGAATAAAATCATTAATCATCTGCCTTCTGTTTTATTTGATTTCATTAATCTACACTAAAATCAGGTAACTATATGCCCTATTTTTCATTATAATCATTTAGACCAGTAAATTAATGATATTTTTTGTTTTAGGAATCAGTTTCATCGCTTTTCCTCAAGACTTTTTTCTATTTTCTTGAAGCTTTATCAGTTTTTCTTGAAAATGTGTCCGTTTTTCTACAAGATTCATTCCGTTGTTTTTAGAATTCAGTACTTTTCTCAATATAAGTAAAAATCGTTTCAAGTATACATAAACGCTTTAAAGTAAATTTGTCGTAAAACAGTTTTAATTATGTTAATTTTCAATATCAATATGTTGTGAATGAAACTGCAAATTTCACTAACAAATAGTGAAACTTTTAATTTTTTTTTCTGCTACAGGTATTATATTTTCTTATTAAATTAAATTGCATAGTTGAGTACACGTACCTCGAGTTTTATTTGAATAATATGAAGCAAAACTCTATCTTGCCTTCCTTATCACTATGTAAGTGCCGTTTTAATTTTTTCAGTCAAGCCACTTAGTGTCTGATTCTCGACCAGTGATGATCTAATTAAAATTTTTGTTTGAGGTCAGTTCTATCCAACTAATTGCCATTGTTCAGGGTTAGTTTTGGTCAGCTCCGGATATTTTATTTCCCCAGTAACTCTCATATCTGGGAGGCGTTCCCCTATCCACCACCTGGAGGACTAGCAACTCGACATAGAGATTTATTTACTGTCAATACTTCAACGTAGTTTATGTTGATTTCACAGAAAAGCTTCAGAATATTCTAAACATGAACATACCAACTTGAGTTTTAGATATTTTGTCAAATCCAGATACAGGTAGAACTCCATCAAGAACAACTAACGATGAACTAAAGTAGAATTCAGAAATGGATACTAAGAGTTCTGACTTTAAAAAATAATACCAAGACTCCACCTTGGATTGTTGAAAGTAGTTCAAGAATTCTTAATAGCATTCCCTTCTCTCTTATATTTGACTTAAGTTGGGTCCAGTGTAGTCTTAATTTATATATCACTGAGTATGGAAATTTGCGGCTGTTTAAAATTGAAACCCAATATTAATAAACTGTTAAAATACCACCAGCCGTAACTATCTTACTAATTTTTTTATTACTTATTGACTTTGATGTGGATTTTTTAATTTAAAGTAAACAATTTTCTAATACGTTTTATTATGTTTGAATTTTTAATACGATATTTTAGGTTTAGATAAAACTCCTACGAAGGAAAGGGTATTGGATTTAATTTTTCTTGCAAAGGGAGGCGGTGGTTCAGAAAAGATTGAGAACCTGTAGTCTAGAAGTAGAATATAAACAAGTAACAAAATGAAAATATGTTAAGTTTTTGAAATACTTTCAATAACGTTCTTTCTCTCAATCTTAATAAAGTATCTCAAAACCGCAACTAATCTTTTATTACTATTATCGTTTTCGTATTCAGCACAAGTTTTATGGAAAAATGTGTCTTGTATGATGGATTTTGAAAACATACTTATATTGTCAAATGTAATTTCTTTACAAATAACACCCCATTTCAATCAATCATTACGGCAATAAGGAACATTAATTTAGAAGAGACCCCTTGCAGGTGGATAGAAAAACGCTAAAAAATAGGATTGTCTATAAAGAACTGCTGAACGCTGACAATGCGGGTAACTGGAGGGTGTCTGAAGAGGGAGTTCTCTCTCCGCTGCTTTGGAACCTGGGCTTCTGTAAATTCTAAGCAGACAGGATTACTCGGTACTAGGATATGCTGATGAATTGGTAATCTTAATCCAACGTAAACTTAATACAACTGTGAGAGAATGAATGCAACAGACTCTCAGGGTTGTAGAAAGATGAGTATGACAGGAAGGACTAAACAGAAGTTCCCAAAAGACTATCTTAATCCCCTTCACAGAAGGGAGGAAACCAGAGAACCTCGGTCCCATTATCCTACAAGGAAACACAACACCACTTTCCCAGGAAGTAAAATATTTAGGAGGAATCTTGGACTGTAGACTGACCTGGAATAAATATATGGAAAAGATAACAACCCTTATGATTGTTAGAAGCTTGTGCCGGAAAACATGAGGTCCCTCACCAAAGATGATGCATTGGTTTGACACCAGTGTGGTGAGACCAGCGATTACATATGCAGCCTTGGTATGATGGCCCAAAGTAATGCATAGGATAGCTATGACCAAGCTAGGTGGCATACAGAGGATCACCTGCATGAGCATCACGAGGGTAAAAAATTGACTCTAATATCAGCAATAGAGTACATTCTAGATCTCCCTTCACTATATTTAGTTACTAAAGGAGAGGCAAGAATGGGGCTTCACCGGATATTCCACTTAATGTCAATAGCACAAATAATTTCAATTGGGATCCAAATGATTAAAATGTTTTAATCGAGAGTCTCAAGAAACAAATTAAAACAAATTTGAATACCAAAATAGGAATGTAGGATATCACAACATACCTCGCTCTTTGGGGGGAGGGGGCAACGATATCATAAGAGTACAGTATTGGCAATCGAAAGCGAGTTGTCAACCGGGGGAGGGGGGGGGTCAGCCACATTCACATTCCTAATGTAACAGGCAGAGACGAATCTATTTTTCTGAATTCGAAGCTATTGTGGGGAGGGCGATCGCACAGTATAGCAAGCAATCAACGGAGAGGGGTGCATCTATTTTTCTGAACTCGAAGGTCTCAGGAAGGGGGGAGCAAAGTAAATGCAAAGACGTAAACTGTCCAGTTTTATATCCTTTACGGTTCGGATCAGGACCGCAGTCTGCCAATTGCTGACCCTTGTTGTTAAACAGCAAGCCAGCGTCAGATTGTGCTGACCAAATTCTTCTCGGGTGATAACTAGTGAAATGCTTCAGACAGTTGTCTGATGAAGCCTCGTAAACGTCAGCTACAGCTCCGTAGCTGTTATCAGCTGACATATAGTCCATCATCTTACAGCTAGCTGACTTTTTTTCTTCGAAGTATTGCGTCAATTATCATTTGACAAATTTTCCACCGGAAGTAAATGAATAAAAATATTTTTTTTCTGTATTAGTGGGGAACCGCCACTGTTCAACCCACTCATAGAGTCGCAGCTGATGTTCACAAGGCTTCATGACGCAACTCTCTGAAGAAGTTTACGGGTTGTCACCCGGGGGGAAATGCTAAAATCTGTACTTGGCTCGTGTACTATATAGAGGATCGAAGGGTAAGCAAAGAAACTAAACCAGAACCATGTTCTGGAACACTTACCTGGTTCACTGCCAGTCCAAAAAATATAAAAAGGCACCGGAGCTGGGGTCTATATTAATATATATATATATATATATATATATATATATATATATATATATATATATATATATATATATATATATATATTCTTGGCTGCAGCCAACCAAGAAGGGATTTTTTTCCCTTAGGAAAATACCCAGCAGTATTTCAGGCAGGAATATATGCAATTTTAAAATGTACAGATGAAATATAAAGGAGACCTCACAAAGGGAAGCAGATCTATATTCATTTCGACGGGTATCATTTAGATTGGTTTGGGTGTGTTAGAATGAAGTTACAACTATGGCAAGGGACAACAAAGTTATGTTAAAGTGGGTACCAGGACACGAAAGCAAACATAGAAATAAGAAAGCTGATGAGCTAGCTCATTATCATTTAGTGGGAATTCTGACCCGAAATTAGCAAGAAAACTATTGCATATGAGCAGGAACCAATTAAGCACAATTATAGGCATAATAATGATGGGACAAATGGCCGATAAAGTTCACCTGAATAAAATAAACCTTCACAACGGTGAGCTGCAGATTATGTGTTGAAGCCGAGGAAAAGAACATTATATGTGACTGCGAGTCACTAGGTCGAAAAAACAACAAACCTTCGGGTCAACAAACTTGAAACCAAATGAAATACTAACTCAGTTCTTAGCAGACTTGTACAAATTGATTCAAGAGGCAATAAGTCAAGGGTGAGCACAATAGGCCTATACTGGCCGCAGTGCATCCGGCTTCAGGACGGATCCACGAAAGAAGAAAAAAATGCGTTATTACAAATTGCATATTTTAAAAATTCATATTACAATTTATTATTCTTGAAACCGAGAAAGCTATACTCAATTTTAAATATTCGAATTTAGCAGATAAACTCCTTTAAAATCGTTTTTTTTTATCATATTCTAAAACCTGCCAAATCGATAAATAATGGTTATTGGAACTGAACTTCTAATATATCATAGGAAAAGAAAAAAACTTAGAGCAAACTTATATATAAAATCCACGTTATTCCATGTGTTAACCAAAAATGTTCGGGACATTTATTGGCACTTCCGGGCACCCTAGATATGGACAAAAAGTTTTAGTTGACCTAATATATTGCTTTTATAAGGTATACTTTTAAAGCAGCTTAGAATTCCGATAATGTCCGTCATTAAGATCATTTATTTTACAACTAAAAACTGGAAGATATTTTATATCGTTACAGTTTATCAATCTTAACATATTATTGGCATTAAATTTGCTATTACACGTCTTGAATGAGAAATAGTAAAAAGAATATCATTGCAATTACCGAGAACAAATTAGTCAGTAATGTTTTACTTCCTCTATAACTTATTAATGCTGCACCAGTGGCAGCTTCTTATATGAAACTATCTCTTGAGTCTGCCTCCGGCAGATAAGAATCTCTAATATATGTATAAATTTAGTTAATATAAAATTAAGTAAAAAAATGTATTCGGATTTACCTGATCACTTATCAAATGTAGAACAAATCAACTCTCATTTCATAAATTCTATACCAAATCTACCCTCCCCCCCCCCCATCACGATCAACTGTTATATTATCAAAATAGTCGCCTAGTGTCATCAGACTTTGGTTTCAAGACCATTTCAGAAATAGAAATATTAAAAATAATTTCAAATATTAAGAGTAACGCAACAGGCCTGGATGGTATTAATATTTTTACAATTAATCTTTGTATGCCTTTCTTATTACCATACATTACGCATATCATTAATTACTGCATATTACATTCGGTCGTGCCAGAAAAATGGAAGGAGGCGCGTGTGTTTCCCCTTCCAAAAATATCAAATCCTGAAAATTTCAGCGGTATTAGACCAATTAGTATATTACCAACGCTCTCAAAAATATTGGAAAAAGTTATTGATAATCAACTTCGGGAACATGTCGAAACAAATAAAATATTACCAATTTATCAATTTGGGTTTAGACAGGGTCATGGTTGCAGTACAGCTCTGTTAGATATTACTGACGACATTTTTCAGGCTACTGACCGGGGCAAGTTGACGTTGCTTATGCTGTTCGATACTCTAGAGCCTTTGATTCAACATGAGGTATTAAGGTCCATTTTTCATTATATTGGCTTATCAGAATCAGCAATAAGAATGTTATCAACCTTCCTAACGGGGAGGACCCAGGCTGTTGTTTATAAGGAAAAGAAGTCAGCTTTTTTGGGTATTGCGACTGGTGTCCCGCAAGGATTCATTGTATCACCTCTACTTTTTAGTATATATATATATATATATATATATATATATATATATATAAATATATATATATATATATATATATATATATATATATATATATATATATATATATATATATATATTTCTATGTTTCCAAACGTCTTTAAATCCTGTAAACAACACTACCATGCTGATGATGTATAACTGTATTTATCCTTTTACCCTGATGAATGTCCACAGGCAGTGTCCGCTATAAATTTTGATTTGTATAACTTGGTTCAGTTTTCTTGTGGTCATTCTTTAAAACTGAATCCACAAAAAACCACAGCTATTTTGTTTGGTAAGAAGAATAATAGGGATAATTTTATGCGTAACTAAAGCAAGCTAGTAAAGGTGAATAATGTTAACATAACTTTTAAAAATACAATTAAAGACCTCGGTCTTTACCTAGACCAAGATCTAAGATTTTCTTACCACATTACACAGTCATTATAAAAGCTTATATAAACCTGAAACTCATTTTTCAAAATCATCATTTTCTAAATAGTGAACTTAAGACTTTGCTTTGCGACAGCTTAGTGCTCTCGCATATGAATTATTGTGATACGATTTATGGGCTATCCCTGTCTGCCTTGGGCACTAAACGAATACAAAAACTACAAAACTCTTGTTTAAGACTTATTTATGGGATACGGAAACTCGAACATGTTACTTATAAATTAAAAGAGATCGGTTGGTTGAACATGCGACAGAGGCGACAATTGCACTCTACATGTCAATTTTTCATACTTAATCAAGAAACACCCCCATATTTGTGTAATAAAATCAGATTTCGATGCGATGTACATAATATTAATGTTCGGTTTAAGGGAAAGCTTACTATTCCCTCCCACTCGCTGGAGTTGTTCAAGAGATCGTTTTCGTATAATGTTGCTACATACTTAAATAATTATGCCATTGATTTATTGGGTAGATCGGTGTCGCAATTAAATTTGCCATAAGACAGGGTTGGTTGGAAATCTCAAAATATATTTCCCTTATTGTAAAATAGCAATAATTTAAAAAAAGGGTAAGGGTTCCCATCATGCATTCATTTTGTTATAAACAAATGACGTTATTTATGCGTCATACTTACAGCATACTGCACCCTATAGTATTGGACTTTCCAAGCGAATCTTTGTTTATTAATATAATTAAGCATAATATAACGGTATGTATAAATTTAGTTTAATTATCAAAATTGTTTAAACAATCATTGTTTAAACAAATTGAAAAAAAAATTGGTTTTAAATTATTTTATTCGTAAAATATAGATAAAATAAAGTAGTTATTCTTTATAAATTATGTTCAAAAAGTTCAATAAAGCCCCCTTAACACAAAATATTATATTAAAAACCTTACAGAGTGCAGAGAAACGTTTTTTTTTAAATTGAATTTTTTTTTCATTCGAATCGCGCACTCTTAGGCTGTAGAATGTCCGGAGCATCATTTTCATTGGAATCTTTGCCATCTAATCGTATATCAATATCGAAACAGTCATTTTCTATTTCTCTGTCAACTTCTTCAAAATCAATTACATTTTCAGAACTTTCTTCTACGTCAATATATTGGTTTTGTGATTTTTTACAGTTTGAGCAGTAATTTGTACATTTTAATCCATGCTTAACACAGCCCAATAATTTGGAATATTCTTTTATACATTTACAGCTTATTTTTTTCAATGGGCTATCTGGCAAACAGTATATCGTTGTTTCAACTGGTTCCAAACAAGATTTATGCACTTCCCAACCCTAAGCTTTTTGGGTCCAATTCATTATTACCAAACCATTGCTGCACCTGATAGTAAAGTCTGTAGCAATGCTGTGCAGCTGCAGATTCAGTCGGCGGGAGCTGGGTCAAATTTAAGTTTTTCTTTCTACTTTCTATCGTTATATATATATATATATATATATATATATATATATATATATATATATATGAAGTAAAATGCAAACAGTAAATACAAACTTCTCTCCATCATATCCTTTCTGTGTTAGAGGTTGCACAGTTAGAATAAATTGTTATAAAACACAATTTATCCTATTCCACTATCATCGAGATGATGGCCTACCTGTACCACCATACCGAGAAGAAAGTCAAAACTTACCCTCCCCGCCACAGTGATACGGCAGAGGTACATGTTTCGTCTCTACTAGACTCATCAGGGTACCGACATGCACCTGGCTGTGCAAAGGATATACTGTTCGCATTTTACTTCATTCATACGAGGAGCTGCATATAGTTGTACGTTTGCTGAATGTGATTTCAGCACTACAACGGCATAATGTGGATATATCCACTGCTATTGCATCTCACACGGAGGAATCCGTGAAATCCGCATAAACATATATACGCCATCCGGCGGGAGGTCGGAGAAGCCACGTTCAGTATTTGCATGCTTCCTTCCGATCTATCCTTTGCACAGCCAGGTGCATGTCGGTACCCTGATGAGTCTAGTAGAGACGAAACATGTACCTCTGCCGTATCACTGTGGCGGGGAGGGTAAGTTTTGACTTTCTTCTCGGTATGGTGGTACAGGTAGGCCATCATCTCGATGGTAGTGGAATAGGATAAATTGTGTTTTATAACAATTTATTCTAACTGTGCAACCTCTAACACAGAAAGGATATGATGGAGAGAAGTTTGCATTTACTGTTCGCATTTTACTTCATTCATACGAGGAGCTGCATATAGTTGTACGTTTGCTGAATGTGATTTCAGCACTACAACGGCATAATGTGGATATATCCACTGCTATTGCATCTCACACGGAGGAATCCGTGAAATCCGCATAAACATATATACGCCATCCGGCGGGAGGTCGGAGAAGCCACGTTCAGTATTTGCATGCTTCCTTCCGATCTATCCTTTGCACAGCCAGGTGCATGTCGGTACCCTGATGAGTCTAGTAGAGACGAAACATGTACCTCTGCCGTATCACTGTGGCGGGGAGGGTAAGTTTTGACTTTCTTCTCGGTATGGTGGTACAGGTAGGCCATCATCTCGATGGTAGTGGAATAGGATAAATTGTGTTTTATAACAATTTATTCTAACTGTGCAACCTCTAACACAGAAAGGATATGATGGAGAGAAGTTTGCATTTACTGTTCGCATTTTGCTTCATTCATACGAGGAGCTGCATATAGTTGTACGTTTGCTGAATGTGATTTCAGCACTACAACGGCATAATGTGGATATATCCACTGCTATTGCATCTCACACGGAGGAATCCGTGAAATCCGCATAAACATATATACGCCATCCGGCGGGAGGTCGGAGAAGCCACGTTCAGTATTTGCATGCTTCCTTCCGATCTATCCTTTGCACAGCCAGGTGCATGTCGGTATCCTGATGAGTCTAGTAGAGACGAAACATGTACCTCTGCCGTATCACTGTGGCGGGGAGGGTAAGTTTTGACTTTCTTCTCGGTATGGTGGTACAGGTAGGCCATCATCTCGATGGTAATGGAATAGGATAAATTGTGTTTTATAACAATTTATTCTAACTGTGCAACCTCTAACACAGAAAGGATATGATGGAGAGAAGTTTGCATTTACTGTTCGCATTTTACTTCATTCATACGAGGAGCTGCATATAGTTGTACGTTTGCTGAATGTGATTTCAGCACTACAACGGCATAATGTGGATATATCCACTGCTATTGCATCTCACACGGAGGAATCCGTGAAATCCGCATAAACATATATATATATATATATATATATATATATATATATATATATATATATATATATATATATATATATATATATATCGTATTATGTATCGAATCGAATCAGGTGTTTGTTTAGAAAATATTGTGTTTATATTAATATTAGACTTGAATAATTAAATATTTGCAATATTTTTTAAATAAAGATTTGTAGAATGCAAAATTAAGCTGCAAAGTACATTAATTAATTGAAACCGACTAAAAATTAAATTGAATAAAGGAACTATACTATATACGGTTTTTTTCGTCAAATTTTTATTAATAAAAACAATGTTGCCCAACTTTTTGAAATGACGCATATCAAAAATATCGTTATTCAGGTTATTCTGAAGGCTTTCATGCAAAAATCTCCATGTTCCATTTCACATCCACCTAAAAACAAATAAGCCCTGGTCTATAGACATATAATTGAGACGAAACTGACAATATGTAATACTCATTTGTGGATTTGACAAAAGCGTATGACAGTTTTCGAAAAAACCTCACTAAATATTACTGCTATAAAAGCGGTTTAACAAATATATAATAATTGTATTGCGATGGTGAAAATTGGTTGCAATTTTTCTGAAGAATTACCCACTTCCAAGGGCTTATGGCAATGATGATGTCTCTCTCTGACACTTTCTAAAATATATCTTTCACATGTACTGCAACAGTGGCGTAAAAAATACAAGGGGTACTAACAACTGACAATCTCACTATACATGCATCACTTTACAGACGATTAAGTGTTTATTTGCTCAGGACAGAGAGGAACTGGGGTATATGGTAAGAAAATTGGTAGAAAAATATGAAGGAGGTCCAGACTTAACTAGAATAAGACAAATTATATTGGAGGGGATAAACAAGATCTTGTATTAAATAACGACGCAATAATGGAGGCTTGGTAAAATCACTAAGAGCGTAAGACGTGAAAGGGGCGATAGAATACAGGGGCTAATCCAACATCTCTCTTTGGGGGGAGGGGATATTAAAAAAGATCGAAGAGAGTACAGTATGATAAGCGAAAACGAGTTGGTGCGAGAGGGGGGATGTCAGCGACATTCACTTTCCCAATGCACCAAGTAGGTGAGTTTAGTTTTTCGAATCTGAAGCTCTTGGTGTGGCGATTGCTCTCCCGTGGAGCCGCGTCTGACACATTAGCTTAACGGTAGAAATGCACAATGATGCATGGTAACTGAACAAACAAAATAAAAAATAAACTTTAACCCTTGGAAATTGATTTCTAGCATTGATTGGCTAGAATCTCGAGATTAGACAACATAAGAAATGAATGAGTTGAAAAAAATATAATACTGGACTGAAGGACTGAAATAAAAGCAGCTTGGTTATTATAGCGACGTTCAGTGAATGCCGGATGATAGAATACCAACCTGGAGTGAACTGGAGATCTTGGGAAGGAAGGGAAAAGGGTAGACAATGAAAAATAGAAAGGACGTTATAAAACTGGATAATAGTATATCATACAATCATATAATCATACAAAGCGTCCTGGTCGGTGATAAATAAATCTCCTCCTTTTTCAAAGCAACGCGCGACTTCACCAAACAATAAAAGTTAACTGCGATGAAATCATATTGTCAAAAAAATAAATAAAAAGTCATGAACTCAATGCACTTTCAATTTTAGATAAAGTGTCCCAGAACAGATCAACTTCATACTATCCAGAAATAAATTAAATATGAATTAAGAACGCAAATTAACCTGTAAGTAGGAAACCTATGAGACATTTTTTAATTTACTTGTAACCTGTATTTTTACAGAAAATCCTCTTCTTAAATTACTGAAATTCTTCCCGAACACTCTGTATAATAAAAAAACTTAAATGATTATCGTACTCCGACGAACCGCTACTGTAACTAGCAAGTAACGTTATGTAATAGTTCTGTTTTTTAACTGACTTATTATATTATAAAAAAATACATAATAAGAGCGTAGCTACCGTGACATTTTCAATACCGTGAACTGAAGGAATCCCATAATTCTATAAAAATTTCAGCATGCAATGTGATCATTTTTTTTCTATTCAGTCAGATTGAATTCATGATAGTAAAAAAATCGTAATTAGGTATTAATCATCTCTTGAAATATATTAAAAATGTTTCTATTTCGGCAGTCGTAAAAATGGCATGCTTTTAAGAGTTAGAGCATCACAAAAATAACTGAGTTTAGTGCCCATTCATTAATATGTCGATCTACAATATTGGAATGTGATAGAGATTAAATCTTTAATCAAGAAAAAATTTGATATTGCTTCTTTTTTGTTTTATGAACTCTGGTAAAATTTTCTTTTATAACATAATTACTTAATTGAGTATAGTACATAAGTTACCAACTTGTTTTTGGCCCCCTTTTGCAAGAAAAAATAAATCGAAGCCTCTCTCATAGTAGCTAATATTAAAGTATCATATTAAAAACACTGGACAACAGTCAAAATCTATCTAAAATAAAATCGACTAAATCTTACCATTTTAGTTAAAGTTCAAGTTTTAGAGATACGTGATCTCATGTCTCTCTGTATATTAACAATGTAACCGCAAGAATGCACGTGGTATATTTGTATTATTATAACAATAGAGGGGTGCAACGTTACCAAATATACGTTTTCCCCAAATTAAGTAAATTTTGTACAACTTGGCAACACCGCAAGGGGGATCTCCAAGGATGACACTCCATATACTAAATCTTAACCCCCACGGCTTAAAATAAGGGATATTAAACCCATGTAAATCTACTGTTATATCTGGTTTGTACTGAAGAGCTCCTGTATACAAACAAATGACCAACGCCACTATAACGAATGTTATGCAATTGAATAGAAAATTCTCGAATATTTCCTAAAAATGTAGAAGTCGTATATAAGCAGCTACAAAGCGGAGGAGTTAGTCAGTAGAAATCAGTAGTGAACATAACCCGATTCTCTCAATCCCCCCACTCCTCGACCTTGACCTTGACCTTGCTTCACCCCTCTTTGGCCCCGCCCACATGTCCTTGTCATTGACCTTGAAAGTGCACGTGTGCTTTGGCCTTGGCCTTGTGTTCAAGGTTGTGTGTGTGACCTTGACCTTGACCTTGGTCGAGACGACCTTGACTTTGTTGAAGGTCATCTTGGGTGTGTGACCTTGAAGTAGTTATTTGTGCATTGTAATAGTGTGGGATGATCTTGAAATGATTTTGACCTTGCAAATTGTTCTATAAATTGTGTGAGTCTACTTGCATTCATTCAGTGTGAAATGTCAGATACGGAACTATCTAAAGAAAAAATTATAGAGCAAGTCGGCAGAGTAATTTGTTTATATCAGAGTAATTTAAAAAGTTTGTGTGATTTTGAAGAGAAGGATCTAGCATTTTTTCCTCTCGAATATTTAAAAACTTGCGTTGATACGCTGAGTTTACGGCAAATTTGGGATAAGCTGCCAGCGTCATATCGGTGTAACAAGGAACTACAGTTAAGCTTACCCTGTTACATTCACTATGAACAAATATATCGTCATCATATAGATGGGCCACCACCAGCAATAAAAAAGTGTCGTGAATGTAAAAATGAGTGAATAATATGAATAGTGCTTTGCAAGAGACAGTAAAAAAATTGGGCGATGAGTTCACTGAAACGGCTAATAATTATTTCAATGATGCAATGAAAAGTCGAGCAGAATGGGCGTCGCGCTATTGTGATTTGGCTTATGAATATGAAAAGGCTGCGAATGCATGTCGTAAATATTGCAGCAAAACAATAAATTTACAAGACTTTGTTCGTGAGATAAAAAAGTTGGGGTTTAGTGACTGTTTGGAAAAACTGATTAGGTTCATTGCAGATCCGGTTGTGTTAGATGAAATTAGAGTGTAGGACTTAAGTTTAACGTAGTAGTAGTTAATATGGAAAGTTTAGTGCGAGAAATGTACGAGGAATTTCTAATTTCTGCAGCCGGTTCGGAATTTTACGCATATGAAATGCAAGATTCGGAGGCTCAGGACTTTAGTGTATTTTTTAAGTATATGGACCATGCCGAAGTGTGTCTTTTAGCTAGTATAGTTTGTAAGAATTTTCTTAGAAATAAAAACAAACACTTATTATTGAACAAATTAAGGAAATTAGGTTTAGGTGATAATGTTAAACGCATAGAAGAATTGCAGAAAAAAAATCAATGAATAAAGTACATAAAATGTAGTTATTTGTTTCATTATATTTTGTCCTTGAAGTTATCCTTATACCAATTTAAATGTGTGACGTCATTTGACCTTGAATACTCCTCCCACTATTTCTATCGTTAAGCTACCCCCACCATTGTTACAATTCGACCTTGAAACCTCGCTATAAAGGTTCGTGGGAGAAGAAGTGACTTCAAACAGTCGCAGATATCAGTGGCATAAACATCAAATATTGTGTTCGTGTAGTGTTCTGAAAGTGCTTTTATATTCACGGTAATTTTTGGATTTATATACCATTTTTTCAATAATGAGTATTGCAAAAGAAACTCTAGATGAAATTAATGAAATGTTTAGCAAAGATTTCGAGGTTTTAGAGAAAAAAAAGGTTACCGAAATGATTGTAGGCAAAGTGTATAAAATTGTAAAGATGGTTTCAATGACTACACGATTTGGTAAAACTCTTTTAGTGGCTTTACACGATGACGGTGATAATAGCACATTTGAGACTTTTTTACCAAAACGTGTGGCCGAAACACTACCTGACGATATTGTAGATATTATGAGTAAAACTAAAGATAAATACACTCTAACTTATTTGGGGCAGGGCACTAGAGTTTTTGGAAACAATACTCGAACATTATTACGTTTTGGCTCATTGGAGTAAATTGTATGTAAATTGTTTGAAAAAAAGGATGTAATTAAATTTAAAATATAGTTGCACATGTCAGAATACTTACGCGTGTTCATTATTTCTGTTAAAGATGTCTGCTGATGCGACGACGACGACGACGACCGCCAACGAATGTGTAGATAGATACATATTTTGGTTGGGGAGAGAATTAAGAAATAGGGCTCACGATATGTTAGATAGCGTAAATGATTGGTCGCATATTGATGTAACCAAAGATCAATATAAGAACGAGATCAGGGATACAATCAATTTTATGGCTGGGGCACACTTGTGCGACAAATTTTTATATGGTTCCATAGACATGGATACATTTTGTGCTGAAATGGTTGAAGAAGAATTAAAAGAATACCTCGTCAATATTCCACATTTACCAGGTGAGCTTGCTGCAAAATATGAATTGGTTTCTGCAACAGCAACAGCCCAAGACGTTGACGATCGAAATAGTGTCGGATGGGATAGAATTTTGAGCAACGAAAACGAAGACATGGAAAACTAATTTTTTATAATTTTTGTATTTGTGCAATTAAATAACTGTAAATAAATATCTATTACAATCACAGTTTTATTTTATTTCTTTTATAAACATACCAACCCAGTAGATCATAGTCAGTGTTTCTTTTTCTCAGCTGAAATATTTAATATAAGTAGGGCAAATAAAAATAAAATAGTTTAGTAAAGATTGAAAATGAGTCGAGGAAACAACACAATTGATAAATTTGGTCGTCAGAAATATAATGAAAAATATCATATATTATCTGGGCCACAAGGGATTGGTTTTAAACTTACAGCGGATGGGCAGTATGATATGGGTGGAAAAATCATAACCAACTTAGGCGAACCTAAAGATGATGACGATGCTGTGACAAAACACTTTGTTAATAGAAAGTTTTACAATTTTGCAGTTGTAATATGTGACATATTTAACAAGGATGTCCTCCCCATGATATACAAAAATAATAGTGAGCTTAAAACAAAAATTGAAGTTATGCAGAAAATACTCTATCATCAGCCTTTAAATGACTCATTAAGCGCACTGTCGTACGACTCGACTTCAAAAAAAATCTAAAAAAAGCAGGTTAAAGAATAGGAGAACGCACTCCGAGTGGCATAGCCTTGAAGATAACGTCGTAGTCGTCGGTGAATTGGACCTTCCCTCCAAGAATATTGAAATGTTATTTATGTGTATGATGTTTTATTGTCATTGTTTTTAATAATGAAGATTGAAATAAAAAACTTTATTTTACAATATATTGTTTATTTATTTTACATTTTAAATAAAAAATATAGTCATACAATATGTTATTTAAACAATATTAGCTTTATCTATCCAAGAGTTGAAGTGGTTGGGAAATCCTAGCCATTTGACAAATAATTGTTCGATGTGATTTTTCTTGCGTTGTCTAAGGACCTTTTCTACTAGATAAACGTCAGGACTGCTTGTTTTTTGTAGTTCTGATTCGTAAAAACACCCTCTTATAGGCTGACCTTCTAACGATTCCAACAAGTAAGTAGGTGGATTTGTAACGTTAACTTTTACAACTTTAAACAATTCGGTTGACCAAGAGGGCGTATATCCTTTCTCGAATAAGCTTTTGTACTTGCTAATACGCACAATGTCACCCATGGAAAACTTAAATTTTTTAGGTACAATTTTTAAATAATCATATGCTTTAATATGTGTTTTTTCTTGCACGTCTGCAGGCTTCATTCCAATGGTGCGATGTTTCGAATGGTTATAGGTTTTTGTTACTGCCGATAATATATGTATCCATTTGTAAGATCCTCTTGTCGAGAATTGTTTATATAAATTATTTTTTAAAGTCCTTATGACTCGCTCAACAATTGCAGCTTTCTTTGTGCTGTAAGTGGAATAATGATTTATATTATATTTTTTCATCAGGGCTTGAAAGTTTGTATTATAGAACTCCTTTCCTTGATCACTTTGCAGATTTGTTGGTGTATATGATGCCTCTTCAATGATGCTTTTCATCGCATTAGTAACTTCTATACCAGTCTTGTTTTTTATGGCTTTGGTATAGACAAATTTCGAGTAACAATTTATACAGACCAAAATATAACGATAACCATCGTTTTCATCAGCATACTGTTGCATTTCAGCCAAATCAATTTGCCACAAATCTCTGTATCCTTTTATTATCGTGCGCCGTCTTACAAAATTTTTTCTAGCCGTTCTATGTAGTTCATTAACAATCTTGATTTTTTCTAGACTGGGCTCCATATTATTAATAATACTAAAGGTTTCAGATCGAAGGAAGAACTGAATAATATCATTAAATATTGAGCTTAATATATTATATCTTCTTCTCGTAATTCCTCTATGATTGACATAATTTCATTTTCGTGTCCAGTGTGACCGGCCATTTTGGAACTCCACAACAAGCGTAAACGATCCACCAACTCTTTAGCTTTGTTCCAGTAGACATATTGAAATTTTTTCGAAGATAATTTCTTTTTTGTGGGTAACTGTAGTTTTTCCGAGAGATTTTTTCTTGTAATAGTACCACCTAATTTTGTGCCCATTATCAGAGGTTTAATAATTCGTAAATATTTGTTCCATCTGGTCTCCCGTAAACCATCACTTTTTTTAAAATTGTTGTAGACAGCATTCGTTGATTCCAAAATTTCCTTGTACGTTGAAAGTACATTATCACTTAATTGTTGTTGTTCCTTGCCTACACTTGGGGGTGTTTTAAGAAATAACAAATCATAAAGTGCCGGTGATCCACCATATTCTGCAATATTTTTCCCTTTTTTGTATAAGACAATATTTCCATTTCGAAAACGCACCTCTAAATTACCAATAAAATTTTTGTTATGATCTGTTTTTGAACCAAAACGTACACCATATACAGTATCGTATAGAGATGGTTTCAAACGTAATCCTTTCAGGTGTGCGTTTAAAGTATCGGAAGTTGTGGTGTCAGCGGATGCGAGAGATGTATTAGTTGATGTCGAGGGTGTATCAAACACCGATTGGCTAATATCTTCTTTTGAAATGCGATGCTGCTGCTGCTGCTGCTGAATAGGTGTGGAGGTTTGAAAGGAATGTGTAGGTTGGGGAAAACCTGATATTTGAGTCGACTGCACTGATGTACTGAGACTATGTGGCTTTGTAGCTGGATAATGTTGTTGCTGTTGTTGTTGCTGCTGCTGCTGCTGCTGACGTTGCTTAACCACATCAGATATAGTTGTCAACGGCTTAGAAATGGGTTCGTAAAACTTTTCCAATTCCACAACATTAAATTCTTTAGCCGCTTTAATTTGTTTAAATTTTTTTCTGACGGCATTGGTAGCTTCCACTAGTTTACGTTTTAAGTCGATCGCGTTATTCATGATGTTAACAAAGGACGTTTCAACAATCAAATGAGCGTTTTCTCTTATTATTACAGTAATATATAGCTATCAAATCCTTTGCGGTATCTTCCCGATTTCACATCACTGTCTTTATCAATTACTAAAAATCCATACTTATTATCCCAACATTTTGAGCACATTTCTTGAAATTGAGTAAAAGTTAGATCCGGTGAAACGTGGTCGGAAAATATGTGTTTCATATTCAACTCATCTTGTTTAAACATAATAATAAAATTGGCGTTGTCTCGCACAAGCTGTTTAGGCACTCGCGAATATGTTTGCGCTAGGTAAAAGGAGTCGATATTTTTATGACGTCCCATGCTAAAGTACGATCTTATAACATCTTGTTTTTCACATATAACATCATCAAAGATAAATATAGAGTTTGGTTTTGCATCGGACGGTTCCACAATATTACTGGAATCACTAAAGGCATAGTAGCCTAAACCTTTGATGGGCGCTAAAATTTTCCTTAAATACTCATATTTCGGTTGATACAGAGATTTCGAGTAAATATAGACATTTTCGAAACGTAGCCCAAGGGGGTGTGTAAGCAGCGAAATCATGACATTAGTTTTTCCACAATTGGATGGACCAATTAACAGGCCGCGAATAGAGGAAGGAAGTAAAGGACCGTGTCTCTTCATTATCTTCTTTTCAAATCCAAGTCCGACTTTTTCATCGAGATTGTCAATAGGAAGTTTTTGTTTAAGATCGATAACGCGCATCTTAGGAAAATTTGATATTTTATAGGCAATTTTTCACAAAAACTGTCATTCAGATGCCGAGCGTCAAACGAAGTGGACGGTCTCACGTTTCCAACAAAACTGGATACGGTATTGTGAATTCGTTAATAAATAAATTACCATTCGAGGTACACATTCCTGGTTATCAATATTGCGGACCCGGAACAAAAGTAATAAAACGTGTAACAAGAGGTGATCCAGGCATTAATCCTTTGGATGCCGCATGCAAAAAACACGATTTAGCCTATTTACATAATAAAGACAACATAAGTGCGAGACATCGAGCGGATTACGAGCTCGAACAAAGTGCTTGGAATAGAGTAAAATCGAAAGATTCCAGTTTAGGTGAAAAAACAGCAGCTTGGTTAGTTACAAACATCATGAAAGGAAAACAACGTTTTGGTATGGGTGTACCATCATCATTATCAACAAAAAAAACATCTAGTAAAGGCACGCGTCATACAAAAAGGAAAGGTGTTAATAAAAATCGACATGTTCGGAAAGCCAGTTTCGGAACAGCTATTCGACAAGCAGTTCGAAGGGAATTATTAAAAGCCGGAAGTAAAAATGTGTTGGAAAAAAATGTCATGAATGCATCTAAAATAGCTCTGTCGGCAGCACGTAGATCGGTAAAAGCGGCAGGTGGCAAAAGGAAGGTTCGTACACCGAGAATAATACCGATTCCTAAAACTGGTGGAATATTACCATTAATACCAATTTTTGCCGGGTTATCAGCTTTGGGTTCATTAGCCGGTGGGGCAGCGGGAATTGTGCGCGCCATAAAAGCAGTAAAAAAAAGCAACGAAGATAAAACCGGTGCCGGCCTGTATTTAAAATCGAAAGGAAATGGTTTGTTTCTAAAGCCATATCGTAAAGGTATGGGATTATTTTTAAATCGTAGATCAAAAAACTAATTGAATCCCTACCTCGAAGACCACTATCTAACATCGATATAGAAAAATATGCCAAAAAGAAAAGAATAGGACACTTTCGAGGCGTTTATATGAGGGATTTATTACCTAGACAAGGTCCTCGACGTTACGAAGCAGCAATAGTGAATTTGGATAGTACGCGTGGTGCAGGGACTCATTGGGTAGCTTATAGAAAAAATAATTCTAAAGTAACATATTATGACAGCTTCGGCGATTTACCCCCACCGATCGAATTGGTACGATATCTACAAACGGGATCGGAACCATCAAAAATTATTTACTATACATACGATCGTCAGCAGGATTTTGGAACAGTCTGGTGTGGACATTTGTGCTTAAAGTTTCTTGTCGAATCATCAGCGTAAAAGATGTCATCATCATCATCGTCACCATTAACACCGCAAATGGATCGCAATAACTATACTAAAATGTTGCAATCACTGAAAGCATTTCATCTAGCCGGAGGATTAAGGAAAATGACCGTGAAACAGTTAGAAAACATGCCCAAGGAAGTGATGATTGCATTAGCCCCAAATGAAATTCCATTCGTTTGGGAAAAGTTGCCCGAGCACCTTAAAAGCGATATCGATATATTAAAATATCAGTGCGATTGCAAACATTATTTCAGCAGCAGCAGCAATTTAAACGAGGTTACGTCTGATGAGGATCTTACAGCTAGAAAAATATTTTGTTGTTATTGCAAAATCAGCGATGTGCGCATAAAAGCAGAAAATAGCATAAAAACATCACTATCTAATGCAGTGAGAAAAGGTGTGAAGATGAATCTTTTTAAATGTTGCCGCTAAGAATAAAACCGAGATGTGTGATGTTTAATGGTTAGTCATGTCTTATACGTTCACACTAACAGGACACTCGAGCGTCTTAAGCGCCGATTTTTATCCACCAGTCGAATTAAATAGAGAAAACAAATATGGTCTGGCATTGCTGGGATTTTACACATACAATTCAATTTTTAATGTGGACGAAAGCAACAATAAGTTTGCCTACATGAAGGAGGGTTACACCACCGAGTCGATACAATTGCAGATTCCACCTGGGGCCTATGAAATAGATGAGATAGGTAAAGCTATGTTGGAGGCTTTGAGGATTTCAACTGAAGAAAAGAATGATGGAATCTTTTACTTGGTTGCTAATAATAATACGTTGAAATGTGAACTGAAATCCCAATATACTATAGATTTCCGGGGAGAGGCGAGTATCGGTAAAATGTTAGGATTTAATCATACAGTGTTAAAAAGAGACAAAAAGCACGAATCAACCGAGATGGTGGAAATAATGAAAGTACGCATCATACGCGTAGATTGTAATATAATTTCCGGAGCATATATGAATTCGGTGGAAGGTCATACCTTGTTCGAATTCGATATCGACGTGGAGCCCGGTTACAAAATCAGTAAAGAACCGCAAAATAATATTTATATGCCGTTAATGCCGGCAGGACGTCAGTTTATCGACAACATTACTCTTCGCATCTTGGACGATAGCGGTGATCTAATCAATTTTCAAGGCGAGAAAATAATCGTGAAATTGGAACTGAAGAAACTTTCATAGAAATGGGTTTTTGCTTCAATCGTCAATTGTGTGTGCTGTCGACTAAGATGGGGGAACCGCCGAAACATAATAAAAGTAAAAGAAGAGTTAACGTCAAGGTTAGTCGTCGTCCAGACGTTAGATCACAAACATCTCAACAGTTATCTGCCGAAGACTATAAATTTTTAAAATCAATCGGTCTTAAAGTGCGAAAATGATTTCCACCACCAGCGATAAAATAGAGGTTTTCTCCGAGCCCATCTTGGACAATTCCATTATTAGTCTAGAAGAGCATACGTATAAACCATACGGATCTCCATCATTCAACAATTCGGATGAAGTCCGTATCCCCATTAATTTTCAAGATATTATACTGGATATCGCCGAAAGTTACATATATATCGAAGGAAAATTTAAACCCATAGACGCAACGAAAAGATGTTTTTTATCAAATAATGCCCTCGCATTTTTGTTCGATGAAATTCGCTACGAGATGAGAGGTGAACAGGTCGCCGTGGTTCGTAAACCTGGAGTTACGACGACATTAAAAACCATGGTTTCATTCGGAAGTTTGCAACAAAGATCTCTCATGACGTGCGGATGGGGTCTCGACGAAGCAAACCAAGATATCGTAGACACGGCAAGTAACGTATTCTCCGGGAAATTACCCTTAAAATATCTTATGGGATTCGCCGAAGATTACGCAAAAGGTGTTTTCAACGTAAAACAAGAGCTTATTATGATTATAGCTCGCACTTTTACCAATTGTTACGTCGGCGAAGTAGAGGCAGAAATTAGTATCGACAAAATCGAATGGAAAATTCGTCACATCATTCCAGACGACAAGCAAAAATTGAAAATACTGTCTCGCATTAATAAAGGAGGAAACAATGCCAGTATTCAAATGGCATATCGTAAATGGGATCTGTACGAATTACCAGCTTTAAGGCAAACATCTTCCGACGTGTGGGCCTTGAGAACGAGTACAAGTCTGGAAAAACCGCGCTATATAATCGTCGGGTTTCAAGACAGCAATAATTGCGACAAGAAAGAAAAAAACGCAACCCAGTTTACCCACGCCGACGTATGCGACATTAGACTGTATCTGAATTCAACCGTTTATCCATACGAAAGATGGAATTTAGATTTCGCCAAGAAACTGTACGCAGCAGCCTATTACAATTACGAAAACTTCCAAAGCAGCTACTACGGGCGCGAGATAAACGATCCGATGATAACGTTCGCGGAATATATGAAAAACCCCGTTTTTATTATCAATTGCAGTCATCAACCAGAGGCGATTAACTCATCGACAGTGGATGTAAAATTGGAGTTCCAAACGAGAAAGAATAAATTCCCCAAAGACACTAAAGTGTACGCATTAGTTATTCACGACTCATTTTTTAGTTATAATGTATTAAACGGTTCGGTGACCAATAAATCTATATTTTAATGTATCTATTATATGTAACACAAAATAATGTTCTTGAATCAATAAATTTGTAATGAGTGAAGTAGTAGTTTTATATTTATTTGAAACCCAACCAAAAAAAAAAGCTGCCGGAAAAGCCCGCTCTTTAAGAAAAGAGTACGGGAATTTAGAAAATGGTGGTTTATTAAGTGGAAAAAAGAGCTTAAATAACACAAGAAAAAATTTTTAAGGCAAAATATGAAAACAACGATTTAGAAAATTTGTAGGAAAGTGACGGTTAGGAATAGGGAAAAAAGTTATAAGAAAAAATTATAGAGGAAATCGAGTACTATAAGCAAGCATTTTTCTCGATAGTAAAAACGTAAAAAAAAATTTTTTCAAAAAAAAATTGAAAAATGGTGAATGCGCGCCAAAGTTGAAGTTTTGGAGCAAAATGATATTAGGAAATTAGAAAGAGAATTTTTTTCTACATATGGTAGTACTTTTCAAAATTCGGAAAGATGAAATTTTAAGAAAAGGGTTATAGTAAGTTAGTAATTTGGATTTTTTAAAGCGCTGTAGCTCGGGAACCGTTCAAGATAGAAAAAAAATAAAAGCACTTTGATAGCCCAAAATTTTGAGGAGAATGCGATGGTGTAAAAAAATTATAATTTTTTTTTTTTTTTGAAAATGCTGAATACGCGCTAAAGTTGAAGATTTAGAGAAAAACGGTATTGGGAAATTAAAGAGAGAACTTTTTTCTACATATTGTAGTATTTTTGAAAATTCGAAAAAATGAAATTTGAAAAAAAGGGTTATAGAAAGTTAGTAATTTGAATTCTTTAAAGCGCTGTAGCTCGGGAACCGTTCAAGATAGAGAAAAAATAAAAGCACTTTAATTACCTAGAATTTTGAGTAGAATACAATGGTGAAAAAAAAATTTGGAAAATCTTAAAAATGACAAAAAATTTAGACGAAAAAATTGAAATTCTCGAGTTATGAGGCTAGGGCCGCCGAACGGGAGTATGTGGAAGTTGTAGGGGGAGGTTTTTTTTTTTTTTCTAAGTCCATTCATATTATTCTCAAACTTATATAATGCATATATGCACTCCACCTTACCCCCTCCAACTTTTTGAATGTATATAGAGGCCGGTATTAGAATTATTTCATCATTACACATTCGATCGGCAAGATGGAAGATATACCAAAAAGGATCATTGGCATTGTCAGGCCATTCGTGCCCGGCAAGATATGCAAGTGTGAGGAGTGCGGGGTACCGCACCAGGAGCGGCACCTTCGGCACCGCCTGCAACGCCGACACCACCAGCGACGACGACGGTGCCGCCAATGAGAAGACCAAGGGCTGCACCTAGGTCGGTGTTAATATCGTTGGGTATTACTCCACGGTAGGCACCCCACCCTCCCCCCAGGCCCTTTTAGGGCCACAAAAACGGTCCTTTTCAGGATCACATTATATTTTGATCGTAGTTTAGTAATCGTCACTTATGGGGCGAGATATTCGTTTAACGACGATTTGTCTCGTAGCTTAAGTGCCAAGTTATATGCTTGAGAACCTATGAAAATGTTAACAGTTCAAACAAGGTTTCTATTATTTTTTTTTTGTAATGTATTCTTCACAAAATATTAAGAATAAGTCTTATTGTCTAAACAAATCTAATTCCTTATTTAAAGTTTTTGAAAAAAATCAATAATTCTATAAGCTCTCACCAATACATAACATTTAGAATCCGTTGGTGGGGTGGGGGTAGTTCTATATATATGAGACTGGGTCAGTTACACAGTCATATATTCATCAACCCTCATACGATAAACATGGAGGAAGAAAGACCCGCCAGCCGAGGCTCATCCATCTTTAGTGATGACACCGTAGCCGACAACGTTGGAGACCTGCAAGTCTTCGACGACGACGACGAAGTGGATTTTGAAATTGACGTCCTACGTTGGGACGACTTGGATGAGCCGATTCCGCTAGTATATGACCATGATCCGGGTCTAGTGGAATTAGACGACGCGGGTGATTGGGTCTTACAAAGACTCGAAACTCCGTCGCCGCAGCCAGAGCCGGACTCGACGGAAGATGCGGTGCTGGAAATTCCAGCATCACCAACACCCGACGACCCACAAGGCCCCTGCGATTCGTCAAGCTGGTGGTCGACCAGCGAGGATGGGGCACCATAAGCCCCACACTCTCCCTGGCCCTTTTTAAGGGCACACAACAACGGTCCTTTTCAGGACCACAAAATACTTTGATCGTAGTTTTAGTACATATTAGTACTTTGTTACAAATATTGTATGTATAGAATATACAATATTAGATACAAAGTATTAAAACTTTAAGTGCTGGTGGAACCCAGCTAAATCGTTCGTTCGTATTTGAGACCACAAACAACTTTTGGTCTCAATACGTAATATGACATTTGTTTTCACCCCCCACCATTAATTTGTCTCTATATATACGACCATCAATACTTATTACAATCATTTTAGTTCAACATGTCAGGGACTCAACAACAACAACAACAACAACAACAACAACCCATCCAATGCCCTGTGGTAGATTCTACCACAGAGAATTGTTTGGAGTGGGAGCCGAACGATCCTAGATGGGATGAACTTTGGCGGTTCATCATCGAATACACAGAGGACAGCACCGCCACCCCCGCTGATGATGATGACGGGCCGTGCGACTCCACAACTCAATAAAAGAGTCGCATGTTTTAAAACCAAACGGTCCTTTTCAGGACCACAAAATAATTTGATCGTAGTTTTAGTTGGTTATAATACTTTGTAACCAATATTTTATGTTTTTTTCATAAAAACATACAATATTGAGATACAAAGTATTAGAAGTTCTGGCGACAGAACCTTAACTTCATAAACCGAACCATGTTTTAGCATACTTGTAAATATTATCAGAAAATATTTACAACTATTGCTATTGCGTAGTTTTAGTGGATTATTCACTTTTTTTTTTTTTTTTTTTTTATTACCTAATATTATGTGGGACAGGGCCTATATGAAATAACACACAAAAATAAATTTTCAAGTCATTTTTATTCTCATTATAAAATATAAAAAATTTGATCAAACACTTTTTTATTAACTACAATATATATATATATATATATATATATATATATATATATATATATATATATATATATATTTACAAACTTAATACTATAAATTAAAAGCTAATATCTACAACTACCTAACACCTACTACATAATTTATTAAAGTCCTCTAATTGTCTTTTTAACCGCGCAGATTTCACCTTTTTTATCTCTAATTGTTTTTCAAGTTCTATAATGTCACTGGCACACTCGTTCACTTCATTCACTAACCGTTTTTTCATGGCATAAATGTCAGTCAATTTGGTCTTCTGAGAGTTGGTGAAGTCTTCGACCCACTCCGGTTGTGATGGCTCGGAAGAAGACGCGGTTTTATTTGGTGAAGACGATGACGACGACGACGACGACGAAGCAGCGGAAACTTCATCGCCTTCAAAACACCGCTTAAACCGCTTCTTCATGGGTTTCCGGCACCCCAATATCGGCGACAGTGGTGCTGGCGCTGGGGAAGACTTCACCTCCGACACTATTACATTCTCGACGCTGGCCGGTGTTGGTGGCGTTGGTGGTGTTGGTCCATCGGGGCCTTCTATGACTTCCACTTCTACTGACAGTGGCTCTTGCGGTGCTGTTTTTAGGAAGTCGGGTAATGGAACAGGGGTGGAGGGACGCTTAAAGTTAAACTTTTTCTTCTTCCCTTGTCCCACACCTTTAATCGCCGAATAAAATGTTTTTTTATCGGCGATTTCCGACTTCCGCATAGTCAAGAGCTTTTGCAGTTTCGACGCTTTCGGAGAAGATTCCCTAGGCCGCGATGCTTTTCGCACAACCACATCACTAATCACATTAATTTTTGGCTCTTTCTCCTCCGTCCAGCATTCCAGGAATTGCGCTGCCGACTGAACTAACTCCTCGTCGCGACCATCGTTGAGGGCTCGGTCTTCGGCATCTTCATGCTCCACGCCATTCCAGTTCTCGAACACCCCCGGACTTAGCACCTCTAAACCACTCATGTTATCGAGCATGCCTTGCTGTGAACCGCAGCTCACATCAAGAGCATCTAAAAGAGACCGTACACTAGACATTTTCGATATTCCAACTCACACAATTAACTTTTTCTTAGCACTGTACTGTTTGCTGTTCTGACGAACTGTGAAGAGCTCGAGCCAGCAAGTCTGCTTTTATGCCCATTTCCCCCACTACACCGCCTTTATTCCTTTTGTTCGATGCATTAAGTATAATATTTAAACTTGTCAGATGCAAGGCCAAGGCCAAGGCCGACGTAACCGGCAATACCAGGGTCGTTTTCAGGGCTGTAATTTTCATGGATTTTTTTTTTGTCCCTGTCAAGGTTATTTTAAAGAAGCATATAAATATAGTACTAAACTTGTTAGATGCGAGGCCAAGGCCAAGGTCAAAGTACCCGTCAATGTCAGGGTCGTTTTCGAGGTTGTAATTTTCAAGGATTTTTTTTTTGGTCCTGTCAAGGTTATTTTAAAAACAAGGACATTAATGAACGTGCCATCCAGAGAAGAAATTGGGTCATAGAAGAAGCTTACCTGTACAGAAGAAATTAACATGTATTTTATTTCTTAATTTTTAATTTTTTGTTTGTTATTTTTTTTTATTTTTTTTTAATAATAAAAAGTAAACTCAATCTTTTGTTATATTTTAATTTTTTTTCAATAAAACAATAGTAAAATGAATCTGTATGTGTATTTATTAAACATCACCTAAAATACGTTTTGCAATCCATATTTTTCTGCAGAGTCCGTTTATTAATGAAATAGAACCATATATTAGGGTGAAATCTAATGGTTTCAAATCAGTCTCACATAACAATGTCAGAAGTAAACACTATTGATAAGTTCGGTCGCAAAAGAAAATTTAAGGATTTTAACTTTATGCGAGGTCCTTCAGGAATAGGTTTTAAACTTACACCTAATGGAGATTACGACATGGGAAGCAAAAGATTGTGCTATTTAGCAGAACCTCTTGAAGGAGACGATGCGACTACACGAAATTATGTTGATAATAACCTTGCTCAGTGTGTGCAAAATACGCAGAAAGCTTTACATGACTCAACAATTGTTATTAAAGATATATTCAGAAACCAACTTGAAGGTTACGTACGCAAGAAATTAATTGAAACCGGTCAAGAACTTAGAGGATACATTGATGATACTGTTATTGCAATATATGAACTTAGGCAAGACGAACTGCGTGATGAACTTAACTCTAGAATGTTGAAAATTGAAAAGACTATGGAGGATCTTGTCAGCAAACCTGTTTCACATTAAACATTTACTCGTAGACCTGTGCGTTTAATTTACTATTAGACAAATTTTTCAACAATAACTTTTACAGTTTGTTATTTGTCGACACTTCATTATATTTATAATTTTAAAATAAAGGTTCAATAAAAAAGCAATCAATCAATGAATACATGTTTTTTATTTAAAAAAAAAAAAAAAAAAAAAAAAAAAAAAAAAAAATTACAATACTATCGTTACATATTAATGTTGTATGTTTAATAGAAATAATAAAAACAATACAAATAATGAAATATGGATTTTCCAGATTACGTGCTGTCCTGACTTAGAAATGATTCCAACACGGTGACTAAATTTGCTAAGTTTTCTTCCGGGTCTGTTTTGTAAAAATCTATGTCTGCATGCCCCCAAGGTAGAGTTTTGGTTGAACTGGGAATTACATAACGTTTATCATCGCTATGTGACAATGCTACTTTATTTATTATGTTGGTATAAATGTTATGTAATTCACTTCTAAATGTCTTCATCTTTCTTAATATCAAACCACCCCGTTCAACAATTCTTTGGTAGTCTTCCTGATGAAGGTCTTTCTCGATAACACATTTTTTGATACCTTTGGCTTTTTTTAATTCATTATTAATGGACTTTACATAATAAGCCTTCGCGCCGGTACCATAAAAACTTATTATCGGATCACCAGGAAACTCATCTTTCATTCTACCAACTACAGAATTACTTTTAATTATGTTGAAATTATTAATTTCGGGGTAATTTGATGTATCGAATTTTTCGGGGTTTTCTGATATAGTTTGATAAAAGTTTTCCGTATACACTTTTAATATAAGCGAGTCAGTATCGGTGTAAAGTAACGAAGCATCATCGCCAAACTTGGATTTAATAAAATTATAATAAAAATCGTATATTACAGTCTTTGATATATCTAATATGGAAAAACCGATATAAATTGGTTTATTGTACAATATTTTAACTTTATTCATATGTATAGCAACAAAGTTCTCGGTAAATATCGAGCTACTATTGAAATTGGGGCGGGATATTAGTGCTCTAGCTCCATTTCTGCCTACACTGTTCTCCCAATGTGTTACTAATTTTATATCCTTTCGATTTTCCACATTTTCCATAGTTTTACCAAATATCGCGTTATTTTTTAATTTAAAAGTGTCCTTCGCAAATTTTGTGGTGGCCTTGTTACGTAAATTGGTATTAAAATCAATATACGATTTTAGCCATTTTGATTGCTCAAACTGTAATACTCGATGGGTTTGCATTACCACTAAGCCGTTGGCGATGGCTTGTTTTAAAGTTCTATAGTGTACAATGTATTTTTTTTTATCTTGTAAATTGGGAATTAATTTCGGTAATTTAGCGTTTTCTGTTGGCGGTATGATATTTTCTACTAGAAATGGAAGATCAGAATGTGCATCATGCAACTCAGTCGGATAATGCACATCCACTTCCAAAACGTAGCCATGTAAACTATCATCACCAACAGCCATAATATTTAAATCCAGAATTTCGCGCTCGCTTAACCATCGAAAACCACCATATGGTAATGCTTGTGACATACTATGACCATATAGATTTGTAGCATCAAGGTATGTTATAAATGAAGAAGGTTTTGTTGGGTCATAGTCTGGTAAAAAAATATTATTAGCGATGTGCTTCCTTTCTGTACACTGGCTTATGCCGCCGCGTATACCTTTCTTAAAAAAATGTATCATGTCTATATCAGTTAAGAGCTCTAACTCTACCTTAGTCATACGTAGCATACAATCAAATGATAAACTTGGAAGGGTATAGTAATGTGCTGGATCAAGTTTATCGAATTTTAAGCAATTATTCCGAAATTGCTCAAAAACATCACACAATAGCAACACATCTGATTTTAAATACACGTCCGAATAGTCCCCCAAAGTTTTACACCCAAACAAGCGCCATACTTCTTTTGCTCTTCTATAGCTTTCATCGCTAATATGTTCTTCCCGTAAATTATCATAAAATTCATCTTTACTTGGAAGACATGTATTTTCCATTTTTTCTATAGAGTCAATAAAGCTATAGGGAAAAACACCCTTTTGACGCATCAAATTAAATTGGTTGATATTTGAAAAATGTTTCCGCGTTTCAATAAAATCGTCGTCGTTTAAACCGCTGCCTAAATTTTCCAAAGACGTTGACAGAAATTTAAAACTATCAATAAATCGCAACTTTAAATATTTCCTCTTGACTTTTCCACATTTACTATCAAAATAATCGTGCACATAAATGCTTTTGGTAAATGATATGTACTTTTCCTTACTTTGAGCCAAAACACCAATTTTATCCCCATATTTACATAACTCTTTTATAAATAAATGGCTGTCGTAGCCGCTTAAGTTATGAAATATGATAGGGATAAAAGAGGGTAATTTATAATTTAAATTACAAACGGAATGTGCAGCACCAAATCTTTTTGCACCAGTTATGTGACAGTGGTCTCGTACTTTAATCTCACCCTCTTCAAAAGGGCCTTCACATATACCACATATTTTAGCATCATTAAACTCCCTTTTTTCTTCAGGCGTTAACGGTTTCATAGGCTTAATGTCTTTTAAATATGTGTTGTATAGAGCCCTTAAATCACACTCGATACGATCCACAAAGACTTGAGCTGCATTATTCCCCCGAAATAGCTCAAATTTCGAAAGTGAGTCGTCAAAAGAGCATTTAATTAAATAAGCAAAAGAATACGGTTCATGTTTAAAACTTTTTACAGTGTAAGAATTTTGTGGGTTTGGTTGTACCGTTTCAATGGGTTTTAAAACAGATTCGAAATCTGCATAAACCACGAATGGAACGCGCATTTGCTTTTCTATACCCTCGAATTTTAAAATATTTTCCGGCACACTCTTTCCAAATTTATCGATTTTTAAATCCACTGAGGGTGTTTGCGTGAAAATGTGGTTACAATCGTAGCTTTGATGTAAAGTTAAAGCTGACGGTGTACTAAAATAAATGAGGCAACCATCACAGAAATATATTTTATGTTGTTGACAACTAATTTGACTTGAAACTAAACGTGATAAATCCCGAATCCAACAATAATGACTCTTTGAACAAGTCGTATCGCAAAAATGTTCACCGCCATCTTTACTACTACAGTCTTTTGTAATTAACAATAAATTTACATGCCTATCCAACTTTTTTGACGCATACCTCAGTGGACCAATAACTTCATGTATTATTTCATTATTTTCATATTTAGATTCCAGACCGTATACGTTAATTGATATGTTGTTCATTTCCTCAAATTTTTTAATGTCACGTAATTTTACTGGAAAATCCATACCTGTTACATTTAGCACTCTAGAAAAATGGGGGTAGGATGTCTTCTGTGAAGGCTCTGCTGTTGGAGGAAACAATGCTGATGTTACAGCCCACGCAAAGCAAAATTCGTCCTGGTTAATCACATTGACGACAGCTCCTTTCTTTTCAATAGAACACGGCAACTTGATGTATGATGAGCCACCCATAGGCATATACTTGTTGATACCAACTTCCAAGTATAAAATTCGCACAAGAGCCCATCCTATAACAAGAAAAATAATATATAAAAATCAGTTTAATATATCGGGTTTTGATTTTTCCATACCTGAATCTTTCTCCTGGAACTCTGTCGCCTGCGTTTTTATTGATTCGGTGAAAGAATGGTAAACGGCATCCAAATCACTTTCTACACTAATTATTTGATTAGCAGTGTTGAAGGATTTTTCACTGAATATTTCTTGTGACGGAAGCATGTACTCGCCAACAGCTGTCATGTTAACTTTTAAAGCATGATGCACACGCAATAAATTATTAACAAGTTCCACCACCTTGGATTTAATGTCTGCAAAGAACATTACGTAATCGGAATGCTCCATATCACTGCTAACCCGATAGGTTGCAATTCTTCTTTTGAAGGCACATTGAACGAGTTGCACACCATGACATACCGGCAAACATGAATTATTTTTATGTTGTTGTGTTCGTTTATGCGCTGACATATGATTTATTGGAACATCTACATTACATGTAGCGCAATTAATTACCGGAATCGTCGATGTATACTCTTCAATTCGGAGCCGTTTTCCTCCAGGCACTTCATTAAATCTCGCCGCACACGATTCTCTTTTATGACGTCTCATATTATAACTCTTAGTAAACTTAGAACCGCAATTTTCACAAACATATGCCATGATTTGTCAAATATTAACACATGTACTACCTATACAAGTCAGAGCCAACTGATGAATGAAACTGCCCCATACTCTATATAAAACCATTCAAGGTCACCCCCAACCACGTAACATATCTTCAAGGTCACACACCCAAGATGACCTTCAACAAAGTCAAGGTCGTCTCGACCAAGGTCAAGGTCAAGGTCACACACACAACCTTGAACACAAGGCCAAGGCCAAAGCACACGTGCACTTTCAAGGTCAATGACAAGGACATGTGGGCGGGGCCAAAGAGGGGTGAAGCAAGGTCAAGGTCAAGGTCGAGGAGTGGGGGGATTGAGAGAATCGGGTTATGTTCACTACTGAAATCAGTAAGTAAAATCGAATAGTTGAGATAGTAACATGTCTCGAAAGTGTGTAAACAATCGAGATCACTTGTTATGTTTGTGGTGAGGTAAATTTTGCGTCTCAGAAGCGATCTTTTACCACGTTGATAAAAAAGGCAAATCAGCTTTATTTCGGTTGTAATATTGGGGATCAAGACTAACAGTGGGCGCCACATATCTGCTGTAATGTTTGCGCTTCAAGTCTGAGAAACTGATTAAATAGTAAATAAAATTAAAAAAAAAATTGAACCGACTTCTCAAAATGCTCTAAAAAGTTAAAAATGATTTTTAGCTTTTAATTTCTCGATACTCATAAATTATCTGGACTAAGTGCTAATCGAGATTAGTGTACCTCGCAATGACTCCAAGGTGGCAAAAAAGTACCCATTTTATCCAGAATTGTAAATAACCCTAAAATGAACTACTAAAAATTCTTTGATTCTTAGAGTTCCCTAAATACCAATGATGACATACTTAAAAGAAAATACATAGTCGACGAATTGAGAACCTCCTTCTTTTAGAAGTCGGTTAAAAATAGGAAAAAACTCCATTTTAATTTAGAATAATATATGAACGAACATAAAATAAAACTAATTACTTTACAATAGTATGAGTTTTAGGATTTTGTATTACATTTACGTCACTCGTTATAAAAAAAACTGATATGCAAATTTAAATTCCGGGTAAAATTCTCCATAACAGACAGCCATTGCTGAAGCACCATCAGTAGCCGCTGACAAATCGTTTCTTTTTTATGAAACATAAGAGCAGTGCTTTGTTAGTTGATGGTGTTGATTCATCGAGTTGAAAGGAAAATATATATACCTTTAAATAATCGCAAAAGGCTTAAAACGCTGTAGTCTCGACTAGTTGGACTTTTGGCCCCCCTTGAGACCCTGTGAACTAATTAATCATTCACCATTTAACCCCACTAAATATTTGTCGTTTCCTTAAATATAAATCAATCAATTATCTTCCCCCGCCTCATTCTACCATTACGTTAACTAAACTCTTATTATTAATTGAATTCGTGCTTCTGATTAACCTAAATTCTCTGAAATAGTTTGTTTGTTATTGTTATGTGGCGAAATTTAAATGAATAGTGTTAAAAACTAATTAGCGGGTCGTGCCGTTATTTCTGGCAAATTTAATTTATTACGTATTAAGGTTTTACATGTTTGCAGTGGGAAAACAGCTCATATTTTATTGAATTTACTGTTGTATTTTAGGAAAATTTAATTAAATGGTGTTAGTTTAAGTTGGATGTAGTTTACGACCACTAAAATAATAAAATTTTGTATATGGGTTCTTCCCTCAGAAGGAGGCCACCGGCCCATTTTTCGCTTGAATTTGGCTTTCTTCGAGTCGCCCACAACAAATATATTCTATTAAAGAAATTCTTGAACAGGTGCTACTGCACTCCCATCAACATAGGTATCAAGCGAGCAGATCTTCGGAAGACACACTGATGTAATTAACAGATGAAATTCAAGACGAACTAAACAACAATGAATCCGTAGTATGTTTTTTTTTATATAGAAGCAGCTTTTGATAATACTCCACATGAGGTAGTCAAAAGAGCACTTGATGACAGGAGAGTAGCTTCTCCTCTTATGTGCAACCTAATTGTAGATCGAATCCTCTGTGATCTGACTGACTTCGGCATATCTTGTCAGGGCAATGTCGATGACATGGTCATAATCGCGAGGACCAAATTCTAGAATACCTTTTGCGACATAGTCCAGACAGGACTTGAATATACTAAAGAATGATGCCAGATGATGGGACTAAATATCAACCCTGCCAAAACTACCTTTACAAGGAAAAGAAACCTTAATCAGAGAACCGTCAAAATAGATGGAAATGTTATTGAGTGAAAGTCAGAGGTTTAATAACTGGATCTGAACCTAGACAATAAATTTCTCTGAAATAAATTCGAAAAAGAAGTAATTAACAAGGCTCCCAAAGCCTTGATGATTTGTAAAAACTTCGCAGGCCAAAGGTGGGCAGTGGATGTACATTGTAATAGTAAGACCAATCATTACATATGAGGAAGTGATTTGGAGTAAAAGAATAAGTCTGGCTAATACGAATTCTAACTCCTCGAAAATTCAAACATTGGCTTATACGTGTATAACTGAAGAAATGAAAACCTGCCCAATAGCCGCCATGGAACTAATCCTAATCCCTACATATTCTTATGGAAAGTGTGGCGAAGAAGACAATATATAGGATGATATGAAGTCACAAAATGAAGACCCAATCTCTTTTCCAAAAATCAACATATCTGAGACATGTCTGAAAATGAAATGAAAAAGAAGTTCATCTTTGTGAAAAACTTCAACACAAAGTTGAATTACAAAAATGAATGGGACAGAAATACCATTGAAACACTCTACAGAAATTTCATTAAATGGTATACGGACGCCTCCAAAACAACAGAGGGATCTGAAATAGGAGTGTATGGACCCAGAACTAGACATCATGAAAGCGCGAATAAGTCACCAAGCATCTTTTAAACAGAAATAGACGTCATCGGGAAATGCATACAATTCAGGAAAGAGAAAAACTATCGCAGACAGGAGATTATTATCATGTCAGACAGTCAAGCAGCCATCACTGGGCTGAGTTCTCACGTAATCATCTCCAAGATGGTCTAGAAATACTTAGAAGAACTAGACGAACTAGGCAAGAATAAAAGTAGAAAGAGTAGCTCGTGAGAAAACTAGCAGACACCATTTCTGGGGTCCGAACCTTTCTGTGGAATTAGTAGCAGTGTAATGATGGAAGAACTAAAAAGGGAGGAAGCGAGGAAACGATCCAAAAACTGGACGGATCTACAAGGAATGAGATAAGTGAATATACTTCTTGGGAAGTATGACCAGAGGAGATTCAAGGAATGCATAAGCCTAAGCAGAAACCACCTTAGATTTCTGACATGAATCCTGATGGAGTATTGCCACCTGAAGGGATACCTCAAGAAATTCGGATTGGCAGAGAGAAGAGTGCAGATTTTGCGAGGAAGAGAACGAAATCTCTATTTATATTATTTCAGAATGCAGTTTTTGGGAGCACACCAAATAGAAGAAGGGGAGCTATCTACTTTAAAACCGTTCAACATTCTTAAGTTTCTAAAAGAAATAGGACTCGAGGATCAGCACTGGTCGGCAAGGTATGCCTAACGACTTGGCTGTAGAAGGGGAACAAAATAACTCAGATGGCAGTGCATTTAACTCCATGTTTACATCAGGGGCGAATCCAGCCTCTCTCTTTGGAAGGGGGGGGGGGGGTAGCGATCTAATAAAAGTGCAGTATGACAAGCGAAAGCAAGTTGTTGACGGGGGGAGGGGGTACCAGCAACATTCCCATTTCTAGTGTAAAAGGCAGAGACGGGGCTATTTTTCTAAATTTGAAGCTCTTGGAGAGGGGAGGGCGATTACAAGAAAAAACAAGTTGCCGACAGGAGGGGAGGATTCGAGCAGCATATATATTCCTAGTCTAAGAGGCAGAATCGGGTCTATTTTCCTGAACTTAAAGCTCTTGAGGGAGGGCTATCGCAAGAAAAATAAGTTGTCAACGGGGGGGGGGGGGAGTGCCAGCAGCATATACATTCCTAATATAAAAGGCAGAATCGGTTCTATTTTCCTGAACTCAAAGCTCTTGAGAAGGGGAGGGGTGATCGCAAGCATACACATTCCTATAGTCTATTCAAGAACTAGAGGGAGTAATAAAACTGTTACCGAAACCTCCAACGTACCTGCTCCAGTGTCGCAGGAAACGGAGGACTGCCGTAAATCTAATTATATTTTAATATTACAAGCTTTTATAAATTTACTGCAACAATAAAATTTCTGAAAATTCAATTCAATTTCTGTCAGTAAGCAAAGTACACCTTAGCGGGTGTCCTTAGTGATTTATCTTGTTTCTATTTGTTTTATATATTATTTAAGATTAATGAGATACCCAAAAGATATGGCTTCCACCTCTATATTTATTCCAAAATGGTTAAACAGGGGCATTTTTTCCTCAACGATAAACTTATTACGATGAATGTTTATGATGCCTTAAGATATCAATATCTAGATAATAATGTTAAAAGCTTTGTTGAGATGTGTTCCAACATGACAGGAATTGGAAAATCTACTATTTATCGAATACTGAAATAGAAAAAAAACGACTGGAATTGTTAATACTCCCAAGTCACATGCCATTCGAGGTAGACGAAAAACCTCGTTGGAAGAAGAGACGTAAACTGCAATAAAAGGAGTTGTACATATATTTTATTATGAGAAGCAGATCCCAACCGTTGCAAAATTCTAACAAAAATCAATGAAGATCGGGGATTTACCTGAAATTAAAAGAATCTAGCTCTGGAAATTGCTCAGAGAACTTAATTTTTGCTGGGAAAAAACCAGATAGGAAATCTGTTCTTATAGATTGTTCGGAAAATGTCCGTTGGAGAAGGCAATATCTTTCTCAAGTAAAAGGTAGACTTGCTAGAAATAACACAACTAATAAAATTAGTAATTTAATTGAACTTTTGAATTTTTTTTTGAATAAAGTTACTGCAGAAAATTGGGAAAAGTTCATATAATAAAAGAATAAAAGAAAATGTGGAAACTCGATCTCATGATCGATGAGATAGAGGAACCAATTATAATTAATTTGAGAGAAGATAACTTCACTGACTTTGATTACGAATTATACACGTAATGTTAAACAGCGTAAACACAATTTATTATTTTAATTTTTGTTTTTGTTGTATTTTATTGTTTAATGTTATTTATATACTTTTTATTTTTTTATATATTCATATTTTAGTGTGTCCCACTCTTTAATTTGATATATATTGAATTCTAATTTGCAATAATTTTTTTATTATTGTATTTGTGTTTTTTTCTTAGGCGTGCAGAATTAACATGTGTATTTTATTTTTTTGGGGCTATGGGATTTCCATATAATAAAGTAAATTAAATTAAGATGTCAGTGCAATAGAAATAAAAATAAGTAGGTCTAATTTTAAATGTAATATATAAAAATAAATTATATTTGAATCCCTTTTTAGTGTTTAATTGTAATTCTGCAGATGGTTTAAGAAATAAATAAACTGAAACGTCAAATGTCCTAAAAATGATTTTAATTAATAATAAAATGACTCATAGCCCCAAAAAATTTTAATATTATATGGACGAACCTATTTTTTTTTATATGTTTAACTTCTTGTATTTTTGACAATGGGTATTTTGTAAGTATTTACATTATAACTTAGAATTTTTTGAGAGAATAAGGCTACGTTTTAGTCTGAATGTGTCTAAAACGGTTTCTATGTCAAAATTAAAAATACAGTTGTGATTTGTGTTAAATATGTTAAAGTTATTTATATTTTCTAATGTATGTGAGTTATTAAGAAATCTTAAGAAATAAAATAATAACATAAAAACTTTTTATTTTAAGTTTATTACCGAAATAATATTCTAGGCCATAAATACTTAGTGATAAAATAAATCTCCTTCCGACACCTATGACAAGGATTAAAATCCTTTTTAACACTTCACACTTCCAAATATCTATTGTTATCCAACCCAAATAGTCCATTATTATAGATGGGTATTTTTGATTATAAAATTTCTAACCCATTCCTATGCAAAAGATAGGTATGTGTCTAACAGATTTTTCCAAAGACACCGGATTAAAGAACACAGGTCGTTAGTGAAGAAAAAAAGGGTAAAAAACGATTTATTACTATCTCTAGTTCTTGAATAAACTATAGTATAAGAGGCAAAATCGGGTCTATTTTCCTGAACTCAAAGCTCTTGGGGGGAGGGGGCGATCGCCCCCACCGCCTCCCCTTGAATCCGCACGTGGTTGACATACATATATACATAATAAAGCTCATTAAATCGGATAAGGCAATCCTTCTTACTCTCCCCCTCCAACTATTTTAAAACCTACAGCAATAAGTTGAATATATAAATTTCAAAACATCAGCAGTAAACATCAAAAACATAAATGGCACCTTGAAATTTATTTGATTTTTTTGAGAAATTTTTGTTCGTCTGTTTTATATAATGGGATACGTCCTCTTCCGGTTTATTTAGAAACTTAAAAATATTTTATTTTTATTCATATACAACGTTCCCTACAAGGTCATAACCTTAGATCATCTGACTGAATTGGGCTTATTAAAAGCTAATATGGATGAACATATTGTTAAAACTATAAATCACAAATTAATTTAATTCCATATTCTCGCATGACGACATTGCAGTACCTTAATTAAATACAATAAAAATAAACGGTTACCTTGAAAATAGGTTAATAAGACATACGATTTTCAGCACGTCAGATGCGATTATTTCGAGTTTATTTATGTAATACGCTTAACCCGGCTTTTAACCTTGTTTCGCTGAAATGGCGGGAAGTCCGTGACCGTGACAGTGAGAAGCGTATTTGGTGATAGACCGTGAGCATAAGATATTACTCGGTCATTATTAATTTTATTGTAACTATCTGGTAAATAAACCCACGTGAGTTTGTATTATATTCTTGTATTGCTGCAAGGTAATGGATTCGTTACAGAATCTTAACCTTATATAATGTGAAATTTCTCGTTTAAGGGTCATTATACGTTTTACATTAGCATGTGCTATTTTCCCATATATCTAAAAAAATAAGCACATTACTGTCATAATGTTTAAATGATATATAATTTTTCCAAAAGTTACATAATGTATATATATATATATATATATATATATATATATATATATATATATATATATATATATATATATATATATATATATATATATTGTTTTTTTTTATTTATTGATCTTCCTTGGCATTTCGCTTATTTATTAATAAATAAGCAAATTTCAAGGAAGATCAATAAATAAAAAAAGAAACAAAAATTTAGAAGATGCCTTAAATAAAGGGCGAAACGTCAAATTGTTTTTGATTTTTTATTAAATAAAGCATCTAAACCCAAGAAAAGACAAAATAAAAAGAAAGAAAGATATATATATATATATATATATATATATATATATATATATATATATATATATATATATATATATATATATATATATTGTTGAAAATGTACGTTTAAAAAAAATGGAACAGTGGAAAAAACAATTGTAAATTGTTTTTCTTATCTGCCTAAATGTCACAAAAGCATTTTTAAAAGAATTATGCATATTCGGCGACAAAATTTAACGTTCAAATTTGCGCTGGAATATCACGTTACTTTGTCGGTATATCACCTGATTTTGGGTCTGACTTCCCGGAAAATAAAGTAACCGTCAGATTTTATACAGAAATCGGCAGTAGTAGCAGAACTTAAGTAGTGTTAAACGAGTAGCAGATCAGATCTAACGAAAGAGAATATTAAAGGGGAGTAACGGAATTCAGTTGCCTTAAGAAGTAGTTAACTTTCATCGCTTTTAGGACGGCTGAACAGCCAAGAAGAGGTTACAACATCGACGATCTTTTAGAGTGCTGCGTTGCTGAAAGTGATAGTGTTTTTTTTAAATCATTTAAAATAAAGTGACTCCGAGGCCCCTGGACGAACTAATAGCTTTTACCCGGGTAATTGCCAAAGGCTGGGGCGCCTGAAGACTTTAAAAATAAAAAACCTATTGCAAAAAAATCGGTTTAAATACGGTGTATCGGGAGTCCTCTGGATAAAAATAAATAGTGTCTAGGTAAGATAGGTTTCATTTCCAAGAGCCCGGTACACTACAGTTCGAAAGACGGGCGATATTCGGGATTGTACACGCGAACTGGTGTTGCAATCTCGGATCACCGTCATAAAGATCGCGTAACTATTCTAACTTGATTTTCCAATACTCAACAAACCAAATAAAATAATTTCTTTTTCAGTCAGAAGATTAAGAAGAAAAACTAAGAAGATTTTTGCGGAAATTTAACGTTAAAGTCATTTTAAGTTTTCGGTGAAAATCGTGAAAAATTAGAATGAAAAACCTTACCCTCCAGAGATGTTACGCTCCTTTATTAGTTTTCGTGAAAATCTAATTTTTATCTTAATTTCTTCTTAAAAATCAGATCTGTTACCCTTACTTTTTTCGACTTTGAAAATTTATAAAATTGCGTCAAAGTTCAGTTACTCAAACTTTTCTTGCGCATTTTTAAAATTTTACGATAAAGTCAAATTATCTATACTTTTTCTGCGTTAAAATTTCGGTGTTAAAAATCATTGCTGATTTTAACAATAAACAATAAATTTGCGACTTGCGGTACGACCTAGCGTTAGACTCAAGTTTAAACAATTTATCGGCAAGAAGAATAAATAAATTTATTCGAAAAAGTTAGGATCTTTGCGTTGTCAAAAACATTTAACCACGACAAAGTATACTTGACCCTTGCCCCCCTATACTAATTATTTTTTCACAAAATAATTAGTATAAACCCTGAACTCTTATAAAAAACTTAAATTATTTTCATTTTATTCTTAAGCCGTCTTGAGCATCCACGCTCGCTTCCAAGACGCACAACCCCATAGCCCCTTTTTAAATTTTGGCATAAAAGTTTTTCTTTTTTCCAAATTTAAGAGCATGGCTCATCTTCTTTAGGTGCCCTCGACAAATATCAAGAAAGGTGAAGCGGCTTGGCTTTTCGCCGGGTCGGGCGGTTATAGTAGGTCCTCTCAGGCACCGCCTACGCGGTCCCCTACCTTTCAATTTCCGGAACAATGTCCGATGTTTCAAAATTTTCAAACTAACCCTGTGCATACGTCATCTTTTGATGCGGAGATTAGGCAATTTCCGGGATTCATTGATGACAGTAGCATAGAGTTTAACCTAATGCCAGCTAACCCAGAAGCCTCGGCATTTAGGCTTCACCAGACACAACCAAAAGAGACAACTCTTGGTGGAACAACTCACGAGTGCTACAGGACAAATAATTCTCAAATGTTATGTCAAATTTAGCGGCGATCGTATCAGATCATGGCACCGGCAAGCCCTTAGAACAGGTACGCGAATCAGATACCGAACGACCAACGTTGCGATATATATATATATATATATATATATATATATATATATATATATATATATATACAGGGTGATTCTCCGGGAACTTTATCGATCGATCGTGGGAAATCAAGTCTCACTGTTTCGGATATATTTAAATTTTTATGTCACAAATGAGGTTTGCGGACCAAAATTTAACTATAAATTTTTCCTATAAAAATTTCTTTATTATTTAATTTGGGTTAGTTTTCTTGTAGACGAAGATCGACATTAGTGGTTTTTTTATGATATTTTGAAAATTATTACTACAGCGTGGTCAAAAAAGAAGAATAAAAATTACATTTAAAAAATCGTCAAAAGTCAATTTTTTCAAATAGAAAGCACCTATTTTTATAATTTTATCATATTATGCATTAAAAATAATGGTAACTTTGTATAGATTTTCTTTTATAAAAATTTGTAGTTTTCAAAATAATGGCAACATTTTTCTATTGTAAAAATGCTATACGGCTTTTAAGATTTGTTATTAGTGGACCATGATGGTGAGTCGTGGCGAAAATAAAACAATCGAACCCTACAGAATTGTCACTATTTGCTGTTATGAAAATATTGAAACTACAATTTTAGGATATTTCGTCACATATCCGACAATATCTACATGTCAAGTAGCGTTATAGTCTGGATTATCTCAAACATCAGTTTTAAGAATCTTATGGAAATACAATTTTCATCCCCATGTCTATTTCGTAATACAGCATTTAAAAGGTACTAATTTTCCACGAAAAGTAGAGTTCTGTCAATTTGTTTTACTTCGGTCACAAGAAAATGCTGTTTTTTTTAATAATATTATTTGGTTTGACGACGCCAAATTCACAAAAATAGATTGTTTAATCGACGCAATTCCCACTATTGGAGCGGCTCAAACATACATCCATTTAGAGAATTAAATTTTCGTGAGTCTTGGCAGTTTAACGTGTATTATGCTATAGGAAATGACGGCATCGTCGCCCTAGAATTCTACCAAGATAATCTGAATGGTAAGTTAGCCATTTTTGAAGACTTCTACAAGATACAAAATACTTTTTTAACTTATAGGTGAGCGCTACTTCGACACCTTGAGAAATCTAGAAGTGAACTATTTAGATAACTTGCCGCTGGCTGATTATAGAAATATATTTTATCAACATTATGGGGTTTCTCTACATTGTAGTCATTTAGTTAACAATCATCTGCAAAATATGTTTTATGGTCAATGGATAGCCACATCTTCAGACACCTCGCTCCCCCGACCTAACAGTACTTGAATATTTTTATTTGAGGGACAATCACAAATGAAGTATACAACACCGCAATAATCACTATGGAAGATTGCATGCAAAGCCTCAGAAAAGCATTTAAAGAACCTAATCTTGTCAGTAAGAAGAGCTACTTATGAAGAGTTCCTGTTGAGGTGCGAAAAATGTTTGGAAATTCAAGGGCGTCAATTTGAACATTTACTCTTACTCTTAATAATTTTTGTAACTTTATTTTATTAACAACTGGTTTATTTCTATTTTTTTTAGCTTTTATAGATCCAAAATTCTTGAAGTTTTTTATAATCTTTTTAACAGTTGGTTGGTTTCTGTTTCTTCGGATATCGGATCGCGAATGTATCGCATGTTCTTGAAATAACTCTATCACATTCTCCATAAATAATAAATAAGTTTAAATAATCTTCGTACATGTAATTTAATCGCCCCGGTACGATTATTATTAATAAATGTCAGATGGCAAGAAACAGTGACAATTCTGTAGGGTTCGATTGTTTTATTTTGTTACGTCTCGCCGTCATGGCCAACTAATAACAAAACTTAAAAGCCTTATATCATTTTTACAGTAGAAAAATATTAAATTGCCAATATTTTCAAAATTACAAATTTTTGGAATAGGCAACCTTATACAAAGTTACCCTTATTTTTAATGCTTAATATGATAAAATTATAAAAATAGGTGCTTTCTATTTGAAAAAACTGACTTTTGACGATTTTTTAAATATAATTTTTATTCTTCTTTTTTGACCATTCTTTACTAATAATTTTTAAAATATCATAAAAAGAGTACTTAAGTCGATCTTCGTCTACAACAAAACTAACCCAAATTAAATAATAAAGACTTCCTTATAGGAAAAATTTCTAGTTAAGTTTTGGTCTCTAAACGTCGTTTTTGACAAAAATTTAAATATGTCCAAAACGTTGAGACTTAAGTACAGAACATTATAAATGAAATATGTTTAGAATTTTACGTAGAAGTCAAAAATGCAATAATATATGGGGTGTTCAATTAAAAATAAGCAAGCTGACATCTACTTCCGGTATAACCGGAAGTGCCGCCATCTTGAAAATATTTTGACCAGCTGTCCTTCATGCACGTTAGTAAACTGTAAAATTTTCGAATTCTTCCTAATTATAGTTTTCCTAAAATCAATCGATAAATTTCCGGGAGAACCGCCCTATATGTATATATATATATATATATATATATATATATATATATATATATATATATATATATATATATATATATATGTATGTATATGATATTAGTGACAGACCTGAGTGATTCTGGTTCATTTAAACTTTTATCTGTTGGTTTTATGTTGGTATGATCTTCAAGGCTGGACTTTAAATTTCTGTCGACATTTTATATAAAATTATTCCACTTAAAGGTATTAAATAGATAAAGTAAAATGTAAAATTCCCGTGTAGGATTTGTTAGTGGGGAATGCCTCTCAAATCTCAGTGGTACCGAGGAAATAAAATACTCGGGGCAGACCAATATTTAGCACACCAGCAAAGCGAAAACGTTTTCAGGGGAGGATGGTTCGATAAGTTCTCGGCCTGAACCAGAGAGGGCGCTGGTGGGATCAAATACCTATAATATTTTGTAAGCATTAACCTTGAGATGAAGCCCTGCAAAGTTTCAGATGTTTGCCTTCATTTGCTTGTTTGTGGGGATCGAGTGAACACGTAAGGTTCGATATTTTGTGAAAGATGGATAAAATTGAAGTTCAAGCGGTTATAAAGTATTTTGTTTTAAAGGGCTGAACTCCTACGAACATTAAAAATGAATTACATTCTACTTTAAAGGATTCTTCTCCTTCGTTGTCGACAGTAAAAAAATGGGCTGCTGCATTTAATCGTGGTCGTACATCAATTCAAGGTGATGAGCGCTCGGGACGCCCAAAAACCGCTACAATTGAGCAAATTGTCACAAAAATTCACAATGTCATACTTCATGACAGCCGACTGAAAGTACGAGAGCTTGCTGGTATAACAAACATTTCGATGTTTGTTTGAAGGTCATAGACAATGATGTTTCTTGCGAAGTAGTACGACTTCCATTGTCTTTATTTTTGTTGAATATCACCACGTTTCGGCTAGTAGTTTTCTCTAGCCGTTTTCAAGTGAAACTAAATAAATCCCTTAGCTACATAACTATTTATACTAAAAGTAAATGCAGTAGAGTATGACTGAGATGGGTGCAGTCATGCCTGCTATGGCAAAATCATACTTTTTTTTATGTTCCATTTAGTTTTAGTTGACAATTACTAAGAAGTGGTTTCCACACTTCTCTTATATCTAAAGATGGTTTACTAAAACAACTCGAGTTCTGATGTATAACCGCGGCTTCTTTGAATTTCCGTTTTCTCCGATGTTGTTCTCGGTGTAGTATTTTAGCTTCAGACCATGAGTGGTGTCCATGAGTCCAGACATGGTTGGCGGCACCAGATTTTTCTGTTTCTCCTCGAGATGTGCATTTTTGGTGTTTTTTGATCAATACGTCAAGAGGTCTCTTTGTTTCGCCAATGTAGGAATTGCTACATTCACATGGTATCTGATATATAAAGTTCTTCATGTCTCTTTGAGTTGTTGGTTTAACCCTAGTGAGCCGACTTCTCAGAGAGTTATTTGAATTGAAAACAACGTTGATTTTATATCGTTTTCCTATCCTTTTAACTTTTCCTGAAATGCCTTTAACATAGGGGATGTTCAATACAGGTTTTCGTTTTTCATTCGTTGTCGATATTGTTCTATTTCTGCGTTGTTCAAGAAATGTATCCACTAGATATACTGGGTATCTGTTGGCTGTCAGATCATTTTTAATATAATCTATCTCTTTCATCAAGTTCTCGTTGGAGTTGCAGAGAGTTAGGGCTCTATCTACGAGATTTCTTATAATTCCTTGTTTGGTGTTGTTGGAGTGATTAGATGAATAATTAAGGTATTGTCCTGTGTGCGTGGCTTTTCTGTAAACCGAAGTTCTAATTTGTCTGCCATTTCTTTCAACCAAGACATCTAAGAATGGTAATTTACTTTCTACTTCTTTCTCCATGGTGAGTTTAATAGTTGGGCTGATATTGTTGAGATGAAGAGAAGAATTAAAGAACACCAAAAATGCACATCTCGAGGAGAAACAGAAAAATCTGGTGCCGCCAACCATGCCTTGACTCATGGACACCACATAAAATGATCTGAAGCTAAAATACTACACCGAGAACAACACTGGAGAAAACGGAAATTCAAAGAAGCCGCAGTTATATATCAGAACCCGAGTTGTTTTAGTAAACCATCTTTAGATATATAAGAGAAGTGTGGAAACCACTTCTTAGTAATTGTAAACTAAAACTAAATGCAGCATAAAAAAAATATGATTTTGTCATAGCAGGCATGACTGCACCCATCTCAGTCATACTCTACTGCATTTACTTTTAGTATAAATAATCATATAGCTAAGGGATTTATTTAGTTTCACTTGAAAACGGCTAGAGATAATTACTAGCCGAAACGTCGTGATATTCAACAAAAATAAAGACAATGGAGGTCTAACAGATATCTACTACTTCGCAAATATTTCGATAGATCGTGCCCACTATATTTTACATGATGTTCTTGTCATGAAAAAGCTTTCTGCGGAATGGATCCCACGTTTGTTAACAGTCGACCAAAAACCCCGAATAGACACTTCGCAAGAGTGTTTAGATTTATTCCGACGTAATCCTGCTGAGTTTCTTCGACGTTTTATAACTGCAGATAAAACATGGATACACCATTACACGCCAAAGACAGAGCAGCGGTCTAAACAGTGGGTGGGGACAGGTGAAGCGCGCCAAAAAAAAAAGCAGAAACGGTTCCGTCTGCAGGAAAAGTCATGGCAACAGTTTTTTGGGATTTACATGGCGTGGTGCTTATAGACTATTTAGAACAAAGCAAGACCATCACCGGGGGGTATTGCGCTTCACTACTGAGCCTTTTGCAGCATGTGATTAAGGCTAAAGGCCCACATCTTGCCAAAAAAGTGCCCTTTCATCAGGATAACGCGCCTGCACACAAATCTATGGTTGTTGCTGCAAAATTTCATGACCTACGTTTCGAAGTGTTCTCAAATGCGCCATATTCGCCGGATCTAGCTCCCAGCGATTACTTGCTCTTCCCAAACTTGAAAAAATGCCTCGCTGGACGAAAATTCCCTTCAAATAACGAGGTCAGAGCAGCGACAAGCGCTTATTTTGCAGAGTTGGACAAATCGCATTATACTACGGGTATTAAAATGTTAGAACATCGTTGGTCTAAATGTATTGAAGTACAAGGAGACTATGTTGAAAAATAAATAAAAACAGTTTCAAAAATCTTTTGTTTTCTTTATCAGGCCGAGAACTTATCGAACCATCCTCGCAAAATAGACAAATTATTAGTGATATTTAGTCGAAGTAAATTAAATTATTTCAATAATTGACTGCTATTTGCGTATAATCTAGGTAAAAAATTGATTTAAATTTAATTATTTCGTAGAAATTAAAAATATATTTATTAATATGTTTTATTTTAATTTACAATTTTTTTTGGAGGGGGGGGGGGTTGCGCAAACCAGCAAACTTAAAAAACCGCCACTGTTTCTAAATATAGAAATAACACATTAGTTTGACGAGGAAGATTTTCATGCAGAACAGTGAAATTAGGGTATTTCGGAGTAAGTCTATTAGTTTTTGTGACATACAGAACTGTATAAAATATTTTTGAATCGCCATCAATGTCACCACAACAAAAAAAAAACTAAATAGACAACTCATATAATAAATAATAGTTTTCACAAAAAATATTTTATTAAATGCATTCATCTTCACTAAAGCACACTTGCTAAAATTGACACCAATACTACATATGGTCATCTTAGAAATATCAGATTAGATTAAGAGATTATTTGATACTCAAATGGAAACGTAAAATTCTTAACCCAAAAAGAATAAAATAATATGTAAAGATAACACTAATCATGTCCAGTATTTGCAAATACTTAGTTGAACAAGCGAAAGTCCATGTCAACATCAAGTTATTATTCCTTTCGCAGACCGGTAATGTCCTAATTCAAATATGCATACTTGCGAACGTGCTTTTTACATTTTTTTGACTCCGTGAGAATGTAAAGTATTTTTGCAAATAAGGAAAATGATTACCCAGTCGAATCGGTTTTATGTGTGCCAAATTGAGAAATAAATACTTTCCTATTATTAGCATTTTTTTTTCAAAGTTTTTTCTCATGTGTTGCATAAACTTAAATTAAAATTTGCCTGTTTCAGCTAGGCCTAGCATAAAAGCAAGGAAGTACAGGATATCCCGAATTCAATAATTTGATGGGGTTTTTCGTTAACTAGTTAAGTTAGCAAAAAACTAATGTAGTGCTTGAACGAATGAATAAATAAGAGCACAAAGTATAACCTACAGAATGATTTCCGAAATGTGGAAGCACCTAAATATGTTAGGGACGAGTCCATTTATGTACACATTGGTGTCGATGCATTAATTATTTGACAGCAACCGTACTCATATTTCTGAACAGCATTTAATCTATGCTTGTGTTTATACAACACACAGCATAATCTCATAGGTCATATTTGAACTTGGTTGTATTTTTAGATTGGCGAAGTTAAGTTTGTGTGGTTCCCTTCTTCTTATTTGTTTCAATTATGCCTACAAAAAAGTTTTGCCTTGGATTCGCTAATGTAGTCTAAGACCCCGATGAAGAGACATGGCTCCACCAAAATTTTTTACATGTATTTATGTATATATATATATATATATATATATATATATATATATATATATATATATATATGTTTATGCGGCTTTCACGGATTCCTCCGTGTGAGATGCAATAGCAGTGGTCATATCCACATTATGCCGTTGTAGTGCTGAAATCACATTCAGCAAACATACAACTAAATGCATCTCCGCATGGAAATGAAGTAAAATGCGAACAGTGATTGCAAACTTCGCTCCATCATATCCTTTCAGTGTTAGAGGTTGCACAGTTTGGATGAATTGCTACAAAACACAATTCACCCTATTACACCACCATCGAGATGGTGGCCTACCTGTACCACCACACCGAGAAGAAAGTAAAAACTTACCTCCTCTGCTACAGTGATACGGCAGAGGTACATGTTTCGTCTCTTACTAGACTCATCAGGGTACCGACATGCACCTGTCTGTGCAAAGGACAGATCGGAAGGAAGCATGCAACACTGAACGCGGCTTCGCCGACCTCCCGCCGGATGGCGTATATACGTTTATGCGGCTTTCACGGATTCCTCCGTGTGAGATGCAATAGCAGTGGTCATATCCACATTATGCCGTTGTAGTGCTGAAATCACATTCAGCAAACATACAACTAAATGCATCTCCGCATGGAAATGAAGTAAAATGCGAACAGTGATTGCAAACTTCGCTCCATCATATCCTTTCAGTGTTAGAGGTTGCACAGTTTGGATGAATTGCTACAAAACACAATTCACCCTATTACACCACCATCGTGTGGTGGATATGACCACTGCTATTGCATCTCACACGGAGGAATCCGTGAAAGCCGCATAAACGTATATACGCCATCCGGCGGGAGGTCGGCGAAGCCGCGTTCAGTGTTGCATGCTTCCTTCCGATCTGTCCTTTGCACAGACAGGTGCATGTCGGTACCCTGATGAGTCTAGTAAGAGACGAAACATGTACCTCTGCCGTATCACTGTAGCAGAGGAGGTAAGTTTTTACTTTCCTCTCGGTGTGGTGGTACAGGTAGGCCACCATCTCGATGGTGGTGTAATAGGGTGAATTGTCTTTTGTAGCAATTCATCCAAACTGTGCAACCTCTAACACTGAAAGAATATGATGGAGCGAAGTTTGCAATCACTGTTCGCATTTTACTTCATTTCCATGCGGAGATGCATTTAGTTGTATGTTTGCTGAATGTGATTTCAGCACTACAACGGCATAATGTGGATATGACCACTGCTATTGCATCTCACACGGAGGAATCCGTGAAAGCCGCATAAACGTATATACGCCATCCGGCGGGAGGTCGGCGAAGCCGCGTTCAGTGTTGCATGCTTCCTTCCGATCTGTCCTTTGCACAGACAGGTGCATGTCGGTACCCTGATGAGTCTAGTAAGAGACGAAACATGTACCTCTGCCGTATCACTGTAGCAGAGGAGGTAAGTTTTTACTTTCTTCTCGGTGCGGTGGTACAGGTAGGCCACCATCTCGATGGTGGTGTAATAGGGTGAATTGTGTTTTGTAGCAATTCATCCAAACTGTGCAACCTCTAACACTGAAAGGATATGATGGAGCGAAGTTTGCAATCACTGTTCGCATTTTACTTCATATATATATATATATATATATATATATATATATATATATATATATATATATATATATATATATATATATATATATTCTAAATTTTTTTCTTAAACCATCTTTCTATATAAATGTATGGTAACTTCTTTGGATTAGGTTTCAAAAATTAATACTACTATTCTGTGCTTGACGATAAAGGCAAAGTGGGATAACTTAAAAAGCTTTACCACTTTAAACCTAGAAACCTTCACTGAAGCCATAAATTTGACATTAACCAACAATTACTTTCAATATCAAGATACATACTATCAGCAGCTTGATGGTTGCGCAATGGGCTCACCAATATCATCTACAGTAGCACAGTTGGTCATGGAATATCTGGAAGAAAATGTCATAGAAAAACTTAATATACCGATTCAATTTTTCAAGAGGTACGTTGACGACTGTCTAGCAGCTGTCCCCGAAACTGAAATAGACACCATAATAAATCCATTCAACAATTTCCACCAAAAGATGCAATTTACATCAGAAGTCGAACAAAATGGAACAATAAATTTCCTTGACCTCACACTAGTTCGAAATTATGAAAGTAAAAAGATTGAGATGATGTGGTACACAAAAGATACATGGTCGGGACGCTACCTTAACTATCAATCACATCATCCGAAACCCCAAAAGATCAGCGTAATAATAGGTTTGACTGATAGAGCTTTAAGCTTAACTTCGCCGACGAAATATCGTCAAGAAGTTTTAAAGAAAGTCAGACAAATCCTGCGTGATAACAACAAACCTACAAACTGTATAATAAGAACGCCCTTACACAAAATAATAATAATAACAACCCAAAAACATATGTTGCGTGTGTTGAGTGTGCGTTTGTGACCATGTTTGTTGTATTTTGTTTTTATTTTAGATTATACTTTTGAAAAAGCCCACTACGTTGGGCGAAATGTCAAGCACAGAATAGTAGCATTAATTTTTGAAACCTAATCCAAAGAAGTTACCATACATTTATATATATATATATATATATATATATATATATATATATATATATATATATATATATATGTGACTTTCAAAAAGTTTTACTTTTAGGAATTATGACAGTCTAATATAGTTACTTTTTAAAATTATTTTCATATTATATAGGATGTCCCAAAAGCTCTGAAAGTATCAAAGTTGTAATTTTTTTTTTAAATAGAACCCCCTGTATATTATTACATTTTTGGATATTCCAAACAAAATAAGTGCCTATTTTAATAACGGTTATAGTACCTAAACTTTAAAGATTTTTAAATAATTTGAATTTTGACAAAATCTAACCTAATTTTGTTGTTTCAAGTACTTAAGAAGTATTTCAGTTATGTACTCGAAATTTACAATGAAGTATAAGAATAGATCATATTTTATTTCCCAATTATAATAAACTTGCTATATTATACAGAGTGCCTAAAAATTAAAACTAATCAAATAAGAAATTTAAGTGGCTTTCACTTGATTAATTTAAAACGCTATACTTTTTACCTTACCAGAAAACCTGCCTTTTCAATACCTAACAAATGGTATCAGGGTGTTCTATAGCTGTCTTTGCGTTTTCACAGAATATAGTCGTTTTTTGCACCATTTTGTGTTTTTTGAATAGATGTTCTAACGTATCTAGCTGCCTGACATTTAAAAACGTCAAATAATTCATTTAATCTGTCAGTTTAGTCTGCAAAGCCTGATGCTATAATAGCGATATTATTTTTTGTAACTCTGAAACTTCATTTATTGAAATTAATTATTTGAATATCGTTGTGTTATTGCTTTGTCGAAATGAAGATTTATCCAAAGGAGGACCCTATTGATATACTTTTTATCCTTGGAGAATGTCATCAAAATTGTTTTTTGGCTTCTCGAATCTATGCTCAAAAGTTTCCTGAAAGAAACCATCCTAACTCAGCCATTTGTGAGACTATTAAACCAGTTTCGGGAAAGTGGAAGTGTCAGTTATAAAAAACTTGATATAAGAAAACCTGTCACTGAGGATGAAGAAAATGTTTTTACTGTACTTGGTTCAGTGATTGAAAATCCCAATATTAGTCAGAAACATATATCCGACAATACCAACATTAGCCAAGCAAGTGTTTCAAGGATTCTTAACAAATACAGATTTCACGAAAATTATTTTGATAACCGAACTGATTTCTGCATGTGGGTGTTAGATAAAGGAGCATAAAATGAACAGTTTTTTAATAATGTGTTATTTAATAATGAATGCATTTTTCATAACAATGGTTTCGTGAATAGACACAACTTCCATTACTATTCTGATTCAAATCTGCAAGAATACAGAGTTACTATATATATATATATATATATATATATATATATATATATATATATATATATATATATATATATATATATATATATATATAGGTGGTCGGTTAATGTGTGGGGAGGAATACTGGGTTCATACTTTTTTTGGAGGACCTTTAAATTGTATAATGTTTCGCCATTTTCTTCCACATTAACTTTCAGTGTCATTAGAAGATGTCCTTTCAAATATTAGAATAACTATGTGGCTTCAACTGGATGGAGCTCTGCTTCATTATCATCACGAGGTTCGCCAATTTTTAAATGTCAACTTTCGAAACAGGTGGATTGAGAGGGATGGATTTCAAAATTGGCCCCCGAGATCTTCAGACTTAACTCCACTAGATTTCTTTTTATGGGGATACATAAAAAAAAATGTCTACAATGCGCCCCCGACAACACCACAAAATATGAAAATACGCATAAGAGGCGCTTTTTAAACTGTAACCCCGCAAATGTTGCCCAGAGTTAGCAGTGGTTTCGAAAAAAGAATATGTAAGTGTTCGGAAATGGATGGTCAATATTTCGAACATCTACTATAAATATTTTGTTTTTGTTTTATGCTATCGTCATTGAACTTCTATTCATAAAACATAAAATGGTGCAGAAAATGATTATTTGGCGTATTCTGTGTTAACTTAACTATAGAGTACCCTTATACCATTCGATGGGTATTTAAAAGGTATATTTTCTGGTAAGGTAAAAAGTATAGCGTTCTATTTAAATTAATCAAGTTATTACAGCCACTTAAATTTCTTATTTGATTAGTTTTAATTTTTGGACACCCTGCATAATATAGCAAGTTGATTATAATTGAGATATAAAACATAATTTATTTTTTCACTTCACTGTAAATTTCGAGTACATAAGTGAAATACTTCTTAAGTATTTGAAATATGAAAATTAGGTTAGATTTTGTCAAAATTCAAAATAATTAAAAACCCTTAAGGTTTAGGTACTATAAATCTTATTAAAATAGACACTTATTTTGATCGGAGAATCCAAAAATGCATTAACATACAGGGGGTTTTATTTAAAAAAACAAAACTTTGATACTTTCAGAGCTTTTTGGGACACCCTGTGTAATATGAAAATAATTTTTAAAAGTAACTATATTAGACCTCTCTATATCCGAAAAGAAAATCTTTTTGAAAGTCACGTATTTCAGCCGCAATATTCCATGCCGGATAGGGTGAATAACACATTTATATATATATATATATATATATATATATATATATATATATATATATATATATATATATATATATATATATATATATATATGGATATGTATATATATATATATATGTATATGTATATATATATGTATATATATATATATATATATATATGTATATATATATATATATATATATATATATATATATATATATATGGATATGTATATATATATATATATATGTATATGTATATATATATGTATATATATATATATATATATATATATATATATATATATATATATATATATATATATATATATATATATATATATATATATATATATATGTATATATGTCGGATATTCTCACGGGTATGATGTGTAATCGAAGGTTTTCGGGCATCCTGAATCGAATCTGCCCGCATAACTTTTCTAAGAATGAGATCGCTTGTCTCTAATCTAAATTTAAAATTTCGCCAAAGAATGGTTAAATGTTATATCTGGTCAGTATTGTTGTATGGAACGTAGGTGTGGACACTGAAGGCTACAACGATTAATCATTTGGAGGCATTTGAGATGTCGTTGCATAGGCGAATGCTTCGAATACTCTGGGTAGCTACATAGACTAATATAACGGTTTTAGATCGAGCAGATGCCACTTGTGAATTGCTGACAACTCTAAAATGTAGAAATCTAGCATATCTTGGTCATATTCTCAAAGGCGATCGGTTCATAATTCTTTAATTGGTAAGAAAGGGTAAAGTTGAAGGTCGAGGAAGTGTAGGAACAAAGCAGATCTCTTGGCTGAGAAACATCCGAGAGTTGACAGGAATATACAGTACTGAACAACTATTTATAATAGAAGAGAACCGTGATCAACTCACATTGTAATTGCCAACGCTAGGGGTCTTGACATGGCACAGGAAGAAGAAAAAGAATATAAAATAATCTAGAAAAGTCATATTAGGAGAACGAGGAGGCCGCGGAAAAGATCCATTGTTGGGAAACCACTTGTCATAAAATGTTGCTTGTAAGAAGTTGGTAACTGGAACCGTTCTGTGTGGTGGAACGTCATCATATTGGTAAAAATTTACCTGTTCCGCCAGAGACAATTGCTTAAATATTGATTATCTTCAATATTCAAGAATCTTTCTCCTATAAAAGTTAATACATAATTTAAAATTTGGACATAATTTGCTTTGTATTATTAATGAGTTTACAATAAAATTTTCTTCGCAAAAATAAAGTTTAACTATTCTATTATTTTTTACCGCACAGAATACGTTAAATGACCAGATTTCTTGAAAATTAAATATATTAAATAAGGGTGGAAGTTGTGTTTCAAGAAAATTCTATGTATTAAATTTTTTTGAGATTCCTGTTCTAGGGTAACTTGTCTTAACGATCTCATAGGATATGCCGCAAAATGTCCCAGAACTGTTGATATTTTCATCATTGAGAATTGGTTTCCTTTTATGCATTTTTGCCTTAAAAGTGACAAAATTTTTGTTTAACACTGTCCTGTGACCGCTTTTGTTTCTATGGATTTCAGATCTCTGGCATGTTTTGATAAAACACAAGAGATAGTGATATTTCTGTAGTGCTCTATTGTTTTGTTTCGTCGCGTATCGCCTTTATGGCCAACTAATAACAAAATTCAAAAGTCGAATAGCGTTTCTACAACACAAAAATGCGAATTCGACCATATTTCGCAAACTTCTACAGTAAACCAAACGAACGAACGGATGTATTCCCGGATTAATACTGAATCATATATATATATATATATATATATATATATATATATATATATATATATATATATATATATATATATATATATATATATGTATATATGTCGGATATTCTCACGGGTATGATGTGTAATCGAAGGTTTTCGGGCATCCTGTGTATGTGCTGAGTCCCTCTCAGGACTGTAAGGCAGCTGACGTTTCGGTGAAATCTCATACGCCATACAGTGAGCTTTGAAAATGGTGAATGAGATTTCACCGAAACGTCAGCTGCCTTACAGTCCTGAGAGGGACTCAGCACATACACGGGATGCCCGAAAACCTTCGATTACATATATATATATATATATATATATATATATATATATATATATATATATATATATATATATATATATATATATATATATATATATGATTCAGTATTAATCCGGGAATACATCCGTTCGTTCGTTTGGTTTACTGTAGAAGTTTGCGAAATATGGTCGAATTCGCATTTTTGTGTTGTAGAAACGCTATTCGACTTTTGAATTTTGTTATTAGTTGGCCATAAAGGCGATACGCGACGAAACAAAACAATAGAGCACTACAGAAATATCACTATCTCTTGTGTTTTATCAAAACATGCCAGAGATCTGAAATCCATAGAAACAAAAGCGGTCACAGGACAGTGTTAAACAAAAATTTTGTCACTTTTAAGGCAAAAATGCATAAAAGGAAACCAATTCTCAATGATGAAAATATCAACAGTTCTGGGACATTTTGCGGCATATCCTATGAGATCGTTAAGACAAGTTACCCTAGAACAGGAATCTCAAAAAAATTTAATACATAGAATTTTCTTGAAACACAACTTCCACCCTTATTTAATATATTTAATTTTCAAGAAATCTGGTCATTTAACGTATTCTGTGCGGTAAAAAATAATAGAATAGTTAAACTTTATTTTTGCGAAGAAAATTTTATTGTAAACTCATTAATAATACAAAGCAAATTATGTCCAAATTTTAAATTATGTATTAACTTTTATAGGAGAAAGATTCTTGAATATTGAAGATAATCAATATTTAAGCAATTGTCTCTGGCGGAACAGGTAAATTTTTACCAATATGATGACGTTCCACCACACAGAACGGTTCCAGTTACCAACTTCTTACAAGCAACATTTTATGACAAGTGGTTTCCCAACAATGGATCTTTTCCGCGGCCTCCTCGTTCTCCTAATATGACTTTTCTAGATTATTTTATATTCTTTTTCTTCTTCCTGTGCCATGTCAAGACCCCTAGCGTTGGCAATTACAATGTGAGTTGATCACGGTTCTCTTCTATTATAAATAGTTGTTCAGTACTGTATATTCCTGTCAACTCTCGGATGTTTCTCAGCCAAGAGATCTGCTTTGTTCCTACACTTCCTCGACCTTCAACTTTACCCTTTCTTACCAATTAAAGAATTATGAACCGATCGCCTTTGAGAATATGACCAAGATATGCTAGATTTCTACATTTTAGAGTTGTCAGCAATTCACAAGTGGCATCTGCTCGATCTAAAACCGTTATATTAGTCTATGTAGCTACCCAGAGTATTCGAAGCATTCGCCTATGCAACGACATCTCAAATGCCTCCAAATGATTAATCGTTGTAGCCTTCAGTGTCCACACCTACGTTCCATACAACAATACTGACCAGATATAACATTTAACCATTCTTTGGCGAAATTTTAAATTTAGATTAGAGACAAGCGATCTCATTCTTAGAAAAGTTATGCGGGCAGATTCGATTCTGCATTTAACTTCTTTATTTGGGTCACGCTTTCAGTAATATAACATCCAAGGTACTTGAATTGGGAGACTCTTTCAACCATTTGTCCATTTGTTAGCAGTACAGCGTCTGGATATGGTAGAGGACTGAAAATCATAAATTTAGTTTTAGCAGCATTTATGTTGAGTCCCATTTCTTTCCCAACCCTATTGACAAAATCTAAGAGTTGTTGTAGACCCTGAAGGCTATCACTTATGATATAACGACATAACGAATCGTTTTTTCGCTCCTCGTTGATCTTAACCGTAAATAGTTTGTTATTTAGGGCTTCCTTAAAAACTTTATCCGAATATAAATTAAGTAGCAATGAAGAGAAATTCATCCCTGACTTATTTTGTATAAGGAACGATAAAAAGCATCGTTTATTATAATCCAGTGACAACGATGGAGGACTGTATGGCAAGGGTAATGGACGCGTTCGAAAGTTTATCTCCAGATTCAATTAGAGCGGCCACCCGTGATGAACTAACTTAGAGATGTGAAAAATATTTCAAAGTTCAGGGTGGAAATTTTAAACATTTTTTAAAATAAGTTATTTCTTTGTGTAGGTAAACCGTTAACATTTTTACAATTCAAAAATGTTAAATTGAAAATATTTCAAAAACTGCAAATTTTTGGAATAGGCAACCTTATAGAGCATCACCCTTATTTTGAATGTTAAATAAGATAGTATAATAATAATAGGGGGTTTAGATTTAAAAAAAAATGACTTGTTAACGATTTTTTTGAGTTAATATTTAATGTTAGTTTTTGATCACCCTGTATTTATTTAATATCAAAATATCAACACAGCCCACTAAAGTAGATCCCCTTCTAGATGAAAATTAACCCCCTATTAAATAATAAGGGCTTTCATATAGGAGAAATTCATAGGCTTGTAAACGCCATTTTGACATAAAATTTACAATACGTCAAAAAGAGTTAGATTTAGGTACAGGAAATTATACATGAAATATGTGTATAATTTTGCATAGAATCTAAAAATAGAATAACATATAGAGTCTTCTATTTAAAATAAGCAAGGACGCATCAAATTCTGGTGTAACCGGAAGTGCCACAAACTTGAAAATATTTTAGCCGAATTGCCCCTATCGACTTTAAAAATTGCCAAAAATTAAAAATTTTCCAAATTCTGTTTTCCAAGAAATCGATCGCAACAGTTCGTCGCACCCTGTATATTGATCATAATAGTTCAGGTATGTTCGAATTGTTGACATGATCGAATACAAAATGTTGTTAATTTTTACTAAATTTTACATGATTCAGAAGCTCCGGTGCATAATGTATCTAGATCTGTGGAGTTGTTTAATCTAGTTTATCACATATCAAAGATATCCAATTTAAATCTAGTCAGTGCAGGTAAACCATAACATCCCCATTTGAATATAAAACAGGCCTATTTGAATTAATTCCAGGCATATGTCGGCTCCGCAATGACCATTTCGGACATGAGACGTCATATAAATTATGAAATACACGTCGCGGTATCTATTTCCATTAAATCGAGCAGCTTTGACCTGCCGGCGACTGATGCATGTTTACTATTTTGTGTTCCAACTTTGACTAGATTTACATAAGAACATCTATAATGAAAAGAGAATCCTGCTGATTTCAAACTATGATCTGACTATAATGGATGTCGCTTAAAATCAGAAATTGAAGCTGGAATTAAAACACGTTTTGTATTCTTTACTTGCTGTTTACAGTCACCTCTCCCGTCATTTTGTTGTGTATTGCGTTCTTGTTTGATAATGCGCACAACATATAAATTATTTTCTCTCTTATCATTAGTAATTTTTGTCCTTTTTATGTCTTCTCTAATTAACTTAAAATATTCCCTGTTAAACTCAAAATTCAATATCTAGACTTTCCGGATATTTCTATTATTTGCACAAAAATCCTAGAAATTGTATTTGAATTTAAATGAATATTATTACAACGAATACATTCTAAATTCCGCAATCAAACACATACAAAACACAGATATTTTAGAAAATACAAAAGTTTTTTAAAATATAGTATTTTTGTAAGAACAGTGAACTCTCTCTTGAATGGACAGCACTTGTGTAGCATAAAGTGTCCTTTGAATGGAGGTGTCCGTTGAATGGAGAAAATAAAATAAACTTCAAATATTTAAACATGTATATTACGTATATGTAGTCAATGTTTAAATGTTAGTTAGCAAAAACACAAGTTTTTAATACTAAATATGTATATAACCTATGTATATGTAATTAAAATTTGCACATAAATCATTTGTTATTTAAAAAAAAACTTTCAAGGGTGGTTTGCTTAAGGCCATTTAATTTATTTTTAACAATTTGGGTTTCTACTGAACTTACAGCTTGGGAGACTTGTTGTGCAATGTTAGAATTTCCCTGTAATACAAAAAATGTTTCAATGTCTTTTAGTTTTTTGTAGGCTTCATTAATGTCTTTTATATTCGAAGTATTCGTTTCTTCGTCGTCACTTTCACTTTCAGATAATGTTTCAACAACCTGATTCACCTGAAACTCACGTACACACTCTTGAATACTTAAATCGGGATTTTCAGTCAACAAAGTTCCATCAATTTCCGTATAACTTAATAAATCAATGGAAAAGTGTTTGTTTTTTTTCCATAATTCAGAAAGTGGCAGATCGTCCTCGGAATCTTCTTCAGGCTCAACGTTGTCCTGTGTACCGAATCCAGCTTTAAGAAAGCAATTGTTGATAGTTTTCGGTTGTACTTCCTTCCATGCAGTTACAGTCCAAATCAAGGCATTGGTAACGTTAATAGACTTCTCAAGTTCCCCTATAGAATCAGACTCTTCTATCGACGATAGCAGTCTTCGGATCAATAACTTTCTGTAGTAGCTTTTGAAACATTTTATAATCCCCTGATCGAGGGGCTGGCATTCAGATGTAGTATTAGGCGGCAGAAATATCAATTTAACATTACATAATACAAGTTGTGGATGAGACGCAGCATTGTCTAGGAAGAAAAGTACTTTTCGATTTTCTCTCTGCATTTTTCTGTCAAATTTATTTAGCCAATCTGTCATGATTTCTCTTGTCATCCATGACTTCTTATTTTAATACCATTCGATAGGTAATTTTTCTACATAGGAGTTCTTGAAACAACGAGGATTCTTGCTTTTTCCAATTACCAGTGGCTTTTCTTTGTTTCCAATCATATTGGTGCAAAACAGAATTGTGAGTCTGTCTTTGGAAGCCTTACCTCCAGTGCATTTTTCTCCTCTCAGAGCATATGTTTTGTTAGGCAAGGCACGAAAAAATAGTCCCGTCTCATCTGCGTTAAAAATATCACGAGGAGAGTATTCTTTCATTATAGTGAGCAGTTTTTTCTTCCAGTCAGCAACCACTGATAAATCTACAGCCGCTGCTTTGCCACATATAGATTTGAAGGAAATATTGTGCCGCTTACAAAACTTCTCGAGCCATCCGCTGGAAGCCTTCATGTCAAAATTTAGTTCCGTTGCAACTTCTAATGCTTTTTCTTGAATAATTTTACCAGAAACAGGAATGTTTTTAGAACGCACTTTACAAAACCAATCGAAAACAATTTGATCTAATGCAGCACCCTCAGTTTTCAAAAATTTCCTTTTCTTTTCGGTGTTTCCGCTCTCAGAAAACTGCTTAATTATATCACTCTTACGTTTTAAAATTTCACTAGCTTGACTTTTTCCAATTCCAAACTTTTCTGCTAACTGTCTAACACTTAACTTATTCGTATCCGCATAATGGATTACATCGACTTTTTCTGCCAAACTTAAAAACTTTCTTTTGTTGGTAGCCATGTTATTCGCGTCACAAAACGTTTATGCAACTAAAATGATATTATCCTTTCCGCAGCAGTTTTAACAATACGTACATAATAAAGTAAAATGTGCTTAATAGAATTCACGTGCACCAATAAAATTCCTTGGAAAACCCTAAAACCCTAATTACCTACCAATATACCTGGCTGCCGCCTATTTTGTGGGTATTTACGCAAATAAAATGTGTCTTTAATAAAATTTAAAATTTAGGCAAATATTGAAAGGAAAATAGTAAAATATTTGTCCGTTAGAATTATTTTTTATAAATAATTTACTGTCCGTGTCCGTTGTTGAGAGCGTCCATTGGAGGGAGGTTTAAAAGTACAGACTGGTATATACGAATGGTTTTTGTCTCAAAAATTGCCCATATAGAAGAGGTGTCCATTGAATAGAGGTGTCCGTTAAGAGAGAGTTCACTGAATATACTAAAACAGCGGCGTAATATCTATCGGCATGCGATAAGTTATAAAAATAAAACACTTTGGTTATTGCATAGATACAAATACATAAATAGATATTATGCACTTGAAAGTTTGTAATCACTTATCCATTTATTTGTTTTTAACAAAATGAAAGAAAAATTAACAGGTAAGTAAAAATAAAACAACATATTAAATACGTAAATAAACATGTATGAATACATAAATACAATATTAAATGTTCTTCTCGTATTGTAACGAAGTTACTAATTTTTTGGGCATGAGTATGTTCGCCGGGATTTAATTTATTTAATTTACATCCGAAAAATCTGATTCTTGCGGGCAAAGAACGTTAAAGGTTTCAAGATTACCGGTATATAATTAGATTTACCGCGCTATGCCGGGAAATATAATTTTCCGAGATTTTCAGAACGTTTGACCATAGTAATCGCGCGCCGCATACAGCAGTATTGTATGCGCGATCACCGCACGCCGTCACACGTCAGCGTAGTGGGGGCTCGGGCCGTCTATTTAAACCTGAGCAGACCATTATTTCGCTGAGAATTACACGTTCTCCACCCGGGTCAACAGTCCAAACGGACTGGACTGGGTCGCCCGCCGGACCGTGCCTTCCTGGTCTAGCAATGTAGGTGAGGCTAGGCTTGTGTGTATATGGTGTTTACCATACACTTCCTTCCTTACGTCCTACCCCGCTAATGGCCAGAATTGCCGAGGACCCTTATAAGAACGGGCAGTGTCGGTTTCTTTCCTACCGCTATTGGTCGACATTGTCGAGGACCCTTATAAGAACGGGAAATGTCGTTCCATCCTCCTGACGCTGTCGAGGACCCTTATAACAACGGGCAGCGTCCGTTCCTTCCTACCGTCACCGATACACACATGCACTAAATGCCGTCAATATTATCTTTGTTTCCGTATTGACCAGGAATTTATTTTACCGCTAGGTGCCCTCCGATGTCCGTTGACAAGGGCGCTAAACAACTGCCGCCCCGACGTTTGTCGCCGCCGCCGTATATAGAGATCACCGTCGCCGTATAGAGAGTCCGCTATCGCCGAACTATGCCGTGTATACCGCTGTCGGTCGAATTTTAATACGAAGCGCCGTGAACCGTGAACGCGGATTTTAGATACGAGGCGTGATAATTTGCGTACAAGCCGTCATGAATAGCGTCGTGAATGATACCGCCGGGTTATCGTCTTCAGCGCAATCGAACAGTATGAGCTACCGTGAACAGCTCTCAAAACATACTCCAGAGCGTTTTATTTGTTTACATTATTGTCCATCTTAGATTGTAAGTTAGTTTTAGGCCATGTCTTTGTATAAAAGAATGGAATACAGGATACAGGATGTTTTATAATCATTTGTTTTATTACCTAGTCCCATTTTTACCATTACATGTAACAATTGGCAGCCGGCAGCCAGCCCTAATACGCACAATTGACCCCTGGCTTGCCCTTTCTCTACTGTAACAAGCTGCCCGGTGCATAAGTGGGCCCTCGACCACATTAATCCCGAGGGTGGCGCCCGAGAACCGTCCACCGAGTGGATGTTTTGACCTTCAGGCAGTCAAACCGTTGACCAGTTGAGAGAGCAGGGATATCCCGAATATACGTAGATACCGCCGACCCGATACCTCTGAGCTGAGCATTTGACCGATGACTGTCTGCACGAGAAATATCCACTGACCGATGTTCCGCTGCCGTGAACGAAGCCGAACCGAAAAGCAGGACCTGCTCCCCGCCTACGTAAAAAAGCGTCATAGTATTCAAAATAAAAATTTAAAAGAAAACAAACCTCTTAAATTTCACTGTTTAAACTTTATCTAATAGGTACATACGTAGACACAAAACAAAATATAAACGAGATCAATAAACATCAATTAATTAATAAACCACAAAATAAATATTATTCTTAATAAGGAACGAAAACTTTCACGGCTTTGGTCAAATTGAAAATCATGGTTCTTGGGTTTAGACTGTGTTAAATTGGAATTATTATCCGATGCTTCGCCTACGATTGCACGATACATCTTCAGAGATCTTTACTCCATGAGGTTAGAACACTGAATGACTATCCAGGAGCAACAGCCCGGTATTTATACCCGACTGGTGCTCAGCGAACCGTGATCCAGCGTTACAATCTAATTTCCGCATATTCTATTAATATTTTTTGGATAAGAAAGCCGTTAAATCAAACAGCCTCAAGATTCCATGCCTCTAGGGACTGCCTAAAATACATAAAGAACATGTACCTCTACTTCCAATCGTCAGCCCAACATTTTCACTAACCTGTAAAATAGGTAAATTGATGTAGAATCCCTGTACATACATGATTCAGTTTCCATAATATCGGACATATTACGAAACACCAATATGGACTCCATCCTACTAGAATTAATTAAAGCAAGGAACTTTTTATGAACAGAAACCTAAATTTTGATGCAGATATGTAGATGATAGGCTAGTAGTTTGGCCGCATGGCACATATAACCTCCATAATTTCCTTAATCACCTAAATCAACAACACCCTAGCATAAAATTCACTATGGAAACTGAATGAAATGGTGCCCCTCCCTTTCTTGATGTACTAGTTCAAAGGAAAGATAATGGCAAATTAGGAGATTCTGTGCACAGAAAATCAACACATACAAATCGATATCTCAATGCAACGTCACACCATCATCCTTCTCAAAAACAATCCGTCATAAATTCTTTGATATATAGAGCACTTTGAATATGTGATGAACAATCACTGAAATCAGGAACCGAAAAACGGATTAATGCTCTGAGAGGCAACGGATATTGCGCTGAAGATATAAGACGTTCTATTAATAAATATATAAACCCAACTCTTCAACAAAATGTCATAAGTGTACCTTCTATGGGCAGTGTTGTCTTACCTTACATACACGGAACCACAGAGGAGATTGCCAGATTGCTCCGAAAATCAAACATATGGACACTTTTCAACACATGTAAGAAAGTTGGACAATGTTTGAAGTCTCCATGGGACGCAATTCCATTTTTTACAGAAGGCGTTTCCAAGATACCTTGTTATTGTGGTAAAGTGTATGTAGGTGAAACAGGACGATATATATCGACTAGGCTTAAGGAACATGAAATATGTATAAAAAATAAATAAATTGTACAATCTACAGTAGCTGAACACCAGCATTGCTCAGGTCACAATTTTAATGTAAAAAAAAACTAAGGTGTCAGTGTCTAGTTTCTTTAAACGTAAAATTAGATAATCAATCGAAATTTGTAAATATCCAAATATTATTAATAGAAATGTGGGTTACAGTATATATTGTGACATAATTTGATTATAGACTCTGGCCAATGACATATTGAGGTAGCGTTAATCATTTTATCTATAATCATTTTTTGCCCCATATTAATTAGTAACTATTTTAATAACCTACAAATAAATTTCACAGTAATAAAGACACTCTGGAAGTCTGGTCGTTCAACTGCTCTCTTGCAGCTTTAATACCAAACACTACGGTTATTAAAGCTTACCACAACCATGACTCAGATCTTCAGGACTCAGGAAAGGTTGCTAATTAGTTGGTCAGAAGACATCTCTTGTTTTGTAGGTCTCGCAAGAGCGCGCCCACGAGTTAATTCGCTTGAAGGTTTTAATTAAATTGAATAAAACAAGTTTTTCAAAACAACTTAGTCTATTAACAAAAAAATAGAATAAAAACGAACTATTTACAATGAGAAACTTAAAATTAATAACAATTACGAAAAAAACTAACATAATTGCTCTTTTCGGCCGTTATTTTAACCAAAAACGTAAAACCCAATTTTGAAATAACACGTATAAATAGCTTAATAAAATATTAAACAAAAAAAAAAGAAATAAAACGCGAAAAACAGCTATTTATATTACTTAATCGAACCGTATGAAAATCGCAAAATGCCCCACTAAAATTACACCCGATAATCCCTTAATTTCCCAAATTAAACAAAGACAAATCCAACAAAGAAAACCTTTATTCCCGCCGAATATACACTACGGCACTGTAAAGAACGGCACCGATCACTCTAATTCGACTTTCAGATTGGTACTAAAATTTACTATTCCTTAAAAGAGTGTCTTTGAAGCTTACACCCCCTCTCCCTCTGTTTCCCGTTTGTACCCATATTACCCGATGGAACCCGGTAAACGTCAATTTCTTTCCCTTAAAGTTCGAAGGTTTCGATCGTTACGTGCTGAGGGCGTTAGCTATTCCATACCGGATACTTGATTCACGAATTGACCTGTGAGCATCTTAAGCTTAATTTTTATATAAACACAATTGATAAAACTATTCTATTTCTCTCTATAACTAAAGGAATAAGATAATATAACGTCTGTGAAAAAACCTGAGTGCCCTTTTATTCATAATGCTGGTATTTGAATCATTCTTTCTTGCAATCAGGAAAAACAGACGCTACATACCTCCTTTCACAGATCAAACGTTATATTACAGTATAACGAGTTTATTTGATTATTCTTTTCTTTCCTAATAATGGGAAAATCGTTCAATATTTTAATACATTTTAACGGTATTTCATATACCATATGTTAAAAACTACCCTTCACACGTCGGATTTTACTTACATAATCAGAGTGGGATTATTTCGACAGATTTATAGGCAATTCTAAGAGAGGGTCTTTTAGGTCTTCATAAATTAACTGACTTTATGTATATTTTTTAAGAAAACATTTAAACGACAAAGATAATAAAAGTTAAGTTCTATAACTGATTTATTTTTTCTTTAGACTTTCGTGGATAGTGATAAAAAAATGTAACTACCTTATTCCCACGGAATATCTATTCACAGAGTGATTATTTAATTATTTATTTTAACAGAATATAGTTGACATTGAACAATGAAAAATAATTAATATTTGTTCCATTACAATATCACACGTGGAAATCGATTGTAAAGCTTGATCATGATTCGCCGAGCACCAGACGGGTATAAATACCGAGCTGTTGCTTCTCGATAGTCATTCAGTGTTCCAATCTCGTGGAGTAAAGATCCCTGAAGATACCTCGTAGATGAAACGTCAGGTGATAATTCCAATTTGACACGGTCTAAACCCAAGAACACTGATTTTCAAATATTATTCTTCTATAAAAAATCCTAAAATTATTTCCATTTCTTATTTTATATTTTAAAATTACACGGACGATAACTTCTCTTTTTATTTTTATATTTGTTGACCTAAAATATACACAACAGTTCTCTTCGGGAGATATTTGGTGCGATACTGAACTTGAACTGTGGAATTCATAGTTAGTTTGGTTGCCGATGCCGAATAATGCGACCTCTATCCTTAGGGTAGCAAGTTCGTGTATCGAGTTTTGATATATTTCTTTTTTAATTCACCGTCGCGCCACCGCATGGCGGTTTAATACAACATTTGTTGATTTGTGTTCGTCTTATGTTATTGAGTGAGTCATTGAGATGTCACCACTGTGTCTTATTTCCTATTTTTCAACCGTGAAATCTGTTTATGGGACATAGATACGAGATGATGGTTTGTACCGAATGCAATGGCCTGATGAGTCCCATACTAGGACAAAACAGCGCTGTCGTCATTTTTCGGACCCGGAGTTTTTCCATGTTCTTTGGAGATCTCCGCACTTTCTAGCATGAGAATAATATTTATCAACGGTCTTAGTCCGCATAGCCAAGAATTTCTTATTTTTAACCGACTTCTAAAAGAAGGGGGTTTTCAATTCGTCGAGTATTTATGTTGTTTCTTTTTTAGGTATGTACACCGATTATTCCGGAACGGCGGCACCGGTTTGAATGAAATTTTTACGTTATGTTTAGGAAGTTGCTGCGTTAGCTCTATATTTTTTTGAACGAAACTGGTGCAGTAATATCCAAGATGGCGCTGACAATATGGCGGCCAAAAAATTAATTTGGTCTTATTTTCTTCAAAATTGGTAAAGGGGAATTTTTGAGGTCGTACATAACGAATCTGAAAGGATTTTTAAAAAACAATATGGCGAACAAAAAAATTCAATTTTGTCTGATTTTCTCCAAAATTGTTGCGGAAGAGTTTTCGGGGTCGCACATAATGGATCTAAAATATTTTTAAAAAACTCAATATGGCGGATACAATATGGCGGACAAAAAAATCAATATTGTCCGATTTTCTCCAGAATTGGTACAAGGGAGTTTTCAAGGTCATACATAATTAATCTAAAGTTATTTTTAAAAAATTTAGGTTAGTTCAGGTTATTGGGGTATTTTTGTTAGTGTTGATTATGAATTTAAAATATTTTTTGGAAAACTCAATCTGGCAGATTCAATACGGTGTCCTAAAATTTTTACATTTTTCGATTTTCTCCCAAACTGATATAGGGGGTTCTTGAGTGTGTAAATTATAAATTTAAAAGTATTTTTTCAGGATTCAATATAGCAAATCCAAGATAGCGGACTAAAAATTTTATATTTTTTGATTCTGTTCAAAGGCGGGACTAAATCGTTTTTGAGGATGTAAATAGCGAATATAAGTCTAGAAATTTCAAATTTCTGGATTTCATCCAAAATTGGTACTAGGAGGCTTTGAAGGGTTTAGATTTAGATTAAATTAAGACGTGAAAATTATTTTTTTGATATTCAGTATAGCGGATGCAATATGATGGGTTGAAATTTTATCTTATTCGCATTTCTTCAGATTTGGTATTAGAGGGTTTTCGGGGTCGTGCATTACGAATATGAAGTTTATTTTTTACAACTATTAGGTTGATAAGATACATTATGAGAGACAGAAAATTTTACATCTTCCGATTTTGTCTAAAATTAATATTGTGGGGTTCTTGAGGCGTATACTAACTCAATATGCAGTCTAAAATATATCGAGCTAGGAAATTTACGTCTCAGGTTCTTTAAATATTGAAAATTGATATTGTGGGGTTCTTAAGGCGTATACAAACTCAATATGCAGTATAAAATATATCGAGCTAAGAAATTTACATCTCAGGTTCTTTAAACATCGATACTGGAAGGTTTTGGGGCCTATATTACCAATCTAAAATTAATTTGAAATTTAATATATATATATATATATATATATATATATATATATATATTGATACTTTAAAATATATATATATATATATATATATATATATATATATATATATATATATATATATATATAAATATAAAATATATTGGGGCCTATATTACCAATCTAAAATTAATTTGAAATTTAATATATATATATATATATATATATATATATATATATATATATATATATATATATATATATATATATATATATATATATATATATATATATTGCTACTTTAAAATATCGTTTCGTATTGACCACCCTAATTTCAATTAGATTGAATCGTTCTACTGTAAAAACATATTCCTCTATTGATAATTTTTGGAAAGCTTATTGTAATGAAGGGAGAAGTATAAAGTCCTATATAGTTGTGGATGTAATATAGTTGCTAATAACTTACAAATAAGTAAACCTACTCACGACACATCTAATGCAATACTCTTTGCGGACCCACAATACTATCGTCGACATATTTTAGACCGCGTCTTAGAAAATGTAGCAACTTTTTATAACTGGCATTTCTCCATACACAGATTGTTTTATGTGCATTTGTTAGACGAGAGGATACACCATATTCTATGGCATGTTGTTGATGGATTTATGATGGTTAACATGATACAGGAAATATAACATTCTTGATATAACGTTTTTTACATTTTTACTGTAATATTTTAATAAGTATCAAGCAAATGTGCTGATTGCCCAGCAACAGCACTATTTTAAAAATATTATCGAGTATATATAGTGGTTCAAAAAAAGTTTGACACCAAAGTTGTCAAAATTTAAATGAAATGTTCTGTAGATTATTGCGTATTTTGAAAGCGCAGACCAAACAAGGATAAGCTACTGTTATATTTCATACACCTAAAATAAGTCGTTTCTGAGATATTTAACTATTTTTATAATTGTTGACCAAAATTTAAGAGACCTACCTGTCTTGTCTATTCAAGCTAGATGTTTTAAAATGTATTGGCTTTTTAATAAAATAATTGCAATTTAGTGTAAAATAAAAATTATCTCAAGAATTAATAAAATCTTACATTTGATTTTTATTATTATTAAACCTAAATAACTTTTCTATTTTAAATAGAACACCCTGTATTTAATATCAAATTATTTTCATAAATAGCAAAATAATGGAAAAAATGTAAATTAATTATTGCGGCGTAATGATTCGCCAAAACCGTTCCAGATGAAAAAAATGAGAAAATTAGATAGATAGGAATGTAGAAATTAATTTTTTGCCATACCGAGTTTGTATTTTTTTAATACCTACTATAAGCCCGTACGAGAGTATATAACCACTTCCAGTAATTCCAGCTTTGCATAATCAGCTGATATAGCTGAACTATTATTGTTATTTTAATATTTGATAAGATGTTATGTTCGAAACAATGTTCTCGTGAAAAGAAAAAAGGTAATTATTTTTTTGATAACCTATTTAGTTTAAACGAGTTTGGAATATTTGGTTAATTTAAGTCACCCTTTTATGGCTGGTTTGTTCCGTCATATTCAAAAATCTGTCAAACATCATTTGCTTGAAGGTTTTTCTGTAGTGGTAGACCGGAATTATGAAATAAAGGTTTTTTGTTTTCTGACTGTCTGTGATCAAGCTGCTTTCAGATACAAATTACCTTTTGGGTTTGCTCAAGCATGTTTAAATGGATCTACAGAGCATTAATTTACTTGGCACGTGGTTTGTAAGAGGCTATAATTGAAACCATGAAAACTATCTTAAGTTGCTGGTCTAAATTATCTATTTTCTTTATCTAAATTACCTGTTGCGAAAGCGTTTCGGTAACCTAACAATGTTTTAAAAAGTTTACTGCCTAGTTTTATATTTGTTAGCATTATCATCAGGGTAAAACGCATCTGAAAGGTGCTTGCCATTGTGTAATTTACAAGGCCTGAATTCATTGAATGCTTATCTGGGGGAACTTTTACAAAAAATCTACGAGGCACATTGGATGGAAAAGAATAGATCTTAAAATATCTCTAACTGCATAATATCTTTAAGCAATAGGCTTAATCCTAATCAACTAAACAAATATTTAATCTCTTTATATTTCCATGTATATATTGATATAACTAAATTTGTATTCGGCTAACGTTTAATCAACTTTCTTATCAATATGGTTAGTTTTAGTATCTGAATATTATTGTTAATTTTAACAGGTCACATGATCACAGATTTTTAATAACTGTATCCAAAACTGTATATTTAACCTTTAGTGTAAATTAAAGGTAACATATTTCTTTTTATATACTACAGAATTAGTGTAAAAGAATTCTTGCTTTTGTTGATCACGTTTAAAATAATTTGAGTTTATTACACAGCTTATATTAGAACTTTTGCACGATTTGTGCCATAATAAAATTTTTCGATGCACTTAATTCAAATTTGTCAAAGCATTTTTACCTATCAGAATTTACAACCGTAGATAAAAGGTAAGAAGCCTTTAGAAGAAACTTTAGGTTTAGGGTATATATGCCTAATAAGCCAAATAGATATGGTATCAAAATATATGCGCTAGTTGATGACAAGCTATTCTATATTGCTAACATGGGAGTATATGTTGCCCAACAGTCACAAGAGCCTTATAAAGGTGACAGTAGTGTTATTTCTTTTGTTCCTAGGCTTTGTAAATCGATTTCTGGGACATAGAAATGTAACTGTGGACACTCTTTTTACTTGTACAGAAGTAGTGGAGAATTTTTAAGCGAACAAAAACCGACAATTCTTGAAACCACTATAAAAAATAAAAAAAATCTTCCAGCTCAATTTCCTCAGCCTGCTAGACCGGAAAAAACACATGTTGGGTTTTCAAGAAAACTCCATCATTGTTTCATATATACCTAAAAAAAAATTAAAATATTCTCCTTTTATCGACGCTACCCCACGATGATGCCATTGACGAAGCTATAGCAAAGCCAGAAATGATAATTACATATAAACAAACGAAAGGAGGGGTAGGTATAGTGGATAAAATGAGAGAAGCATATAACTGTGCCAGAGCTTCACGCCACTTGCCAATGATAATTTTTTATTCAGCACTAAATGTAGCTGGAATTATTTCCTTTATAATATCTAAATGTAATTAAAATTTTGAAAATAAAGTACCTAGAAGACTTTATTTGGAATCTCTTGGTATGGGATTACTAGATGGATACATTAGAAGAGGACCTATAAACAGATATATACCATGGTCCATAAGATTACGACTCAGAGAGATATGTGACATCGAAGTACAAAATATTTTACCGGATAATCAGCCTGAGGCATGAAGAAGTCGCTGTTTTTACTGTAATAGACAGAAAAATACCTACCAGGTTTAGTTGTCAAAGATGTCACAAATATTTAAGCCTGGACCATAGAAAATGTATCTGACAGGAATGCTTGGAAAATCTTTCAGCTAGTGAACATGCCGAAGAAGAAAGTTTGCTAAAAAAAATATTTTACAAAATATGTTTTTCCAAATAATTTTAAATATTTTTTATTCAGAATTAGTTATTTTTTAATAATTCATTTTTATGGTATTTATTTTTTTTGGAAAAATTTAATAGACAATTTTTATTTGTATTACGTTGGGATTACTGCCTATAAATATAAAATAAATATAAGTATGAAAATGAGTTTTATTTAATCCCAAAAAAAAATGCAAAAGTAAATTATTAACATGTTTTTCCATTTGAAAAGTCTATGTTGTTACTGTGGAATCTGAGACCGACGTTATACTTTGTGCCTGAAAGATTAATCGATTAAAAGTTCAGGTTTTTCGCAGAGATATATCCTCTTTATGGGATGTATTTGTATTGGATTTGTGGTTGTCAGTCTTGTATTGTCTTTATTTTGATTTACTTTTACGATGTGTGCAAAATTTCATTGTACACACCTTAATAATTTGATGTTACAAAGTAGGGGTTACCAAAGATTAGGTATCTCAACACTCGGTTTACTGAAGATTTCATTATTGTTTTTAATGTAAGCTGCGTCTAAAGGGTTTTCCAATAAGAGGTGTCATTTTGAAAAGCCCGCTATTTCGGTAGATGTCACTTTTGAAGCTGTAAGTTTTTGACGTTTGACAAGTAGAAACTACGCCATAAATAAAGATGGAATGATACACGTTTCAACAACGCATTGAAATTATTAAAATTCACTATAAAAATGGTGAAAATTTGGCAGAGACGGTTCGTAAAACTCGAACATTTTTGGGTCGTCATGAAGCACCTTGTCGGAGCGCAATAAAGAAATTGGTGAAAAAATTCGAGCTGTTGGGACAAGTTAGTTATGTGAAGAAGGAAACCCGTGCACGTCGCTCAAGAACAGCCGAGAATATTGCTGCTGTAGCCGAAAGTGTTGAAGAAAACCCAGGTTTGTCCATTCCTCGTCGTTCTTTGGAATTAGGGATTCCACAAACGTCATTACACCGTATTTTGCATAAAGATTTGGGTCTTAAGGCTTATAAAGTTCAGTTAACGCAAGAACTCAAGCCGGCCGATCATCAACAACGTCGTGGCTTTGCTGATTGGGTTCTTGAAATGCATGAAAATGATCCGGAATTCCATCGAAAAATCATCTTCAGTGATGAGGCCCATTTCCACCTCGGTGGCTTCGTCAACAAACAAAATTGTCGCATCTGGGGCTCGGAAAACCCAAGAGTTATTGTTGAAAAGCCTCTCTATCCTGAACGTGTGACTGTTTGGTGCGGTTTATGGTCCGGCGGGGTCATTGGACCTTACTTTTTCGAAAATGAGGCTGGAGCAACAGTTACGGTGAATGGATTGCGCTATCGAGAGATGATTAATGATTTTTTATGGCCGGAATTGGATGGTATTTATCTGGACCACGTTTACTTTCAACAAGACGGCGCTACGTGCCACACAAGCAACGAAACCATTGATCTTTTACGGGAAAAGTTTCCGGGCCGTGTTATCTCTCGAAGAGGTGATCACAATTGGCCGCCGAGATCTTGTGATGTGACACCTTGCGATTTCTTCCTTTGCGGCCACGTGAAAGACAAGGTCTACGCCAACAGCCCAGCGTCGATTCAAGACCTCAAAGATGGAATTCGTGAGGCTATCGAGGACATAGGGCAGCCACTTTGCGATTTGGTTATGGAAAATTTCATGAAAAGGATATGGTCCTGTAGGCATGGTCGTGGTGGTCATTTGGCTGATGTTATTTTCCATCATTAACGGCATACCTTCCTCTTTATAATGTAATAAATATCCGATCATTTATCTTAAAAAATGGCATTTTTCTTTGAATATCAAAATAACACCTCTTATTGGAAAACCCTTTATAAATTTTCTTTTTTTCATGTTGGGTTCCATATATATATATATATATATATATATATATATATATATATATATATATATATATATATATATATTATATATATATATATATATATATTATATATATATATATATATATATATATATATATATATATATATATATATATATTGCCGCAGCGTCAGACCATTTTATGTGGTGTTGTTTATCCCAGGCGTGTTCTGAAATACCTGATCACGACGTTTCCCCTTTTTGTGTTTGAGTGTTGAGTTTTATGTTCCTTAATTCTTCTAGTGGTCGTTTGGTTTCTCTAATATACATTTCACCACACTCACATGAAACTTTGTAAACACATTCTTCTTATCGGTAGTTTTTGATTTTGTTTTTGTCAAATGAGCTTTAAGTGTATTTCTCGATTTAAAGGCTGTTTTTATATTATAACTACTGGCAATTCGTCTTATTTTCTCCGAAGTTCCTTTAATGTACGGAATTATGAAGAAGGAATGTGTTTCTTGCTGTCCAGTGTTCATTGTTTTAAAGTTATTTATAACATCGTCAATTAGTTTTAAAGGATAACCATTCTGTTGTAAATCGGATAAAATATTTGCTTCCTCTTTTTCTAATGAATCGACATTATTGCATATAGATATAGCGAGATTATAGAGGTTCCGTATAATTACCCGTTTTGTTACAACAGAATGATTAGAACTATGATTAAGATATTGTCCAGTATGTATTGGCTTTCTGTATATTGAAGTTCTATTAGTTTCGTTTGAACGGTTCACCATGACATCTAGGAAGGACAATTGATTATTTACCTCTTTTTCCATGGCAAACTTAATTGTAGGTCAAATGGTATTTAGATGTTTCTAGAAATCATTAAGTTCTTGATCATTGCGCTTCCATACGATGAAGGTATCATCGACACATCTCAACCAGACTTTCGGCTTTACTGTTGCTGTTTCTATGGCATATGCTTCGAACCATTCCATATGTATATATATATATATATATATATATATATATATATATATATATATATATATATATATATATATATATATATATATATATTAGCGACGACTGGAGCGAGTGAAGAACCCATTGGAAGCCCGTCGTTCTAAGCGTAGAACTTCTCCTTTACTTGAAAGTAAGCACTACGGAGGCAATACTCCAAAAGTCCATTACTCCGTCAAGTGGTAACATAGTTCGATTTGATAAAGTAGTATCATTTGAAAGTCTAGTTTTGATTATGTCTAGTGATTCCCCTAACGGTACAATAGTATACAGACTTTCCACATAAAAGCTTATTAGTTTGTCGTCTGGCTCTAGATTGATGCAACTAATAATGTTCACGAAATGTGTAAAATTTTTAACATATGTTTTCGTTTTACCTTCTAAAGGTGTATGATTTCAACATTGTCTACAATCTTCAAACAAATGTATTGGATTTGATGGAAATATATTTTTCATATTTCTTGTAATTTATATGATGCAGAAAAATCTTTTTTAAAATTTTTATAAATATTTTTGTCATTTTTGAATGTTAGGGGTTGTTTTCCACCATAGAAGCGTGAATATCAATAAAAATGAACAATAAATATATGATAATTGCTACTTAATGATCAGCTTAAATTATGACTCATGAACACACATATTTTATAATTTATTTCCATTTTTCTTGAATGGGGGTAGTATTACCTTATCTAAGGGATGAATTTAACAATTGTGTGATAAGATAAACTTGTTAATCTTCTTTTACTCTCGAGATATAAGATTTTTTATGTCTAAAATTTTATTTAACTGAAACATACAATGCAACTCAATTTTCTCATTTTCAGTAATTAATTTCTGAAAATCAAAACAGAAACTTATCTTGACACTTTTCTTAGAGAATTACCTTATCATAAACTTTCAATTAGCACACATTTTGGTTTCATATATGAGGTTGACGGAATAGGTAAATTTTAGGTTATTTTTGCCGTCATTTTTTAAAATTATTGTCCTTCACACCATTCTAAACTTTAATGTGAAGTTGGAATTAATAATAACAAATTTGTTATTAAAATTATAAACTCAAAATAACACAACAACAGGAACAAATTTGACAGAGTATGACAAAAGAAAAGTTATCGATATCTACTGTCAAGGAATGACCCATTTAAAAAACTGTTACGAGTACAAGTAAATGCTCGTTTTGCGGAGATTTACCCAGATATAAGAGAAATGTAGCTGTATATCGTGTTATGTAAGAAAGTTATGGCACTTAATGGGAAAATAACTAAACTTTATGGGTGTTTCTGTCAAAATACGAAAGGTAACACTGTTCTAAGTCAGTTCGCGGACCGGGTTTCTTGTCTTAATAAATACTCTTATCCGCCCAGGTCTCATGCCGTTATGATATTAGTTATTATAATGTGATTTTCATAAACAAATTTCTAGGATGTGCTTATTATTGTTACGAAAGGTTAGCGAATGAATATTAACATAAATATTTGATTAAAAAATAATCTTATAACGGAATTTATTGGTCGCATTATTCTATATTGCGAGGATGAAAAAGTCCATTCTTATTTCTAATCTTCAATTCAATTTTCTACAATAAATATCACATTTGAAAAAATAAGTTTATTGCTTTTAAGTTATAAAATGGAATTTAGCCTTAGTTTTCCGTAGTCATAAATATGACAGTTTTAACCAATAGGAAACGCTTGAATGTATTCTAGTGAGAAATATTAGTTCTGACCGATTCCATTCAAAATCGTACAGGGAAAATATTAAAAAAAAATTTCTCCGTGAAATATATTATTCTAGAACCCAAAAAAGTGAATAGTATTTTGCCGTTTTGCGAAAAAGTCATTTTCAAAGAAGTTATCGAGATGGTTGAGCTTAGAGCTTTTGCAGTGAAGAAAAATGACAGTCATTTTTTATTCAAAATTGTATATTTGTATAACTAATCGACGGTTTAGTTTTCTCTTTTAATTAAAGTTATAAAAGTGTCATGGTTCAATTTATCATTATGGCTAATTCACTTAATTTAGCCTTTTTTACAAATACTGTCGTTATGCCCATAACACAGTATCATTTTGCTTAAGTATTTCTCAGGGATTCTTTGAAGAAAAGCATTTCATAAAGTACAGTTTCAATTAATTTTATATTTAAAGTTGACCGTTATTTAGTCTTGTTTTGGTATTTCACTATATTGTGCTTAGGTATCTTATCGATGTTGAACTTACTGCCACCTTTTTTTTTATTTCAGATAGATTTTTTTTCCCTGCCATTTATATTTACATTTGAATGGAATTGTATGTATATTGGGTTGCAGGATATTCTTATTAATGTATTATTTTATATTTCTTGAATTTAAAAATGTTGGAAAATGTTAACTAAAATGTGGTTGTCGGACTTCCATTGTCTTTATTTTTATTTATTTTTACGACGTTTCTATAAAGTTGTATCTCTAATCGTTATCAAGTATAAACTGAATGTTTTGTCTTAAGACTACGAGCGTATATAGGGGCTGTATCCAGTGAAGCGCAAAGTTTCTCTTCACCGTACACACCTCAATGATTTGATGTTACAAAGTAGTGGTTGCCAAAGATTAGGTATCTCAATATTCGGTTTACTGAAGTTTCCATTATTATTTTTAATGTAAGCTACTTCTATAAATTTTCTTTTTTTCATGTTGTGTTCCATATATATTGCCGCAGCCTCAGACCATTTTATATGGTGTTGTTTATCCCAGGAGTGTTCTGCAATACCTGATCTCGACGTTTCCCCCTTTTGTGTATGAGTTTTATGTTCCTTAATTCTAACTTCTAGTGGTCGTTTGGTTTCTGCAATATACATTTCACCACACTCACATGGAACTTTTTTAAACACATTCCTGCTTATCGGTCCTCTTTGGTTTTGTTTTTGTTAAATGAACTTTAAGAATATTTCCTGATTTAAAGGCTGTTTTTATATTATAACTACTTTCATTTCGTCTTATCTTGCTGTCCAGTGTTCGTTGTTCTAAAGTTATTTATAACATCGTCAATTACTTTTAAAGGATAACCATTCTGTTGTAAATAGTTGCTACCCCTTTGTTCAATGAATCGGCATTATTGCATATAGATATAGCGCGATTATAGAGGTTGCGTATAATTCCCCGTTTTGCTACAACAGAATGATTGGAACTGTGATTAAGATATTGTCCAGTATGTGTTGGCTTTCTGTATACTGAAGTTTTAATAGTTTCGTTTGAGCGATTCACCATGACATTTAGGAAAGGCAATTGATCATTTACCTCTTTTTCCATGGTAAACTTAATTGTAGGTCGAATGTTATTTAGATATTTCAAGAAATCGTTAAGTTCTTGATCATTACCCTTCCATACGATGAAGGTCTCATCGACATATCTCAACCAGACTTTCGGTTTTACTGTTGCCGTTTCTATGGCATGAGTTTCGAACCATTTCATATATATATATATATATATATATATATATATATATATATATATGTATTTATGTATATATATATATATATATAAATATATATATATATATATATATATATATATATATATATATATATATATATATATAATGTGTTAATAATTAACGAATTGGCTTAACTAACAAATGCACTTCAGCCGATTGTTGTTGCACAGTGTCATTCTTTTTGAGCTGTCATTTCTTTCACACGTGGCAATTGAACACGCCTAACGGAAGTCGATTACTGCGCAAGCTGGGCCATGATTATATATAGAGGCCATTTTGCCTTGATTTTCACTTTTTATTGATTTGATTCGGCCGCAGCAGCTGCAGACTTCCATCTCAATTTTTATTTGCCAAACTTTTGGGATTCTGACATGGAAAGTCGTAAATTATCCTGGTAATTTTGTTGAGTTTTAGAGTACCGTATCTTTTGCTTGGTTGGCAGTTACGGTTTTTTTTTACTGGGATAAACCTGGAGACAGGGATTTTGGGCAGTTGGCACGTGTCAACGAAGGAATCAGTCTAGAACCCAAAGATATCGGGTAAGGAACGTTAAAATATTAGTTATTAAAACAATCCTACATGGATTTTAAATCTGCTACCTTGCAAGGCCTAAATTTTCCATTTGTTATCAGTAAGAGTTAATTTTGAGAGTACTTTTGTTATCAATTGTAGTTTGCACTATCTTTTGCTATGTATTTGCCTCCTGGTCGTACACGATATTCCCAATTTTAAGTCATATTAATCTGATAGTAGTAATACTACAATATTTTGTATAGTAATCTTTCTTAGGGCCCGATTATGGATTTATTATTGGCAAATTTAAAGTTTTTTTCATTGTAATATGTTCATGGTCTCTTAACTTTCAGTTTAACTCTATTAATATTGCTTTTTGTGTGTTCGACTACAATATTTAGATACTAGAGGCTGGCTTATAAAGTGAAATTATAAATTCTTTCAGCTCATGTAATTTATTTATTATTTAAAGGTTAATATCAAGCAGTACATCCTGACTTTTCACATAGTAGTTTGGTATTTCTGTGATTATACTTGGAATATCCTTTTTTTACCATTGTTTTTGCCTTGGAATTTAATTGAAAAGTCAGTGTTAAACTGCATATCATAGCTTTTCACATAGTAGTCTGGTAAAATTGTGATCATACTTTCAGTATCTTTTGGTCTTGTCTTGTAATTAATTAACGCTGTGTTTATTTTAGTCAGATTAAGCCATTTTATTTAATGTTAAATAACTAAGCATTCACTGATTTTAGACCCTAAATATTGTCTTTTTATATTATCGGTGTTTTTAATTCTGGATTGATTAATTTTTTTAATGTAAGTATTTTTTTTTATTTTAATGAACCGGCTGTTGTACTTTTGCCGAATTATTTTTGGGGAATACCTGGAGTCATATTGGTAATTTTACTTGTGCATCTTACCATATTATTATTCCTATGTAACTGAAGCTCAATAGTTAGAGCAAGCGACTACTTTAAGTTAATGATTTGTTTAATTTTGCTAATTAGTTTAATATTTCCTACGCTATTAACTTGACGTTTACCTTTGATAAGTTTTTTTCTTTAATAATGGCGTGAATTTAAAATTTTGGACTTAATTATTTCTTGACATTCTGGCAGTAGTTAATTGATTCGCTTGTTATTTCTATTATGGTACAACACTATCTTAGACATCTTTCTACAAGGCATCAAATTACATTTTTTTTGCATGAAATTTTTTGAGGGTTCCCTGTTATATTCTGGTCGAAATAACATCAAATTTTGAAGCGAATCGTTTCAAGGTTTGTATGAACTAAAAATCGTAAGAATATGTTATTAGAGTCGTCATCTATGTGTCAGTCTCGGGATTTTTCGAACCACTTACTATTATCTATATTACAAAGCTAAATTTATTAAAGAATCTTGAAAATAGAATTGTTAATGCCGTGCATGATAACCCTCATCAGCATTTGATGTGTTTTCCAAGTTTTCAGAAAGACTTGGATACTCTCAGAGGGTTGAAGGAAAACATCTCGAACACTTAATTAAATGGTTCCTGATTTAAATTATCCTTTTTTGTTATTTTGCTATTAAAAGGGTTTGTACTCTTATACTTTTAATTGTCAATATTTTCGAAACAACTGAATTTACCATATGGTACACTATCCAATAAATTTTATAGGTTTGTTGGAGATTTAAAATAACTGATAATATTTAATTTCCTTTCTTCTTGATTTGAATTTAAATTAAATAATAGATATACACAAGTACTGTCCTTAAGGATATAACAGTTCTAACAATACTTTTGAATAATCCTAAATAATACACACGAAAAGGATATTGACAACAAGTAACATTAATACTCGTAAAATAACCAAAGAAGTTAGAGGGAGTAAAAGACGGAGAATATCTTAAAATAAATTCGGCCGGGAATGTAAAGCTGTATTCCCCTTAAAAGAGCTATATTGTACTTGCGCAGTAGGTCAGGGGACAAAACTGGACATGAGGGACCTTTTATTACGTTATTATATTGAAAAATTACAATTTAAAGTTCATTAAAAAATGACTAATGAAATAAATACTAACCTAAAATAGATTTCAACTTAATTTTCCTGATAAAAATTGATATTAAAAGAAATCTAAGTAAAAGACATTTTTTTAAAAAATTTTGATACTTACCACTATTTCGAGATCGTAAAACACGATTCTGACTTCGATTATCAATTTTTTTTTTAATTTTGCGGAAAACAGAGAAAATCAATCATTTTGCACTTAAGGTTCAATATTTGTACTTAATCGTTAAAATTTTGTTACAACCACAAATCTCACACTGATAGAAGCTTCTGTACTACATAAAAATTCATAAATTTGCACTTCTTTACGGGAAAAATTTTAAAAAATTTAAAAAACAAATAAAAACAAAATGACTCTCGTCATTAATACTGGTGTGACTCGTTCCCAAATCCGTAAAATTAGCGCTGTTGCCAGAGTGACAATACGATTTCTGTGAAATTTTTCCGCTTTCACTTGGTCTCTGCGGGACAATAACATTTTTTAATTAATAAATCTAGGCCAGTTTAGGTTAGTTCCAATTTGTCAAATTTACCAAAACTAAGCTAAACCTAAACTACCAAAAATTTTGGTTGGTTAAGATTAATTTTACCCTTTTTTGTACATTACAAAAATTAAACTATATCGTTTGCTGTAATGGATACATTTTATAGTTTATATTACAAAAATATAAATCTAGGTCAATTTAGGTTAGTTCAGATCAAGCTAAACCTGAACTAACCAAAATTTTTGGTGGTTAGGATTAATTTTACTCTGACACTGTATAAAACATTACAAAAATTAAACTATGTTATTGACTGAGATGGAAAAATTTTATTGTTTATACTAACGAAAGTTTTTTACATCGGGCAAAACGTTGGAAACGAATATTAGTTATTTTCGCGAAGATCCGCAACATCAGATGATCGCTGATGATGTTTACAAGACGTATTGCTTGTTTTTCGTTGAAAATACAAGAGTTTTTCTAAATTTTTTCGCTAAAATTTGTACCAAAAGAGTTAAAATTTATTAAATTTAATATATTTTGACTAGTACCACTGAAAATAAATTCTTAAGTTCAGTGTTTTCGTTAGAAATAAAAGTGCTTTGTGGCGTTTCTTGAGTTTTTCGGGAAAGTAGGGAAAAATAGTAAAATATCAAACCAAAATCGTGTTCTGCGACCTCAAAATAGGGGGCGAGTATAAAATTTTTTTTTTAAAGAAAAACGTCTTTTTTCGAATTTACCTTAATGTAAATAATTAGCAAAATATAAAAAAGTCTGCACAAATGTCTTGATAACATACACAAATATAAGTTCCGAAATTTAACTAATGTTACTGCACGGCACAACAAAGAAAAATTAGGTTAATTTTAAACGTCGAGGAAAATGACGGACGACCGCATTAAACACAAATAAAATTTTTCTAAAAAAATTAAACCGATTTCTAAACGTGCGCTAAAGAGTGAAAAATAACTAGAAATTTTTATATGAAATTAAAATTTTTGAAGTCGGCGCCAAACTAATACCCGACAAAATGTGATTCGCATAAACAGATTAAAAATACTTCATTTGTAATTGCTTTCTTATCATAACTTGTATATATTAGTAGTTATTTATTTCATTTAGAAATAATTTGGCGCCGACTTCAAAAATTTCAATTTCATATAAAAATTTCTAGTTATGTTTCACTTTTTAGCGCACTTTTAGAAGTCGGTTCATTTGTTTTATAAAAATTTTATTTTTCGATTTTTAGTTTTGAATTCATTATGATATTCATAAATTATTTGAACTAAGTACTAATCGAGATTAGTGTTCCTCGCAATAACTCCGAGGTGGCAAAAAAGTAGTAAATCACCCTAAAATGAACCACTAAAAATTCCTTGATTCTTAAGAGTTCTCCAAATACCAATAAAATTGTGTCAAACAAATATTTAGTCTGTCACAGTAGATCCACTATCTTAAATATCAAATTAATTTTAGATTAGTACTATAGGCCCCAAAACCAATATCGATATTTAAAGAATTTAAGACGTAAATTTCTTAGACCGATATATTTTATATTGCATATTGAGTTTGTATTCACCCCAATAACCCCGCAATATCAATTTTAGAATAAACCGGAAAATGTAAAATTTTTAGTCCTCGTATTGTATCATTTCAACCCAATAGTTGTAAAAAATTAATTTTATATTCATAATACACCACCCTCCAACCCCTTAATACCAAGTCTGAAAAAATCCGAATAAGGTAAAATTTTCAACCCACCATATTGGAACCGCCATATTGAATTTCAAAAAAATAATTTGAAAGTCTTAAACTAATCTAAATCTAAACTTTTCAAAGCCCTCTAGTAACAATTTTGGATGAAATCCAGAAATTTAAAATTTCTAAACCGTCATATTGTATCTGACATATTAGATTTTTTACATCATCAAAAGCGATTCAGTTCCACATTTGAACAAAATCGAAAAATATAAAATTTTTAGTCAGCTATATTGCGTTCGTCATATTGAATCCTGAAAAAATACTATTAAACTCATAATTTACACCCTCAAGAACACTGTATCAGTTTTGGAGAAAGCTGAAAAATGTAAAATTTTTAGGACACCATATAGAGATTGAGTTTTTCAAAAAATATTTTAATTTCGTAATTAACACTAACGAAAATCCCCCAATACTGACAAAATCGGGAGATGTAAAATCGTCAATCCGCCATATTTATTTTTTTTTAAATAATATCAGATTCGTAATATGCTACCCCAAAAAATTCCCCATATCAATTTTGAGAAAAATCGGGCATAATTAATTTTTTATCCACCATATTGGATCCGCCATTTTGAATTTTTTCAAAATAATTTCAGATTCGTTGGGTACAACCTCGAAAATTCCTCCATACCAATTTTAGCGGAAATCGGACCAAAGTAATTTTTTTGGCCGTCATATTGTAAGCGCCATCTTGGATTTTACTGCACCAATTTCATCTAAAAAAATATGGGACCACCGCAGCAAATTCCTGAATATAAAGTAAAAAATGTCATTCAAATCGATCCAGCCGTTCCGGAGTAATCCGTGTATATACATAAAAAAAAATACATAGCCGACGAATTGAGAACCTCCTTCTTTTAGAAGTCGGTTAAAAATACGCCGAGATGCCGATCGCCACTTTCGCAAACCCTGCTCTGGTTTTCTAGTTCTTATTTTGCCAACCTCCCGCAACAAATTTACTTTGAAATTCCTTTCTGCGCTTACTCCACATAGCCACTTGATGATAATTTATGACATTTAGCCTATTTTTGTAGCTTTCCGTATCGCCTTTAACTTCCTTGGTAATAACATGAGATTATAAAATTCTCTCTAACCAGTAATCAAGAGTAAAAGAAGTAGTTCTTTTTGGTGATCTTCATTTTATTTAGTTAAAATGAGTGACTAGTAGTTTAAGCGGAATTTTTAGATAACGTACATTGTGGTCAGCCAAAAAAGTGTAATATTATGTTATATGTGATAACGGGTTTAAAATAAATGCATATTTTAAAAATACCGTTATTATTAAAGGCCTGAAAAAGTTTAATTTTCCGGACTGTCCTTTTTTAACTAACAAATTGAAATAAATCATTAAGCAGTCCTTGAAATTTTGCTTTGGTTGCATGCAAAATCAGATTAATATAATAAATAGTGACAGTAGTATGTACCTTCTCATTGTTTTGATTTTTGGGGTAAAAATATGTACTTACATATATTAAATTGGGTAGTACGAATACCGTTTTTCTGAACAAATTACCAAGATGTATCCGTTATTTATATCAAAGGTTCAAAATCCTTATTAATAAAACAGATTGCAAATTAACATATGAAAGAAATAAAAAAAATTAAATAACTATCAGATAATTTATAATATTGTGAAAGTACCATAAAATTATGCATAAATTTTTGCTATTTTTAAAATAATTTTTTATAAACTAATTATCAAGATATGTCGGTTATTATTATTTATTATTATCAAAAGTTCAAAAAACCTTAGTAACACTATAGACTGAAATTTAGTATACTAAAAATAGATTAAAAATTGGTCAAGTGCTTGTCGAACACGCAGTATGTTAAGAATCTGCACAAGTTATTGATATTTTTAGTTTTTTTGGCAATGTCGTTGCATGAAAAAGCTAAATTAAGAAAAAAAATATGAAAGATAGGTAAAAAACCCTAATAAATTTTTTTATACCGTTAAAATTTGAGTATAAATCTGATATTAAATATAGGCTGTCCTGTTTAATAAAAGAAAGTTATTTCCCTTAAATGACAATAAAAATCAAATGTAAGTTTATATCAACAACAAATTGTAATAATTTTATTAAAGAAAATACAATTTAAAACATTTAACTTGAATATGAAAGGCCTTTTAAATTTTGGTATATAGCATTCTGTCAAATTTTATTTATTTTTTTCAAAAAAAAATTCGAAAATGGGGTTATATCTCAAAATTATCGAAAAATGTTATAAGAAGAAGTTTTTCTAAATGCAATTTTTAGCCCATATGCTAAATTTCAGCTATATAAGATAAATTAAGACTCAACGCAATCTACATAAAACTTCTTAGTTTTGACAATGCTTCATTTCAGACATATTTTGCTTAAAGTGCGCCATATTTAATGTGTATATTTTACAAAATCCAAATAGGCTATTAAAATTTGGTCACATACAAAGTTTATTTGTTTTTAACCCTGTATAAGGTAACTTCATAAAATAACTATTTTTGAAAACGTAGTTTGTGTCTAAAAGTAAACCACATTGATTTAAATTTCGCCATAATCCTACTCACAGTAGATTGTGGCACATTTTTGCCTGGATGCCTTTCATTGAAAATGTTGGCTGCTACAGGAAGACTTGTGTTTTCACCACATAATAATTCAATTTGAATTTTTGCCGGTAAAGTGAATATTTTTCTTTATTTAATACGCAATATTAATTAAAAGCCACTATGACAAACAGAAAGCGATTTCATTGTCGTTATTAAAGCAAGGGCTTGATGATCTTTTTTATCATTTATTTTACGGTCAACTTGTTTTTGATGCATCATCCTAAGGTACAATACTAATTAATTTAGTTTGTTATATATGTAATTCTCCTTTCAGGCAGAGAATATGAAAAATATATGTACAAACAGTTTATTTCCTGCAAATATCGCTCTGGTCCTCTCTCCATACGCGTTTCGATCACCTCATGATCTCGTCAGTGGAGCTGTATCAGACCGAGAGCAACATTAATAGGAAATAACTGATATATGAACAATAAATTTCAAGGTATGTCGACAGGATATTACACCTGCCGTCTACCAACTTCGATGTCAGACTGAAAAATATCGCCAGTCGAACGACATCTATGAGTCAACGGAGTAACGTGAAATTTTTAAATAATCAAAATTTCAGTAAGAAATAAAGAAATCTTTCTGCCGTATTTAAGTAGTTTGTTATATATGTAATTCTCCTTTCGTTCTCCACGTTACTTCGTTGATTCATAGATGTCGTTCGACTGGCGATATTTTTTAGTCTGACATCGAAGTTGGTAGACGAGAGGTGTAATATTCTGCCAACATACCTGGAAATTTATGGTTCATATATCAGTTATTTCCTGCTAATGTTGCTCTCGGTCCGATACAGTTCCACTGGCGAGATCATGACGTGATCGAAACGCGTATGGAGAGAGGACCAGAGCGATATTTGCAGGAAATAAACTGTTTGTACATATATTTTTCAAATTCTCTGCCTGAAAGGAGAATTACATATATAACAAACTATTTAAATACGGCAGAAAGATTTCTATATTTCTTACTGAAATTTTGATTGTTTACTAATTAATTTTTTGAAAACTTAAATAATAAAAGACTATTTTAACTTTTTTAATAACATAGTTTCATAAAAAATTTTAATAATGGTGATTTAAATTAAATCATTGAAATTAGATAAACTTTACATAAAGTTAAATAAAAATTTATTTTCCACCTAATGCAGACTTTACTGATGACTGATTAGACACTTGTTTGTCTTAATATGTATTACTTTTAGACACAAACTTCGTTTCCTGAAATAGTTATTTTATGAAGCTACCTTATACAAGGTTAAAAACAAATAAACTTAGTATCATATGTGACTAAATTTTAATAGCCATATTTGGATTTTGTGAAAAAACACACATTTCATATAGCGCTACTTTAAACAAATTATGTTCGGGATGAAGCATTGCCAAAACTAAGATGTTCTATGTAGGTTGTGTTGCGTCTTATTCTGCAAGAGTGGTGCAAAAAATCTAAATTATCTTATAAGTGGAAAAATTGCATTTAGAGACACTTTTCTTAAAAACTTCTTTCGATATTTTGAGATATAACCCCACTTTTGAATTTTTTTTGAAATATATATATATATATATATATATATATATATATATATATATATATATATATATATATATATATATATATATATATATATATATATATACGTTTGTTTGAAGTGTGTCACGGATGGATAAATGTGCTTTGTTGTTTATCCGGTAGTTCATCCGTTCGTCATTGTTTCCTGTTGAAGGATCTTGCAGACGTTTCGCCAAGGTCGCACTTGGCATTTTCAATGCTTACTGATCGGAGTTTTGAAGTTCACTTTCCAAAATCCGATCAGTAAGCATTGAAAATGCCAAGTGCGACCTTGGCGAAACGTCTGCACGATCCTTTAACAAAAAACAATGACGAACGGATGAACTCCCGGATAAACAACAAAGCATATATATATATATATATATATATATATATATATATATATATATATATATATATAGATAGATAGATATATATAAAGTACCAAATAACTTTTCTTCTGGTCAATTACCTAAGGATTTCCGGTTGAAAAGGCGGTTGACAGTCGTTAACTGAACCCTTAGTCGTTCTGTTAGAATTTTTTATAGGGAAAACGAAATTTCCACACGAAAACTCATATTCTTTTATAGACATTACCCTACGAATATTAACGTATTTTTAGGAACAATTAGAAAGCTAAAATATTACAAAATATACTTAGTTATTTAAGAGAAGTTAATAAATTTTCAGTAATGGCTATCGTATATATATATATATATATATATATATATATATATATATATATATATATATATATATAATGCTTAATGTAAAGAACTATTATTTTAAAAATTAATTAAGTCATGGTACTTACAAAATATGATTTCGAAGAATCTGAACTAACCTGAAAATGAAAAAAAAAGCTATAAATTAATTTACTCTAGGTAAAATCATATATGTATACATTGTACTATGTTGTCATTATAGGTTAACCCATTTTGAAAAGACGCACTCAAATATATGCCAAAATTCGCGAGTTAGAGGAAAATGTTCCATGCAAAAGTGATATGGTTCGAAGGGAGATCATCGAAGGTGATCTAGAATTTGATCTCAGGATTTTTCTAAAACGTGAATCCCTTTTTTACTGCAAAAATGGAAAGCGGGGAAAATTTGTTATCCAATGGTGTAAATTACATAGGGGGTATAAATCACATTCAGAGGTCATTCGAAGATTTAATGTCTTGAAGGGTAAGCCTTAGTCCACCATTAGATGCGCCGTTTGATTTCCTAAAACTTTTGAAAGAAAAGTTTTTCTACGGTACTCTTAATTGTCGAGTTATTGGATAATTTACACTAGTCCATGATATTAGGACATTTAACCTTGGATTAATGTAAATTATCCAATTACACGACAAGCAAAGGTGCCAGAGAAAAGCTTTTCCCACAAGAGTTTTAGAAAATCAACGGCGCATTCAATGGTGAATTTGACCTTGAACTTGCTCTCCAAGGACGCTTGACCTTCGAATGATTTCTAGATGTCGTTTGTAACCACCTATGTAATATAAACTATTGGATAGGAAATTTTCCCTGCTTTCCATTTCTGCAATAAAAAATGTGGATTCCCGTTTATAAAAATCAACTTAACTTTCAAATGTTCTTCAAGGACAAGCCCAAAGTCACATTCATAATCATTTTCGAGTGTCCACCTTCGAACCAACAAATTTTGAATGAAATATTTTCCTTTAACTCGCGAATTATGACATAGATTTCTGCGCGTCTTTAAAAATGGGTCACTCTGTGTATATATATATATATATATATATATATATATATATATATATATATATATATATATATATATAAATATAAATATATATATATATATATATATATATATATATATAATTTATATTTATATATATATATATATATACAGGGTGTTCGAGAAATATAGATACCCCGTAAAATCTCAGAAGGGATAAATTTCTACATGCAAAAATTTCTTGTTTTAAAAAGGTGCATGGAAGGATGACCTTGACCATGACCTTCAAGGTAATTTATAGATCAACGTTATAATATATACATATATATATATATATATATATATATATATATATATATATATATATTACACTGTACCAGGGACGGATCCAGCCTCTCTCGACGGTGGGGGAGACACCAGCAACATTCCCATTTCTAGTGTAAAAGGCAGGGTCGGGTCTATTTTTCTGAATTCGAAGCTCTTGGAGAGGGGGAAGGGCGATCACAAGAAAAAAGAAGTTGCCGACAGGGGGGGAGGATGCGGGCAGCATACACATTCCTAGTGTAAGAGGTAGAATCGGATCTATTTTCCTGATGCTCTTGGGGGGAGGGCTAAAGAAAGAAAAACAAGTCCACAAGGGGGGGGGGGGAGGAAAGTGTCAGCAGCATACACATTCCTAATATAAAAGGCAGAATCGGTTTTATGTTCCTGAACTCAAAGCTCTTGGGAAGGGGAGGGGTGATCGCAAGCATACACATTTCTATACTTTATTCAAGAACTAGAGAGAGTAATAAAATGATTACCAAAACCTCCAACGTACCTACTCCAGTACCGCAGGTAACTGAGGACTGCCGTAAATCTAATTATATTTAAATATTATAAGCTTTTATAAATTTACTGCAACAATAAAATTTCTGATAGTTCAATTTAATTTCTGTCAGTGAGCAAAGTATACCTACTGTGTGTCCTTAGTGATTTATCTTGTTTGTGCTTGTTTTTATATATTATTTGAGATAATGAGATACCCAAAAGAAATGTCTTGCACATCTATATTTAGTCCAAAATCGTTAAACCAGACCGTTTTTTCCTCAACGAAAAACTTATTACAATGAATGTTTATGATGCCTTAAGATATCAATATCTAGATAATAATGTTAAAAGCTCGATCACAGGCAGACGAAAAACCTCGTTGGAAGAAGAGATGTAAACTTCAATAAAAGGAGTTGTACATGCATTTTGTTATGAGAAGCAAATCCCAACCGTCGACAAAATTCTAACTAAAATCAATGAAGATCGGGATTTACCTGAAATTAAAAGAACTGAGCTCTGGAAATTGCTCAGAGAACTTATCGTCCGGAAAATGTCCGTTGGAGAAGGAAATATCTCTCTCAAGTAAAAGGTAGAGTTGCTGGAAATAACACAACTTACAAAATTACTAATTTAACTGAACTTCTCACGGATTTTTTTGAAGAAAGTTACTCCAGAAAATTAGGAAAAATCCAAATAATAAAAGAATACATACAATGTGGAAACTCGATCTCCTGATCGGTGAGATAGAGGAACCAATTATAATTAATTTGAGAGAAGATAGCTTCACTGACTTTGATTACGAATTAGATACGTAATGTTTACCAGCGTAAACACAATTTATTATTTAAATTGTCTGTAACGTATAAAAATTAATTACATTTGAGTCCCTTTTTAGTGTTTAATTGTAATTCTGCAGATGGTTTAAGAAATATAATAAACTGAAACGTCGTATGTGCTAAAAATGTTTTTAATTAATACTAAAATGACCGATTATTTAACTTCTTGTATTTTTGACAATGGGTATTATTTAAGTATTTAAATTATAACTTATAATTTTTGGAGAGAAAAAGGTCACGTTTTAGTCTGAATGTGCCTAAAACTAAAAATAATAAAAATACAGTTGTGATTTGTGTTAAGTATGTCAAAATTATCTATATTTTCTAATTTGAATTATTAAGAAATTATAAGAAATAAAATAATATTATAAAATAATAAATAAAAAAGGGTAAAAATGATTTATTACTCTCTCTAGTTCTTGAATAAACTATAGTATAAGAGGCAAACTCGGGTCTATTTTCCTGAACTTAAAGCACTTGGGGGGGGGGGAGCAATCACCCCCCTCCCCGCCCCCTCTTGAATCCGTGCCTGCACTGTACTGATGAGTACCATTGAGTTCAAAACCGGTTTGCAGGTAGCAGTGAACTGTCATAGGAAAAGCTTTCAATCTTCCTTGGTATTTTCTTGCAATCTGAGATGGTGCTCTGTCTCTCCCTTGTTAGAACAGAGTACGCCTACCCTTATAATTAGTATAAGGTTTCTTCAGTTAGTTGATAACTAAATAGTTTCTCTAATATAAAAGCATTTATACACCAAACTACAAGTATATTGTAACCACTGGTGGTAAATTACATTAAATTATTATTCGAAATTTTTCCTGTGTAAAAAATCCGTGAAGGAACCTTTTATTGACACCGCCGTTTGTATTTCAAATTAACTAAAATAACAGAAAGTGCGAAAGCTGAATAGCTAAATATTTTTCATCTTATAACAGGTGTATAAGTATTATATTACATACATGGACAATACTTATTTCAAGGAAAGCTGAATCCCAAGAAAAATATGGTAAAAATTCTAAAATAATGGACGTTTAAAGGTAGGCAGGATAAAGTATGCATACGAAAATTTACGTTGGCTGAATACCAAATAGAAATAATGTTGTTTACCTAAAGCCGGGATTTATTGTCTTTTGTACTAACTTGAAATACAATATCCGCGAAGTAAATGATCACATTTATAAGTTTCTATTGTATTGTGATATTGATTTATAATTTTATTACAAAAATTTCGAATCAATTATTTTTTATTGCTATGGACATAATAAAAATACAGTTATTATTTGATCGTAATTTTCTTCATAGAAAACAACATAATAAATAAAGAAATATAAAAATAAGGCTAAAAATAACACAACACGACGTGAAATTTGCACATTCAATAAGAATAGTCATTCCTTATAGATTTTGGGTCGCTGAATTTCGATTAGCCCTCAAAATTACTCTACCATATCAGGTTTTTTAAATATTCTAACTTAAATGTGTAAAAAACGCGATTTTGGCCTATATTTGAGATTATGTATTATACCGACATTTTTTTCTCAAAAAACTATACATAGCATCTTAAATTATAAGTTTTACACTTTCATATGCAGTTTAGTTTGTAGAAATATTTTTCTTTTTTTCGAAATATTCAAATTTGAAAATTTTTCAAGTTTTGGAAACCTTCACTTTTCGTGACAGATAAACTTTTAAGCGCAATTCTGATAAACCATGAATGTTTTAAGATAAGATAAGATAATTTATTAGTAATAATATACAAAAAGTTCTTTTACAAGTTAAAAAGAATATTAAAATTTTGTATGCAACGCAGCAATTATTGGACTATACTAACTCAATTATCAATTATTATTATCATTAATACGAATAAAAAATTACACAAAATTGATTTTTTCTCAAGAATACAGTTTTGGTAAAAAAAGCTACCTTAAAAAAAGCAAAGACAAGCTAACAGACAAAAGACAACAAACAGACTAAAAGTAGATTCGAAATACTCTTCTTCTTCTTCTTATTCTTATTATAGGACTTTGTCCTGTATTGACTGTCAATGCATCTCGTTTATTCCTGTTCCTGTGACACCGATGTCCAGCTCTCTTTCCATCTTTTAGGCGGTCGACCAGGAAGCCTTGAGGAGTTTGGTATTCCTTCTTTTGCAATTTTTGCCACTCGGTCGTCGGTCATCCTGTCGACATGATCCCTCCATGCTCTCCTTCTTCCTCTGCCCCATCTTACGACGTCCTGTATTTCACATCTTTTTCTGATTTCATCGTTTCTTAGTCTGTCGCGTAATGTATGACCCGTGATACTTCTTAACGTTCTCATCTCAGTTGTCCGGAGTAGTCTTTTGGTTGCTGATGTGTCTGCTCTTGTTTCGATGGCATAAGTCATTATGGGTCGTATGCAGGTCTTATATATTCTGATCTTACTTTGTGTCGTCATATGTTTATTTCTCCATATAATATCACGTAGGTATCCTGACATTACGGCAGCTTTGGTTGTTTGTTCTTGAACTTCTGCTTTTAAGTTTCTATTGCTGGTGATGTTTGCTCCCAGGTATTTAAATGACATGACCTGTTCGATGCTTTGATTGTGTACAGCGAGCTTACATCTTCTTGATTCTTTACTGATCGTGAGAGATTGGGTTTTTCCTATGGAGATTGTCATGTTAAATTTTTCAGCGATCTTTTCAAACTTGTACAGGAGCCGTTGGAGGTTGTCTTCGTCTTCCGATATCAGTACTGCATCATCGGCATAGCAAATTATCTTTAGTTCTTCTTTTCCCATTCTATATCCTCTACCGGCTTCTTTCACCTCTCTGATAATTTCGTTCATAATGACATTGAATAGAATTGGACTGAGGCTGTCTCCCTGCCTTATGCCGGTAGATATTGGAATTTGGTTCGATGTCTTGTTGCCTACTTTAATTTTCGTTGTATTTCTGCTGTTTAAGTCTTTAATTACTTCCAGGATGTTATGACATATGTTTCTGTCCTTAAGTAGTTCGAGAACGTCATGAAGTCTGATCCTGTCGAAGGCTTTTGTGAGGTCGACAAAACACATATATGCCTCTTTGTTGTATTCGATGGCCTTCTCTGTAATTTGGCGAATTATAAATATGGCGTCAGTTGTTGACCTGTTTTGTCTGAAGCCTTGCTGCTCTTCACTGATTCGAAATACTGCTCATATGAAAAAAAACGCATTCAGCACAAGTTAGCTCTTGATTTATGTATACTGATTGAAGTTAAGAGCTTTAATTCTAGCTGGCACGCAGTTGTAGAACTTTATTGCTAAATATCTTGAACCATTTCTAGATTCTTCAACCGGGCAAAGTTTGGTACAAGATTGTTGTTGCTTCTTGTTGGATAGTTATGAATATCTTCACGCGATCTGTAAAGATCAAGATTTTGTTTACCGTACAACAAACACTGTATAATGTACAGACAAGGTAAAGTCATAAATTTTCAAATTCGTAAACGAATTTCGACAGTCCTCTCTATAACCAAGTCCAGAAATAATGCATTTTCTTTGTTGTCCAAATGCCTTATGACCTTAAGAAAGAATAGCGTAAGCCAGAAGAGAATGAAAGTTACCATCATATGCTGGTAGAATAGAAGAGTTTGTTTGGAAGTTACCTGTACAAGACGAGAACAGTAGTCGAGATAGTTTTTTTTGACAGATTAACAAGGTGCTTCTCCCAGGTTAATCCTGCATCTAAGTGTACTCCCAGAAATTTGGCCTCCATTGCACATTGAGGTAGAAAAGGCCGTACAATTTCACTACTATTCCTTAGAGCAAAATTAATATTTTGTGATTTTGAGTTATTTCAAGATACCTAAGAGATTGTTTTTTAGAATTACACTAGCCAAAGTGAACAAACTGGTCACAATTTGAGAGACATGACTTTAGTAGCTAAATGACATCAGATCAGAAAATGTAGACGGGTAGTTTCTTTAGAAGAATGTTATGTGTAACACAATCTAAAGCCTTTGTGAGGTCTAAAAAGGATGCAAGAGTGTCAAGATATTTTTCAAAGCTCTTTAAAATATTACTAGTAAAATAGTCAATTGCTAAAGTTGTAGTCTTGTTTTTTTTCGAAATTCAAACTGGTTGGAGGCAAATAATTTATTAGACTCAAAGGGATCATTAGGCTGATCTTCAAAATTCGTTCATAGGCTTTTGATAAGATTGGCAACAAAGATATGGGACGATAATTGTTGCAGTCATCAATGGAGCCCTTATTCTCGAAGATAGGTACCACCTTTGCCGTTTTGAAAACTTTAGGTAATGCATTGCAAGCTATAGATTGATTTATTAATATTGTTAGGGACTGAACTATTACACCTTAAATTTTTAAATTTTTTTTTGTATTAATCCCGTCAATATCTTTTCTGTTTTTATTTCTGGTATACCCATATCAGCATCACTAAAACTAATTGATTGAAATTTAAAGGGCGAAATGTTTTTCAGTGTGAGAAATTTTAGGTAATCTTTAAAAGGCTGTTGAGAATTTTCAAGTTTATTTATCACACTTTCAGCAGTTGAACAAAAGTGATTATTAAAATAATTTTCATTTAGTTATGAACTAAGGTCAGAGGTATTATTTTTGCTTTTATTATTAATAAGTTTCCACATAGCTTGTTGAGAGTTACTAGATTTTTTTCATAAATTCGTCATTTACTTTAATTTTGGCAAGCCTAATAGATTTTTTGTAATTTTTCCTATATTCATTATGGTACACTTTGGCATGGTAATCGAATCTCCTTTATTTAATGATATCATAAATTAAAGTCTATTACGCATCTCTTTTAAATTATCACTGGACCAGTATATTTTTTTATTAGGATAATTTTTATTGAATAATCTTGATTTTTTCTGGAAAAGATATATTTATGCAATCTGTTAACGCATCAATTAGCATTTTAAATTTTAAGTTAATATCCAAATTATCATCATTAACAAATTTAAAGTTGTATTTAAGCATGTTTTGGTATAGATTCGAGATGCAACCTTCTGGTATTGACTTATAACATGCTCTAGTTTGAAAAATTATACATGAATAATTAGTCTGAAAGAAAGTATCTTTGTAGTCTGAGATATGAGTGAGATCTACTGGTTCTGAAATACCATCAATATTTGAGAATATAATATATCGAGACATTTATCAGCATCAGTGTTAAATTTAACTGTTTTTTTTTCTGATTAAACGATCCGAAAAAATTACACCGTTTTAGAGCACTAATGTATTTTTCTTTAAAATTAACATTAAAATTCCCTGTTGTAATTAGAGATTTGTACACCTCAATTTCTTTAAGAGCTTTTGCCATTATGTTAAAGAATTTGTCTAAGTCACCGTCTGGTGTAGGATATGCAGTGATAAGTGTCATATTTCAATTTTTTAACAAAATTCCTGTAATCTCGCAGCGCTGCTCAGCAGAGAGACTTTCAAGATTCAAAAGATCATAACTTAAGTCTTCTCTGATATAGATACCAACGTCTCCATGAGACTTGACCGTCCTGCAAAATCTAGAAAACATCCTGTGTCTCTTAGTAAAGACAGTATATAAATCCTCCGTCACCAGCTAGTGCTCCTTTAGGCACAAACAATCCGCCGAAACGTTACTGAGAAGAACTGCGTAAAGATTGAGCATTAAAATTGACAATTTTTAAAGATCTATTGATTTTGAAATGTTCAGTTGGAGATATTTTGTTTTGTGTTAAAGCAGTTGTTTCTATAACACCTCGGGAGTCCTCAGTTGTCCGTTACTTGTAGACAGCAGCCGTTGGATACGGAGAAAATGGTTGATAGTTGTCCCAACTGGCTACAAATTAGCGAACATCACCACCTCATTGTTTTATTGAAGAGCGCCCACGTTAAATGAGCTATAAAAGCGATCCTTTTTGGTGACTATTTTTTCACAGGAACAGTTTTCTCTCCAATTCATATTTTTCAAGAAAGACAATTCTGTCATCTGCTTAGGTTTCTCTAGCCAGGCAGAAATAGATATCCATATGTTTTGTTTGCGTTTATTGGCACTTTTACCAAGTCATCGGTGTTTTCACCGTTCTTAAGATTTGGCCGGGCACGTTGCCTTCTCTTCTTGTAGGAAACAGTTTGGAATCCATCATCTTGTAGTAAGGAATTCTGGATTTGCCTTTCGGATTAATTTTTATTTTGATTTTTTAAAGTTAAGTCAACAACTTGGTCTTTATTGTTTACAGAATAGGAAGATGGTGTTCTAGCAAGAATTGGCGTTTTAAGTTTGCTTCTTTTAGAGGAGAGGAAGGATTGTACATAACCTCAGAAGCGGGGGACGTTTAACTGACAGCGACGGACGGCGCAGGGAAAATTGGCGGGCTTTTTGACAATCTTCTAAACTCACATTCAGCCTTGTTTACCTTTTCTACGAAATTTTTCTTGTGCTTTTTTTAGTAGTTCATTATTTTCCGATAGCAACCGGTTTTTCTCCTCCAGAGCTTGGATAACCATTAAGTAGAAACGCTTCTCTGTCTCCAAAACATCCTCACATGCGTACAGTAGAATGTGGCGGTACATAGCTGATTTGAAAGTGGCCGTTTGAATTAGGCAAGATGGATGAAAGCACTTTCCATATTTTTCACACTGTGCGATGCTAAAAGAACTTTTATTACATTGTATATAATTAATTAGTGATTTTTCAACACGTTTTTCGCGATTTTTTGACGTTATATTTTCCGCGACATTCGCAATGGCGGCCATTTTTTTATCTAAGGCTGCCAAAGCATCGCTCATTCTAAATTTACCATTAGTTTTGCAAAATAAATTTGTTTAAACAAATTTTTGCAAAATTCATTATTTTTTAATAAATGCTACCATTGTATTTTACAAAAATAAATACGGTTAAATGAGCCGTTATCGGTTCTGCGATACATTTTGTTGTAAACAACATTATAAACAATTAATTTTACAATTTAAAAAGCCCTCAAAAGAAAATAATTAAGAATGTATATACAGAATTCACAAAACCTTATTCTACAAATAAAAAGTCTACAAATGCATATCGTTAAAGAGTTTATAATTAAATTACAAAATTTATTATTTAATACTTTATTTATAGCAAAATATATAGTAATAACGATAACGACTCGTTTAAAGATATTTGCAACGTAACGAAATGGGAGCATTTATTTAAAAATTTATGAATTTTGCGAAAATTTTTTTAGAGAATTTATTTAAAAAATTATGAATTTTGCAATAATTTGTTGAAACAAATTTATTTTGCAAAACTAAAGATAAGTTTGGAATGAGCGATGTTTAGTAACCTTAAAATATAAAAATTGTCGCTTAAAAACCTGTCGGTAACAAAAGATGAAGGTTGTCACAACTTGAAAAATTCATGCAATTTAAAATTGTCAAAATTGAATATCTCGAAAGAATAAGAAAGATATTTGAGCAAACTCAGCGATATTTGAAAGATTAAGACTTATACTTTACGATGTCAGGTATAGTTTTTTGAGAAAAAAATGGCGCGATGATACATAACCTGAAATGTGGGCGTTTTTTTGCGCTTTTAGGTTAGGATATTTGAAAAACCTAATATGGTGGAGCAATTCTTTGAATTCAGTGATCCAAAATCTACAAAAAATAACTATTCTTATTCAATGTATAAACTTATATGAGAGATGAGATAACAGCTTTAAAATTATAGAATTAGTCAGAGATACAGATTTCACCAAACTTATTCTGCACAACTGTAAATGTTAAAATTATAACAAATATGTGAATGTAATTCAAAATATTTGTTGTGATTTCCTGGAAAATAAAAAATCGAAAAATTACATTTGGACTTGTTCACAGAAAATTTAGATGTTGTGTCAAATGAATATGCAAAAAGATTCTGGTAAAATATCTCAACAAAAAAAGGTCGTAGCGAAAAATGGAGGGCGATAAGGTGTGTTGGCTCCTGCTAGACTCTTTCTAATAGGAGAAACCTCTACTGACCATTAAAAAGAGGGGGAAGACAACATGATATATGTAGCGGTTTATTTTACTTAAAATATGTTTAGATAAAATAAAAATACACATTACTTAAACGTTTCTAAATTTTTTAAAAACAAATAAACTTATTTCATTATAATTTTTAAACTCCATATCCCTCCTCTAAAAGATAAAACCCACTAAAAATTCATAAATATGCTTTCACCAGTATTGCAGATGAAGATGCTATTGAAATGCTGCCCCAAGGCATAAGTCGCGCACAAAAAGCAAAAACAATACATTTTATTCTTATTATGGGAGACTTCAACGTGAAAACAGGTATTAAGATAATTAAAAACTTCTTCGAGTATATTGGTAAGTTTGGTCTTGCATCAAAAAATGAAACAACAGTCAGATTAGCAAATTATTTGGAAGCAAAAAACCTTTACATAATGAACAGTTTTTTTATTAAAACGAAACAAAAAAATGGACTTCGTTATATCTAATCACACACATATTATAGTAAAAGTATCAGCTTTTTCCTCTTTTAGTTTGGAGGTAGGGACCTAGATTACAAAACTACCTCATCTCGTACTAAATTTAAAGGTATGACTCTGGTGTTCTCGCTCGTGGAAGGGGCCTTTCACGTTGCCTTTTTCTAGAGGGTAGCACAGGAAATACTTTAGAGTGTCAATAGTCGACTAACCCAACAAGGAAGGCATCGTGTGGAAGGGCGAATGGTACGTATGGTGTTGTACCTCTATTTCTCCAGAATACTAGGCTTCCTTCTGGAGTAAGTAGCCAGTAAGTGGCTCTCCTGGTATGAACCAAATGTTTCAACTTGAAATTCTTATGGGAACCCAAAATATCTCTCTCTAGCAGCCCAATTTGGTCTACTACTGGATATAGGCATCCTCTAGTCTCTTTCATTCCAACCTATTTTTTGCAATTCGGTGCCAGTTTCTACCTGTTTCCCCTTTTATGTCATCTATTTATCTTTTGACGACCTAGGTCATCATTGCAATATATGTTTTGTCCACCTTGTACAGTCTTGCCTAACGACGTGTCCCACCCAGGTCCATTTCAAAGGAGCAATGTGTTTTTCACATCCACCACTTTTGTTCGTCTTCTTACGTCTTCGTTCCTTATTCGGCCACGTAGTGATATTTCCAGCATGATTCTTTCTATTGCTCGCTGAGTAGTACGCAGTTTATTGGCTGCTTTAACTGGGGTTGTCTTCATTCCATAGGTCATTACTGGGAGAACGCACGAGTCAAATACTCTTCTTTTAAAATTAATGGGAATATCGGGGTTTTGAAGAGTGTATTCCAATCCTCCAACGGCTGCCCATGACATTTCAATTCTTATATTTTTTCCGCGTTTTGGTTTTATTTCCCAAGTCTAATTAGATGGCCTAAATATACATATTCCTCGACTCTTTGTATTTCGTTGTTTCCTACATAAAGTGGCGTATCTTCTGGAGACATTATTTTGGTTTTTGCTAAGTTCATGTTTAATCCAACTTTATCTGAAGTATTTTTCAACTCAAAGAGCATTTCCTGTAACTTGTCTAAATTATTAATACCACGTTATCCGCGAAACATAAATGGTTGAGATATCTACCATCGATGCTAATGTCGTTATGAACATGAGGGCATTAAGGGCATTAGCAAACCCAAAGTATAGTGTCTCTAAAACAACCCCCTTCCTCAGATGTGTTTGTGGAGGATCAACAAAGTCTAACCACAGTACGATTGAAGGAAGTACAACTTGGAGGAGTGATGTTAGCTAGAAAATAAATTTTAAAAACCCAATTTTACCGTTTCATTTGTACTGTTTCTAATGGTTATACAGGAGGTTCGCTAATTTATTTCTGTTTTTAGAGAAGGGGTTGCCAAAGAAAAAGGTTGGGAACTGCTGTTTTAAAGAACACAGATTCTATCCATTAAAGCAAAATGACGAGCCTTAAAAAGCTTTAAGTTATTATCCTAAAGGACGACCAAATCTTTAAATTTATTCAAACTTATTTTAAAAGCACATTCGAAAAACGATAAAAATATTATTGCTATAGTAAAAAAAATTTCAGAATTTCAACTCGTTCAGGAAATACTAATCCGTATCCGCCTACATCAATATCAAGCAAACTTCCACTTACCTTATTTGCCGCGATACCATCGAAATGGTACCTACAATCATCACATCAATTATTTTATCGAAAGGAATTAAAATCAATATTTCATGTCTGTTATTGGTACCGCCCGCTGGTCAAAAATTATTTTGGGTTTATACGCGGTAGATAATGTTCTGAGGAATTAATGATATTAAATTTATATCTCACTCGTTTGTTGTTTGTTCAATACTATTACCGGTTTCTTTTCTTTATTTTTTTTTTAGATAGAACTTGGTACGGATAAATGTTAATAAACACCACAGGAAGAAGTTAATAGATTTTTAACTAGTAAACTTAAATGTAATGTTACTTTAAAGATAGGTCATGATAATTTTAAAAGCAAGAATAGAATATTACAAAACATGAACATAAACTATGTATCTGCTTAAAGATGCATGATAGTTCAACCTCGATGCACTTTCAGTGACTTGTCTATGTATAGTTGGGAGTTTCAATTTTAATTTATTTGCTTCTTTTTTTTTATTTCAAGTTGCAAACGTTCCTATCAGGTAAGTTAAATGATTTAAATCTATCCAGTGAAAGAATACCCATATTTATCAAACTACGAACATATCAAAGACAGTTTTAAGACATGTGCAATTTAATTTGTCTATAAATAAAAGAATACAGAAAAACTTTGATATCATGGATAAAGCAAGATAGAAAGAGATAAAGGAGACAAGCAAGTCATTTCGTTATACGATTACAAAAGTTCTCTTGACTCTTCAGTTAAAACATTATTTTATTGACAGTTATGGTTCAAGTTTTATTTGTATTGTGTTTGTGACAAATTTTGGACAAATCGGTATCTAAATGTTCCACACTCCGTACCTAATTTTAAAATACACTAGTTATATCAAGTTGACCATCAGTGTCAATTGTCCGTGAACGTTTGGTGTGGAATAGTTGATGATTAGCTTGTAGATCCACACTTTCTTGAAAGTAAATGGCGCAAAATATCGTGATATTTTAGAAAATCAACTTCCACTTTTGCTTGAAAATATACGATTAGATGTAAGGCAACAAATGTGATTTCAACACGATGGATGTTCAGTGCATTATTCCCAATTGTTGAATAGCGTGGACTGGTAGACGAGGCCCAGTAAATTGGCCCGCAAGATCGCCAGAGCTTACGTCTCCACATTTTTGTTTATAGTGTTATTTGAAAAGCGAAGTTTATAAAGATGTGCCAACAACTCGTGAAAACATGAAACAGGAAATCAGAGATGCTTGTGCCAAAATAACACCTGAAATGCTCCGCAGTTGTATGCAATCCTTTGAAGTGAGGGTCAGTTAGTGTATTGAAGGTGAAGGTAACCACTTTGAGTACGTATTAAAATAAATTCTTATGAAACCTTTAACATAATCATGTACAATGATGAGAGGCGAGGGGATTCACCGAAAACAAGCACCCTCAGGGTAAGAGACGAGGGGATAAGCACTCCGATGGTGAAAGACAAGGAGACTTACCGAAAACTCTCTCTCTCTCCCTCCTCTAGTCTCTTTCATTTCAACCTATTTTCTGCAATCCGGTGCCAATTTCTACCTGCTTTCTTCTTTATGTCGTCTATCCATCTTTTATCGAAAACAAGCACCCCGAAATGAACAGAAACTACTACGTTCACGTCGTTGTTCCGGGGTAGCGCTAAAAGGAATTAATCATGCACATAGTGGTACCAAGTACAATTTTTACTAACAATTCTGAACGAATGAATTTCTTTAAATCGCCCTGAGGATCGAGATCAATGTAATGTTATAACAACTTTGTAAATCTTACAACTTTAGTATGAAACATTGTATAACATTACGACGTGGAAGATCTTCATTTGACCCTAAAATTTCCTTGGTATTAGAGCTTAACCTTGACGTCAAAGTCATATCTAATGATATAATTACTGTGAAATTGATCATTCTTTTCATTTCCGGGGGTCAAATTGGGGTTTACTTTTCAAATTCTGAAACTGAGTTTCAAATGACTTTGAAGAACAAGGTTAAGGTTATTCTATTAAAGATGATATATGTCAATGGACTTTAGTAACTGCTAAATCTTAAAAATTTTTCAAAGTCTATTTTCCCAAAAATTGATCGTTTTAAGCAGTTCCTTTGTTTCCAGATGTCCAGAATATTAATATAGAAAAGGGAAAAATATACGAAAATAATAATAAAAAAAAATGTCTTGAGAAAGTATTAAGTAATACCATCCTACGAACCGCTATTGTTTGTATGATAGTATTTAATTGTGAACTACTGCAAACGGATTATTTTGGGTAGCGTATCGTCGTTCCGGGCACAATTTATTACTGTCCATATTGTTTTGTAATTATCCTATAAACCCGGAAAAAATAAAAAAATAATCCGCTGTGACAAAGTTACCCTTGTAGTCTTGCCGTTTCTCTTGACGTTTTGGTTTTAAAAGACTACCGTTTATTAAAACTTACCAATACTACACAACCGCAAGTTTCAGGAAAACTGCTGTCTAGCTGGCTAGAGCAGGATTCTTGTGATGCTTCTTGGTTCACAAGTGCACGCCCGTGTGATTATCCCCAAGAAGTCCAGATAAAAAACTACTAGAAATAAAAAAAATCTCTAATTAAATTGTTTAATTAAAAGTAAAAGGAACGGTGGACTTCCTTCCCCGATAGAGAATGAAATTAATTTACCCTTTCTATTAGTAATGCGGTCTGAAAGACTAAAAACACAAGACACAAACAGCACAATAGACAGCAAAAAAAAACCTTCTTACACTGATAAAACACCAACACACGCCCCAAACTGACTTAGACGGATTCAAAATCGTAACTAACGTTAATTAATTTCTGAAAATCAAACCTAACTTTACAACCCTAGGAATCTCCCACAGTTTAGTCGCGCTGGTTCCGACATGCGTAATTTCCACCAATAGAATATACTTTCGAGATGCACCCCCGCCCGTTAAGGGTAGTTTTCGTTTCAGAGCGTTTGTAAGTTTTTGGTTTCCTGGTTCATAGATGGCATTAGTAATCCATGCGTCGAATTTTTAATATTAAATCGGGCTTGAGCTCAAACTAATAATTATTTTATACAAATGTACATTGTAACTATTCTGCTTTTATAATAAAAGTCCGAGTTTGTGTCCACAAAAAAAACCTTCATTTCCACATTTTCTTATTCTTATTTTCATCTAATAGGGAAAAAAATGGGCGACAGACGCGAGCTTTGTACATAGTAACAAATAATAATATTGCATTTTAGTAATTTGATTTAAATATTCTTTTTTTTTCTATGGTGGGAAAATTTGCTTATTTTAAGTAAAAGTAAGCTCTTCCACGGGTCAGCTACATATTGGATATATCTTTAGCGCTTAACCTTAGACCGCTAACGAAGTGGATAAGACTATTAAGTTACTTTGACAGATTTATATTAAAATTTTCAAGAGGATGGAACCATCTAGATATTCTGTCATATAAATTATCTGAGTTCATCTTGTTTTATTAGAAAGAATTAACTACCCCAAAAGTAATAAAACTGATTAAAGTTCAAGTATGTTAACGAATTTATATTTCCCTATTTTGTAACTATTTTGGGATAGACATAAGATATACATTCATCATCATCATCACACAGCCTGTAGCGTCCACTGCTGAACATAGGCCTGCCTCAATCGTTTCTAATCTTCCCGATCTTGTGCTGATTGAATCCAGTTTGTTGCGATTCTCCTGATATCATCAGTTCACCGTGTTGGAGGTCTGCCCCTACCTCTAAATGCCTGAAACCTAGGACGCCACTCTATAATACGTTTAGTCGACCTAGCGTCTTCCATTCTCGTCACATGTTCGGCCCAGTTCCATTTCATATGTGTTATACTTTCTATAGCATCCTTGATCCCTATCTAGTTCTAATAATTACATTTGGAACTTTATCTCTCAGTGTTATTCCCAACATCGACCTCTCCATGGCTCACTGAGTCACTCTAATTTTTTCACAACTTTTCTTAGTGAGTGTTAAAGTTTCTGCACCATACGTGAGCACAGGGAGCACACACTGTTCATAAACCTTTCTTTTCAAGCAAATCGGTATATTGCTTTTAAATACGTCCTTTCTCAGCTTGCCGAACGCCGCCCATGCTAGTGTTATGTGTCTTTGAATTTCGCAGGTCTGGTTATCTCGGTTTATTCTCAGTTCATGGCCTAAATATTTATAAGATGTTACATACTCGATTTCAGATTCATTTAGGGATATGTTGCCACTTGGAACTAAGTTTGTCATACATTGAGTTTTTGTACGGTTAATTTTTAGACCTACCACATCTGACGCTGCACTTAGTGTCCTTAGTAACTCTTGGGCTTCTTCAAGGTTGTCAGAAATTAACACGATATCGTCAGCAAAGCGTAGGTGGTTTAATAGTTCACCATCTATATTGACTCCCATGTTCCCCCAACCTATTTTTTGAAACATGTATTCTAGCAGCATTGTAAATAGTTTTGGTGAGATGTTGTCACCTTGTCGTATGCCACGTTCCATTCTAAATGTAGATGTTATTTTGGAATGGGCTTTCACACTTGCTGTTGCGTTATTATATATGTTCTTAATTAAAGCTGCATATCTGTGGTCGACTCTACAATCAGCTAGTGCAGCAAATATTTTGTTTTGGTCCGCTGAATCGAACGCTTTCTCGTAGTCCATAAATATTAAGACCAGTGGTTTGTTGTACTCTACTGTTTTTTCTATGAGCATTTTCATAACTAGCAAGTGGTCGTTTGTACCATAATCGGATCTGAAACCTGCTTGTTCTCTAAGTTGATAGAAATCTAATTTGGGGGTCAATCGTCTTGTTATTATTTTTATAAATAATTTGTACATGTGGGAAAGCATTTATTAATTTTTCCCCTCCTATGTTAATACTTTCAGTGACAATGCCATCTTCTCCTGGGGCTCTGTCGTTTTTCATTTCTTGTAAGGCCACTTCAATTTCTGATGATGAAATTTCTGGTATATCTTCTGAGCCTTGATTGCAGACATTTGTAATGTTTGTTAGGTCATTGTCAATGGTGTACTTTTTGTATAACGCGTTGTAGAAATCTTCCACTATTTGGAGAATTTTTTCTCTATCTGTTGTAATTGTACCTGCTGCATCGCATGAGTTTATGAATTTCTTTTGTTTCTTCTCTCAGGTTTCTTTTAAGTATTTTTAAACTTTTATTCTACTCAATTACATCGGATATGGCCTCCGATTTGTATTTTCGTATATCTCTTCTGATAAGCCTTGATATTTCTCTGCTAATTTGCCTTTATTCTCCTGAGTTCTTCCATTCCATTTTTCTTCGTCTTTCAATAAGCTCTTTTGTGTGTTGACTTAATTTGTCAGATGTTTTATTTTGTTTATTATAATACTTTTCTACTGCGTTTTTTAGGATGTTTACTATTTGGTTATTTGTTTCCTCGAGGTCTATGGTTTCCAAAGTTTGGAGTCTGTTTTCAACATATTTTGTGTATTCAGAGAGATTTTCTGGAGTTGTCCATCTTCTTAGGTTCTTTCCTGTTACTAGTTTGGTAATAAGATATACATTGGAACGGTCTAAATCCCTATACAGAGTGGCTCAAGTAAATTCCTTTATTTAGTAAAATTTTTTTAAAGTTAATAAATGTTAAATAATTAAAAATTATAATGTTCCCTTACAGTTGGACTTCCATTGTCATTGCCTTTAAATGGTCACACCTCTCCAACTAGTGAACATTTTTTCTAGTCATTATCAAGTAAATGACATTATTTAAAAATATTGCAATAAAATATATTCATTCTCAGTATTAAATTAGCACGATAAATTAATTTAAAAAAGTTTTAACTTAACTTACGTATATCTGACAGAAGATAGGGGCTCGTGCAAATACCTATACGCGGTATATCAAGTGTGATGATGACATCTCCCGTGTGCATTTCTAAGCTGCAATTTATTGAGTTTGTTACACATGCAAATAAGTTGCGGGTACTTGTGGTGTGGTCTTTGGTTATTTATTACTTATAAGAACGCGCAATTATTATTTTAAACTTATATTTATGACAAAAATGTGGTTTTCTGATAGTTGTCAGGAAAATATAAAAAGGAAGAAGTGTGGAAGTACGCTGAAAAAAATCGGGGGCATTTTAGAATCTTGATAAATAAAATCTCATATATAGAGTGTTTCTAAAAGGTCTGTAAAAAACGCAAAAGCAAATTCGCAAGGCTCAAATATCAAGATCTAGCTCAGTTTACGTTAGCTTAAAAGTTGATAGTTTCCCAAATACAGGGTGTCAAATTTTAATAATATTTTGATTTGCACTAAATTTGATACTTCGGAGTTTTTTAGGATGGGAAATTATGACGTACATAACAGAGGGCGCCCCCAGTAGCACTTCGCCTACATCTAAGGATTTATAACTTTTTTATTTTATTTATTCACGGACGATGTCATTAATAAATTTACAACACCAAAAACTAATACTAATACAAAGAATTAAAATGAAAATACAAAAACAATAGAAACTAATATCTACAAATAACTATAACAGTAAATAACTATTCATCATAATAAGTTTATATATTTAAGCTGGGATAAAAATTTTCCTATGAGTAAAAGAATGTCGAGCTCAGGATGAGTGTTAGCCAGAGAAGAAGCGCGCGAGATGAAAGAATTCACTCCATAATTAGTACGATGGTAAGGAACGAATCAAAAATAAAATTAATTCGGTTACAACACTGGAAGACGAACAGCAGGGATTTAGATCAGGAAGGTCTTGCGTGGATGCAGTATTTATTCTGCGACAGATAGTCGAAAAATCTATAGAATACAATAAACCAACATTTTTATGCTTTATAGATCTAACAAAAGCATTCGATCGCATAAAGCTAGATGACGTAATCCACCTGTTATATAAGAGAAATATTCCTATCAATATAATTCAGACCATCGAAAACATATACGCAAACAATAAAGTTCAGATTCGCACTAACGGTAAATTGTCAACACCCATACCAGTCAACAGCGGTATTAGACAGGGAGACTCGCTTAGTCCTTTGTTGTTTAACATGATAATGGACGAAATAATAAAGGAGGTGCGACTTGGTAGAGGATATAAAATGGGTGATACAGAAATAAAAATTCTCTGTTACGCTAATGACGCTGTGATATGTGCCGAAAATGAAGACGACCTGCAGAGATTGTTAAATATCTTTAATCTTACGGGAGGAGAATATAATATGATTATCTCAGCCGAAAAAACTAAATGTATAACAACCTCAAAAGAACCCCTCCGATGTAAACTAGAACTAGACGGTCAAACAATACAACAAGAAATGAGTTTAAAATATCTACCAATCGACATAACTAGTTATGGCAACATCGAAGATGAAGTAAGAGGGCAGGTGGCCAAAGCAAATAAAGTGGCGCGTTGTCTCAACGACGTGATCTGGCGAAACAAACACTTACAACAAGAAACAAAGGTTCGGATCTTCAAAATCACAATTAGACCTATTATGACATACACCTCAGAAACACGGCCAGAGACGACAAAAACGAAACAACTATTGGAGACTACAGAAATGAGAATACTTCGACGAATAACAGGAAAAACGCTACTAGACAGAGAAAGAAGCGATAACATCAGGCAATCATGCAACACAGACTGCATTAATGAGTGGGTCCTACAACGTAAGTCACAATGGAACAAACACATAAGCAGAATGACAGAGAATAGACTGGTAAGGTAAGGAACGTCAAAAGTTTGACGGCTACGAGTTCGACTGATGGGTGCACGCAACCCCACACTGGCAAGCAAGACAGGACAGTCAAGAAGGTAGTTGACCATCTTGCTAAAAAGACGCAGGTCATGATGGACTCTTTTGACAGAAAGGTGTGGAAGGCCTGTCAAATTATACATTAATTCATAATGAAATTCAACATTGTAATAAAATTTATGGTGATTGTAATGCATCAACTTTCTTTGAACACACTCCACCGTCTGTCTGTGAGTTGCGTAATATGGGTTCCACACAGACGAAGAGAGCACAAGGGAGGACTTTACCAGAGAGCAGTAAAGAAGTCTCAAGGACTGCAGATGCGAAAAATCTCTAGAGCTCCTCTTTATAAAATCCAGTATCTTAAGGGCGTTAGTGGCAATATTTGCTATATGCTCAGTAGAAGAGAGCTTAGGATCCAAGGTAATTTCGAAATCCCTAACGAGAGTCGTAGACGACACAATATCACTCCTGATTTGGTATTCAAAAATCACCTCCTGACGTTGACAAGGGAATCTCGTAAATTTGCATTTGGTAGTGTTCAACGCATCTCATTTCTGTCACACTATGCCGAAAATCGGTCAAGGTTATCCTGAAGCAACCGGAAATCATTCAAACTGTCAATGCCACTAAACAATTTCAGATCATCAGCAAACAAGAGAAAGTAGATGTTTTAGATTGTTAGAGAAGTCAGGAATAGATTTGCAGCCATACTTGTTGGGCCTAATTTTTGACAGGTGTCATTTTACACAGCTTAATAAATACTTTGGTCGTTCTTCTTCAAAAAAGGTATTCTTAATTTATTTCGATAAAACTGATGGTTTTCGAGATAAATCGGTTTTTAGGAGAAAAACTCAAAAGTTACTGATGATACACAAATAGATGAAAATAAAATACGCAGGGTGTGCTGAGGGGCTTGAATTTATGGGGAGGCGCTATCTAACTCTTCGAAGGCAAGAAGATGTTATGCTGAAAGATTTCTAACTCAGATATTGTCAAGTCCAGAAACCTTTCAAAGTGTTGAGCGGGGCTCATATAATTTACAATGTTATTAAAATGCAAAAATAGTGAAAACGCTTAAATGTTATTTTGGGAAATGTACAATATGAGCTCCACATACCTCAATACATATTCTTATTATCTTATATAGATATTTTTCCGCTACACTGCAGATAATATTACAGTATTATTACGGACTACGTTAGAATGTGCTATTCTTGCTAGTAGTTCTTTAGTATTTATTGGTGATGAATAAACTAGTTCTTTTAGATGTCCCCAGAAATAAAAATCTAAGGGGTTTAGCTTGGTGGCCATAAAACAGGCCTACATCGACCTATTCATCGAGGGCCAAAAACGTTAGTTGTGTGTAGACGTATTATACGGTTAAAATGAGGTGGAGCACCATATTCGCATGTATCACATTTGCAATCTTCTATCAAGGGGTACGGCTTCTAATAAATTATTTAAATTTAGCTGCAAAAAGTCTTCCAAAATAAATGGACCTATAACGTTATTTCCGATAATGCCAGTCCACACATTGACAATAAATCTTTGTTGGTGTTTGTTTTAAGTTATAGCGTGCGGGTTTTCATCAGCCAAAAAATCTAAATTGCGTGAGTTTATTATGGCATCTCTTGTAAAACCAACCTCATCGGTAAATAAAATAAGGTTAGAAAAATTTAGATTTAGGTTAGGATTTAGTGTGTTTAGTGTTCTGTTAGAGTTTCATGTACAATCCATTTGATAACATTGTTTTGTTATTGTTACCCCATATCGCAAAATAACGGCAGGATATTACCCCTAGAACTTGATGCCAGACTCTTATTTTAAACAGTACAAACGAACATCACAGTCTATGTATTTCTCTCTCTCTCTTTCTCTAGCATTACAACCTGGGGTGGGTCTTTGCTGATTTCACAATCTGCCTCCACTTGTTGCGATCCATCATCAGTTTCTCCGCGCGTTCGACGTTTAGGGTTTGTAAGTCTGCTGCAACGTTATCTCTCCACCTCATCCTTGGTCTTCCTAGCGGCCGCTTTCCTTCTGGGTTCTGTTCCCATACCAACTTGACGATACGTTGATCTTGTCTCATAACATGGCCGGCCCATCTTAATCTTTCTGCTTTTATTATTTTCACTATATCTGGCTGGTTGTATAGTTCCTCCAATTCCTTGTTTGTTCTCGTTCTATATTGCTGTGTGGTGTTGTCCCTGACCGGTCCGTATATCCCTCTAAGCATTCTTCTTTCTGCGATTTTCAGTCTATTCTCATTTTGTTTTGTCAACGTCCATGTTTCACATGCGTATGTCATTATCGGTCTTATAACTACTTGATATATTCTTATTTTCGTGCGGCGGGATATATTTTCTGATTTTATTATCTTTTGCAGCCCATACCAGCAGCGGTTGCTTCCTTGTATTCTGTTGTTAATCTCTTGTGTAATGTTGTTATCAGACGTGATCGTAGCTCCCAAATATTTAAACTGATGGACCCTTTCAAAATTGTAGTGGTCCATAGTCACATTCTGTCCTATTCTGTCTCACTGTTCCGTTTTTGTTGTAGACATAAATTTTGTTTTTTCTTCGTTGATTCGTAGACCAACTTTCTTTGCAGCATTTTCCAGTTTGAAGAACTCTTCCTTGACACTGGTAGTTGTATTACCTACCTATGTATTTGGAAAAGTTATATTATTCTCTTTACGACCAAATAAATAGACCGCGAAATTGTTTATTTTTAATAATTTCGTACCGCTCCTGGGTATATTCAGATATTCGCTTTACTGATTAAGACAACAGTCCAGCATCAAGTTCTGCGGGTAATATCCTGCCGTTATTTTACGATATGGGGATTTTAAGTAGAGAGTTGTTTTGTGTGCATTTTGCTCTCGGTTCGTTAGAGCTTCACTGATGACACCATTAGGTGGTCGGAACTAGTATGGAGAGAACCCGAGTGGAATTCGTAGAGAATATACTGTCTATCCCCTTTTTTAACGATCGTAAGGAGAATAATATAACTTTTCCATATATATATATATATATATATATATATATATATATATATATATATATATATATATATATATCCATATATATATATATATATATATATATATATATATATATATCCATATATATATATATATATATATATATATATATATATATATATATATATATAACATAGGAATTAATTTTTCTTGAACCATTAAATATATTTTTAGTTGGTTATTTTCTTAGGAATATGGTTCATTTTTATATTGAAACTACATATATAAAGTAGTCATGCGTATTGAATATATATTTTTAATTTTCAGGACGTTTCGATTCTTTCGAATCTTTTTCAACTGAGGGTTTCGGCGGATGCATTAAGAACAGAGATTTTTGTTTTAAACAAAAATTAATTACATCACAAATCAATTATAATCACACACTTTTGTATATTAACTTTTCAAAAGTAATTTTAAAAGTCCAGCTAGAAGAATGGACACTACATTTTTAACCCTATAACTGTTATATATAAAGTTATAAATAAATTGATAAACTAGATTTGTAAATATGAGTTTCATTTGCAAATGAGGCTTCGATGGGATGTCAGATCAGAGCCAGTATAAAACGAAATTTACTGATCCGATTATTTCTGATTCTCTTACTTCTTATTCCTCACCTCTCTTGTTCCACTTCAATTAGCAGGTGTTAACACGGAAACTCAACAGAAACTAAACAAGTCTTTAAAGAGAAAAGAAAATTATGAACTAAACAACTTGCACCATATAAAAGAGTTCCCTTTGCCACCCCACCTTCAGTATATTACAACTTATCTTTGAAGATGATAGACGGCTAGGTGAATGCTGTGGCTGGAACGAAATCGGTCCAACGTTGTTACCTCTGCCAAACAACATCTCAGTTCAACAACACTGATACTTTGTTCCAGTAAATACAGAGTGTTTCAAGCTACGACTGTTAACTCTACACGCAGGTATTCGATTCTTCGAGTGCTGCTTGTATTTGTCATATCAACGTGACACACAGAAGTGGCAAGCCCGTAAGCAGAAAGACAAAGAGGTGAAAGCACAGACAAAGGCTACCATCCAATAGGCCTTTAAGGAGAGAGATTAGGATTTCTCGTTAACATGCCAAAGAAAGGATTAGGAAGCACGAATGACAACACGGCTCAACGTTTCTTCGAGAACAGTGATGAGTCAGCTATTATAACAAGAGTAAAGCGAAAACTGATCCTCCGGTTTCCCGCCATTTTGTAAACTATTGGAAGCGGACATTAAACTGCAATAGAGAAGATTAGGGAATACACACTTCAAACAACGAGATTGTTCTTCAAAGAATAATATTGGTACAACATGCCAACAGGAATCTACAAATTACTTACTTTATTGACCCAACATCATAGCATTTGTAATATTACCGATAGCTAAACAGTCGAAAGATGCACAAAAATCAACGGATAATATTGGTACAACATGCCAACAGGAATCTACAAATTACTTACTTTATTGACCCAACATCATAGCATTTGTAATATTACCGATAGCTAAACAGTCGGAAGATGCACAAAAATCAACGGACGAGTTGATAAGATCACCTAGACTTTGCCCGAAAATCTTCTCGAGAAAAAAATATGGAGGATCTGTTCCAAACCTTTTGGCGTCGATGGATCCTTACACTGTTTTTCGACGTCGTAATAATTCGGATATTAATTCATAGGTATTGGGACATGAGAAAAGAATTGTTAATAAAAAAGGCAATTATTAAAATGTTCTTTTTATTATTTTTATTACAGTCGTATTATTTATTCATTTCTGTTAATCAATAAATATTATATTACTTACAAATTAAAAGTACTTTCGCATTTTTAAAGATTATCGATATCATATATTTATTATTACAGTATTATATTTAAAATGTACCTTGAAGTCAAGCGCAATATTTTATTCATGGAAATACAATTATTCTTTTTATTTTATTTTTAAAGCGTTGCACCACATTAGATGTTTTTCGAATTTATTTTCATGATTTTAAAGTTTCAGTCTGCTACTGTTGAATCCGATTTTTATTTTTAATATCAAACCCGTGCTTTCGACCCACTGTGTTTTGACGACCCGACACCAGAGAAAAGTCCTTGCCCGACGCCATTTTTGCTGGAAGCAAGCTACGATATAACAGTATGCTTTATTTCACTTCTTCAACATGGTTAAATGAGTTGTCCATCGCTTTTTGTTACGTTCCCTTTTTTTAAGAGGTTTTCCACACCTGTATATACATATATAATATTATATATATATATATATATATATATATATATATATATATATATATATATATATATATATATATATACAGGGGCGGATCCAGCCTCTCTCTTTGGGGGGGGGGGCGGTGACATCACAAAAGTACATTATGACCAGCGAAAGCAAGGTGTCGACGGGGGGGGGGGGGGGAGGAGACACCGGAGATATTTCCATTTCTAGTGTAAATGGCATGGTCGGGCCTATTTTTCTGAATTTGAAGCTCTTGGAGAGGAGGGGATGACAGCAACATACACATTCCTAGTATAAGAGGCAGAATCGGGTCTATTTCCTGAACTCAAAGCTATTGGGAGGCGGCTATCGCGAGAAAAACAAGTTGTCAACGGGGAGGGATTGTCAGCAGCCTACACATTCCTAATATAAAAGGCAGAATCGGTTCTATTTTCCTGAACTCAGAGCGGGGGCGATCGCAAGCATACAAATTCCTATACTCTATTCAAGAACTAGAGAGAGTAATAAACCTGTTACCGAAATCCCCAACGTACTTGTTCCAGTACTACAGGTAACGGAGGACTGCCGTAAATCTAATTATATTTAAATATTATAAGCTTTTATAAATTTATTGCAATAATAAAATTTCTGATAGATATGGCCTCCACTTGTATATTTATTCCAAAATCGTTAAAGCAAGGCATTTTTCCTGAATAAAAAACTTATTACGATGAATGCTTATGATGCCCTAAGAAATCAATATCTAGATAATAATGTTAAAAGCTCTGTTGAGATGTGTTCCAACATGACAGGAAAATCTACTATGTACCAAATACTGAAGGAGAAAAAACGACTGGAATGTTTCGTACTCCCCCATTCGATCACAGGCAGATGAAAAACCTCGTTGGAAAAAGAGATGAAAACTGCAATAAAAGGAGTTGTACATACATTTTATTATGAGAAGCAGATCCCATCCGTCAACAAAATTCTTACTAAAATCAATGAAGATCGGGATTTACCTGAAATTAAAAGAACTGAGAGAACTTAAATTTTGATGGAAAAAACCAGATAGGAAATCTGTTCTTATAGATCGTCCGGAAACTGTCCGTTGAAGAAGGAAATGTCTCTCTCAAGTAAAAGACAGAGTTGCTTGAAATAATACATTGTACAAAATTAGTAATTTAACTGAACTTTTGAAAGATTTTTTTGAACAAAGTTACTGCGAAAAATTGGGGAAAATCCATATAATAAAAGAATAAAACAAAATGTGGAAACTCAATTAATTGAGCGACGATAGCTTCACTGAATTTGATTACGAATTAGATACGTAATGTTTACCAGTGTAAACACAATTTGTTTTTGTTGTATTTTATTGTTTAATGTTGTTTATATATTTTTTTTATTTTTTTATATATTTTTTATTTTAGTGTGTCCCATTCTTAATTTTATATATGTTTAATTCCAATTAGCCGTAATTTCTTTATTATTTTATTATAATATTTGTGTCTTTTTGTTAAGCGTATAGAATTAACATCTTATTTTATTTTTTTAAGCCTATCGGATATTTCATATAATAAAGGAAATTAAATTAAGATGCCAGTGCAATAGAAATAAAAATAAGTAGGTCTAATTTTAACTGTAACATATAAAAATTAATTACATTTGAATCCCTTTTTAGTGTTTAATTTAAGAAATAAATAAACTGAAACGTCAAATTCCTAAAAATGTTTATAATTAATAATAAAATGACCGATAGCCCCCAAAAAAAATTTTAATATTATATGGACGAATTTATTTTTTATATATGTTTAACTTCTTTTCTTTTTGACAATGAATATTTTGTAAGTATTTAAATTGTAACTTCGAATTTTTTGAAAGAATTTTAGTTTGAATGTGCCTAAAATGGTTTTTATGCCAAAATTAAAAATAAGAAAAATACAGTTGTGATTTGTGTTAAATATGTCAAAATTATCTGTATTTCGTACTGTATGTGAATTATTAAGAAATCATAAGAAATAAAATAATAATATAAAAACTTTTTATTTTAAATTTATTACCGAAATAATATTCTATGCCATAAATACTTAGTGATAAAATAAACCTCTTTCCGACGCCTATGACAAGGATTAAAATCATTTTTAACACTTTCAAATGTCTATTGTTATCCAACCCAAATAGTCCATTATTATAGACCGGTATTTTTGATTATATATAGGAAAAAATATATATCTAACAGATTTTGCCAAAGACACCGAACTAAAGAACATAGGTAGTTTGCGAAGAAAAAAGGGTAAAAAATGATTTATTACTCTCTCTAGTCTTTGAATTAACTATAGTATAAGAGGTAAAATCGGGTATATTTTCCTGAACTCAAAGCTCTTGGGGGGGGCGATCGCCCCCCACCGCCCCCCCCCCCCCCCCCTTGGATCCGCGCCTGTATATTAATATATATATATATTATATATATATATATATATATATATATATATATATATATATATATATATATATATATATATATGTATAATATATATATATGTATAAATATATATATATATATATATATATATTATATATATATATATATATATATATATATATATATATATATAATTATATATATATATATATACATACTTCCTACAACTTCCTGGATTCTCATTCATAGCCTCGAATAGCAAGGTGTGCGATTTTTGGCCCACGCCGTAGCTATTTGTCAAACACAAATGGCCAAATGACCTTACTACTTCAATATGCACCTGTCTTTTATTCTTTTACGGTTCCGTGCACTGGTCACCTGAATATTCACTTAATTTTTAAGTTCAAAGAAATAATAACCGTAAAACAGGTGCTCATTTTTTATTCAAGACAATTTAAAGAATCTTGTTCGAGTTGATTGTCTTATTTGTATAAAGAATTTTAAACAGTTAATGTGTGTTTGTGATTTTAATTCCTTTGTTATTTAATGATTTTGAAATAAATGTTTTAATCGGCGGGGAATAAGATGCTCGAACCGAGATAGTTCTTAAAGTTAAAAGTTTGTGTGAAAAAACTTTTTACGTTGTTTAGTTACAGTAAGCAGTATCTTACCAACATCAGTGTGAAAAAGAGGCCTGGTCTTTGCTATTTCAGTAAAAATAATTTAGATATAGTATATATGCGTATCAAGTTCTGTTACAAAAAACAACCTTTTACACTTTTCCAATATGATCTCATAAGTACTCAGATTCAATGTGAACTAATTGGATTATTTTTCAATGAATACTACTTAATGAATATTGCAATATAAATTTATATTTAATTTTTTTACATAATCTTCTTTTAAAAACATATAGGTAATTATTTGATAAGTAAAATCTTTGCAAATTCCTTTATATCTCCCGTATTTCTAGGTAGTAGAATACCATTCTGGCTTTGGTTTTCCGCAATTTTTCCTCGATTTCCCAGAAAACCAAATTTATTATATATAATTTTGTAAATTTGAACTTGTCACAAAAGGGGTTTATTCTTTCCGTGTTAGAGGTTGCACAAATTGGATAAATTGCTACAGAACACAATTCATCCTGTTCCACCACCATCGAAATGATGGCCTACCTGTACCACCATACCGAGAAGAAAATCAAAACTTACCCTCCCCGCCACAGTGATACGGCAGAGGTACATGTTTCGTCTCTACTAGACTCATCAGGGTACCGACATGCATCTGTTTGTGCAAAGGACAGGTAGGAAGGAAGTATGCAACTGAACGCGGCTTCGCCGACCTCCCGCCGGATGACGTATATATGTTTATGCGGCTTTCACAGAATCCTCCGTGTGAGATGCAATAGCCGTGGATATATCCACATTATGCCGTTGTAGTGCTGAAGTCACATTCAGCAAATGTACAGCTATATGCAACTCCGTGTATAGCAGAAGTAAAATGCGAACAGTAAATGCAAACTTCGTTCCATTATATCCTTTCCGTGTTTGAGGTTATATATATATATATATATATATATATATATATATATATATATATATATATATATATATATATATATATATATATATGTTATGTCGGATATTCTTACGGGTGTGATGTGTAATCGAAGGTTTTCGGGCATCCCGTGTATGTGCTGAGTCCCTCTCAGGACTGTAAGGCAGCTGACGTTTCGGTGAAATCTCATTCACCATTTTCAAAGCTCTCTGTATGGCGTCAGTTCGCTCGTAGACGCCATACAGTGAGCTTTGAAAATGGTGAATGAGATTTCACCGAAACGTCAGCTGCCTTACAGTCCTGAGAGGGACTCAGCACATACACGGGATGGCCTAAAACCTTCGATTACATATATATATATATATATATATATATATATATATATATATATTTCTTTGATATTGCACATACACACACATACGCACTGCTATCCTTAATCTTATGTTTTCCGACTTTAGATTAGAACCCCCCTGAGCTTTAACTGCAATAACTTGTAGGGGATGCAAATTTTAAAATAATACCCTTCACATGATTCTTAGCTTTATTTGTAAGAGTAAAGTTTGGAACTAAAAACCACAAGTTATACTATCCGGTATGGCAAATAACAATATAGAACAAACTACCCGGATGACTCAGAAATGCTTAACAAATGTGAATAAAACAATTCTATGTGCTTCACCTCTCAAGCTCGCGTTCTTAATGAATCAGTACCATGTGTGAAGTTTTTGAGCATTCATCTGAACGGCAGACTTTACTGAGATGTTCATGTTGATGAGCTTTGCAAGAAATTAACCACCTCGTCCTATGCTATATATCGATTAAAACAAATTTCAACGAAGGATGTTGCTTTTTTTAAGATCGTGTAAAATATGGTTTGGTTTTTTGAGGTAACTAGTCTCACTTGATTTGTGTATTTAGAATACAACAACGTGTAATTCGAACAATTGCTGAAGTGCGTAGGTTGGCCATATATAGACCACTATTTACGCAATACAGGGTCAACACGTTACCGTATTTATTTTTCAGGTACTTATTTCCGTCAGAAAGAAATTTCAAAAATTCCATTAGAACCACGACTTTTATAATTATGAAACGTGTGGTCGTCTGGATTTTGTGTATCCAATTCATTCACCTGCTGTTACGGAGAATAATGTTTAATCCATTTGTGCTAAGATATACGTAATATATACATTAAACTGACAAATTATTTGAAATTGATATCAAAAAATAATATCTTTAAAAGAATTGTCAGAAGATTATTTAATATCGCAAAGCTTTTAATGCATTCAGGAGTATTTTGATAGTTAGATTAGTGTTTTTTATGTGTCATTTTTTTATTGTGTGATTATAGTTATATATATATATATATATATATATATATATATATATATATATATATATATATATTGTGTCCGATGTAACAGCCTTAAACAAATTCGACCTGGATAGTGATCACAGACTCGTTCGAGCAAAAATAAAAATGAATGTTAAAAAAGAAAGGAACAAACTTATAAAATTCCAACGTTTTGCGACATCAGAGGAATTAAAACAAAATAAATATACATATCAGGAATAAATCAAGAAAAAATTTTAGAACAACCATAGAAAACAACAAAAATATGAAGGTATTAAAATCCATAAACTTAATTGGTAAACGCAATATAAACCAACTTAAAGATAAAGAAGGAGAAACAAAAAATTGATGAAACCAAGTGGCTAACATCGTGGAAGAGTTCTATTCAAATTTGTACACTTCAGTTAACCCGAAACCAGAAATCAAGCTCCCTAATGTTACAAATGTTGGTTCAGAAGAAATACCTAACATCACAATTTTTAACAGTTTAAACATGCTTTGTTACAAAAGAAATGTGATCATGCACCAGATGAAAATGGTATATTTAAAGAAATGTTGGAACTCAGAGGGTTTGCAACGCTGCATTTAATGAGTATTCTTTTGAATAAATGTCGTCAAAATGGTAGAATCCCTGATAACTGGAAAACCTCGGAGTCACAAAAAAGGCGACAAATTAGACATCGGAAATTATCGCCCCATAAGTATTCTGTCCCATCAGTACAAATTGCTTACAAAAATTATAACTAATTGACTCCTATCAACCTCCAGAGCAAGCAGGGTTTCGAAAGGTTTTTAGTAGAACAGAGCAAATACAGAACATCAAATTACTAATTGAAAAATACACCGAATATAATATTCAAATCTATCTAGCATTTTTTGATTATTGCAAACCTTTTGACTCTGTCGAGCTATAGGCCATATTTCAACCAATGGACAATGTAAGGATTGACTCCAGATACAGAAATTGTCTGAAATATATTTACGATAAGGCCACACAGCAAGTAAGATAACAGAGGACCTAGAAACGCAGAAGATAAATATTGATCGAGGGGTGCGACAAGGCGATACGATTTCCCCTAAACTCTTTACGTTAACACTGGAAGATGTCTTTAAGCAACTAAACTTGGAACATAACGGCATTAGCATTGATGATAGATATCTCAACCATTTATGTATCGCGGGTGATGTGCTATTAATAAGTGAAGATTGAGAAAAGTTGCAGGAAATGCTTTCTGAGTTGAAAAATGCTTCAAAGAAAAAGTTGCATTTAGTATGAACTTAGCAAAGACCAAAATGATGTCTCCAGAAGATACGCCACTTTATGTAGGAAACAACGAAATGCAAAGAGTTGAGAAATATGTGTATTTAGGTCATCTAATTAGACTTGGGAGAAAAAACCAAGAAGCGGTAAATAAATAGAAGAATTAGAATATTATGGACAGCTGTTGAAAGATGTGATAAAATGCATTGCTACTTTGAAATGGACCTGGATAGGACATTTCGCTAGGCAAGACTATACAAGTATCGGAAGACACCTCAAAAAGATAGAGAGACGGCTTAAAAAAGAAACCAGGTAGAAACTAGCACCGAATTGAAGAAAATAGGTTGCAATGGAAGAGACTAGAGGAGGCCTTATGTCCAAGAGTGGACCAAATTGATCTGCTGGAGAGAGAAACAGAGAGAGAGATTATAGTTAGAATTGATTAAAAATTTGCTGATATGAGGCCTATTGCTTGGAAGCAATCGGCTTCATATTTGACTTGATGGATACCAGTATACAAATACTGTCACAGGGTTAAAAAAATATTAATTCTATTTCATTTCAAGAGATCACTGAGGCACCCTGTACTACTGTTAAATAACAAAATCCTTAAGATTGTTTAAAATAGTTTAAGGTGTATAAAAGACCACTTTGCAAATTTACCTAATTCATTTTCCAGTAGTTCTAAATATACAAAGCTTTCGTTGCCACAAAAGGCGTTATTCCGCCAAGTATGGGGTACCCAGCATGGGAACCGAATTAGAAATGAATAAATTACCCATTGGGTATTACTTTCTTTTGTTATCTTTAAAGCTGTTTACAATAAACTGAATATAAATTTATCGGTGTTGGCAAACGCCCGTGTAGCTATATACAGAGTGTCACAGTGTATAGTACATAGAAAAGAAAATATTAACGTCGGTTCGGAAATATTTAAATTGTTTACCTTCAGGTCTGGGGCGACATATACTTATAAGAACAAATCCGAGAAAAACGAAGAATTCTATCAAGGACTGAAACAGAACTTTATAATCTCCACTTAGCTTGAACCCACAAAATCCATCATCTTCTGTGGAATGGCAGAGAAAAAGTATCCTGTTGGAGAACGGAATCAGACACCCAGCTTAAGGCAAAAAAACAACAGAAGAAATTTGAGACACTATAATAACGCAATACTGTCCACACACAGCAAACACTGGACTGCAACAAAGTTGTCCATAACATCTCCAATCACCACTTAACAGAATCCGAGAAATTAGTTCTGTCTAAAGGTTTTAATTTTGCCGTAACGCCAAAAACAGTCCCCTTAGAAGAGATAATTTCGAATATAGAAGCTGTCCTAGAAAACATCCCTGAGGAAAATGCCGAACAAGCCAGACAGGACATAACGTGAGTTTTGAAATCAAGACGGCCTCCCAACTCAAACTTAACACGAGCTGAACATCAAGCCCTTTCATCCTTGAAAAGAATAAGGAAATAACAATATTACCAGCAGATAAGGGAAATGTTACGGTTGTAATAAACACCAACGATTATATGCAAAAAATGTCAGAAATTCTCAAAGGCGCATTTTACAAACAAACCAACAGAGATCCAACGACATACTTTGAAAAACTACGAAAGCCAAGATTAAAGCCTCAAAACTAGAAACAGAAACTGAAATATCTATAATACCAAGAGAAAAATCAAGCAGATATCCAAAACTGTATGGCTTACCAAAAATACATAAACAAATGCACCACTCAGACGAATAGTGAGCGCCGTGGGATCTCCTACACAAAAACTGGAAAAATATCTAGCAAGTATCATGCAACCAAGAGTCGAACTGGCTGATTCCTTCGTGAAAAACTCCGAACATCTGACTAAAATGATCAAAAATATTCACCTCGAAGAAAATGACATCTTAGCAAGCCTCGACATAAAATCGCTATATTCAAGCATACCACTGGATGAGAGTTTGGACAAAATCGCCATTAACGAGGATTTTCCAGCCTACATAATTGAACGTGCAGAATACTGTCTAAAGAACACATACTTCATGTTCAGTAACCAAATATACAAACAAACAGATGGCGCACCTATGGGGTCATCGCTTTCACCAGTCATAGCCAACCTTTTTATGATATATTTCGAACAAGAGGCACTGCAAAAGGCACCGTTAAAACCGAAATTTTGGAAACGCTATGTTGACGATATTTTTATAATATGGCCACATGCAAAAGAACACCTGGACGATTTCCTCATATACCTGAACAATATCCACCACAGAATCCAATTCACGCTAGAAATCGAACAAGAAAAGAAACTTCCTTTTTTGGACCTGCTATTAACTAGGAAACTTAACAACACCCTGGGCTTTAACGTATATCGGAAACCCACACATACTGACCGATATCTCAATGCAGCGTCACATCATCATCCCTCTCAAAAGCAAGCAGTAGTCAACACACTAATATCAAGATCTCTTCGCCTAACAGAACTTGACACAAAACAAGACGAAATAAGACACATTTCAACAGCTCTAGAACGGAATGGTTTCTCACAATCAGATATGAAGAAAGTCATAAAATGACAAGACAAGACTACAACAAAGACCAAAGACCAGGATCAAACAAGGAACAAAGCCATAATCCCATACATAAAAGGAATAACAGACAGAATCGGAAGAATCTTAAGAAAACAGAACATACAGCCCATATTTAAACTATAAAAAACAATAGCGAATATCCTGGGATATTCCAAAGACAAGACCAACCTTGAAAATCACGGCGTTTACAGCATTCCATTTGCAGATTGCCATCAAACTTATATAGGACAAACAAACAGGCGCATATCAGTAAGAATCCAAGAACATAAAAATAGCCTCGAAAACAGACAACCTTAGCCCTATTTCAACATCACCAAACAACCGGACATACCATCGAGTTCGAAAAAACAAAAGACATAGCACCAGTACAGAACTACAAGGTACGCGTCATAACAGAGGCCCTAGAAATGGAAAAAGCGGGACAGCTAAATAAACGAGACGATGCTATAAATTTTTCAACTACATGGAAAACATTAATAAAAAATCAAGAAAGAAAACAATAAAAATCAACAAAGTACAAGAGAAACCTGCATACAAGAACAAAATATATCGCACTCGGTAGAGGGGAGGAGCCTGAGAAGCTGCTCATCCAATCAGGACGCGAGCCAGTTAAACAAAACTCGAAATTCAACAGAGGCCACCATCAGTTCTCAGCGAGTAACGAACCGAACTGCACTTTTTTTATTTTGTCTTTTGGGTTTAGGTTCTTTATCCAAATAAAAATCTTAACAGTTCGACGTTTCGCCCTCTATTTAAGGCACTGTCAAAAAAATTTTTTTTTTTTCATTTACCATCATAAAAAATATTTTTTATATAATTTTAAAAAGTCATAAACGATCATGTCTACAATTTAAAAAAACAACCAATACTTTAAAACACTATTCAAATATATAAAATATATTTAATTTGACCAGTACGAACCTTGAACATTTTGTTTATTAATTAATAATGAAATGCGACTTTTACGTCGTCTATTCAAGTACCAAGGATACATAAAATGCGAATTTATTTTCTTTTTTACATTTTATAATGCCCAAAAATCCGAAAAAGCGCATACATTTAATTTTATATTTAAGAGGATATTCAATTTTTGATGTTTACTAATAGGATTCAACACTTAATATTTTGTTTAAATTAAGCTGGTGTAAATGTGGCTCAAATTTCCTATATCTGTTCTGTCGTTAACAGTGTTTTTATCTGCTGTTCGCATATAATGTAGGTAAAAAATCGATTTAAATTTAATCATTAAATTATCAGTAGAAATTAAAAAAAAATATTTATACTGCTACTGGTTTATCTATAAATAATATATAAGTATCTTGATTTGTGGGGTGTACCACTACGAGATCTGCCTTGTCTTTTTCCTCATTGTCTTTTTTTTCAATGAGGTCTCTGAGGATTTTTTCGTAGAGATGACTCATTGGCCTGGTTATCGGTTTAACTGTGTAATTCTGATAATTTTTCTTACTCCCTTTCTTGTGGATTGAGGAAAAATGTCCTTTCCATTATGAAGGAAGTTCTTGACCATAGAGACTGCAGCGTCTCTCTTTTTACAGGGTACGGCAACGGATGCGTACGGCACCTCAATATATCGGAGGCTAGGTTCGTATCTTTTTTAGAGATGCTCTGCTTTGATTACCCAATAGGCGCCACCTGTTTTATATTATCTGTGAGTGATTTTAATTTATTGACTGCTAGTGTATAGCTCCATAATGAAACGACTTAATTAAAACAAAATAACAATTCCATTTTATTCCAAAAAATATGATGTACATAAATCAGAATGGTACCTATAATTTTTTTGTATACCCTTTCTTGATAGCTATTGGTGTTGCATCGTTTTTAAAGGTTATATAAGAATTTGGCCGCAAACGTTCTAGAACCTTTAATTGCCAAGAGTACAGAAAGTAATTATTATAACGAAAGTTATCAACATGTTCTTACATTTTATATTATGTCAAATGTAAATATGTTATGTTTTATTTACATGTAAAAAATTGATGTATAGTTCCAATTTCCTAAATTAAAGGTTACTCCTACCTGGTCTATGCTTATGTGAATGATATCTCTCACTTCTGTTTATTTGATCCAGTGCTGTAGCTAGGATTCTTGTGGTCGTTCGTGGATGAATGGGGTTTCATCAGGCCAATTCCAACTCACCAACCAAATGCAGAGGCAGGTCAAAATCGTCGTGGTAACACGGCCAAGAAAAATAGAGCCAGAAGAATCAGAAAGCCTTAACAGCCGAGAAAATCAAAATGGAAAAACACATTAAAAGGATTGAGACGAAGCCAAAGGTGAAAAAGAACTTGCGTCAGATAGCCCTGAAACAAAATGTTATTTTCACCACATGTTCGTAAAGATAAGGGGCAAAATCTTACTTCATTGATTAGTGGACTTTAACGAAAATAACACTTGACTGTCTGCCCTTTCAAACCTAATGGCAGGATTAGTCTACTGCTTTCGACGGTTCAACAGTAAAAAAACGAAAATGAAAATCTCTCTTGCAAACAGACGTGACAAAACTTAGGGATATTTGTTTTTATTTTTGCCAACCTTATTCTCAACCTGGAGCACCTAACCGAACTTACGCTGATTACCAGGTAATACATCAAATATTGGCAAGCCATGAAAAATTATCAAAAAGAAAATTATGATCAAACAGTCCAAAGTTACTAATTATGATTAAAACAAACTTCAAAAAAATTGCTTCAAATTCCATACTGTATACTCAACCTTAACTGATCGGTCTCTACATGCCGTGCTCGTGTCAAACGAATCGGGTATACATCCACAACATATGCTAACTGAACTATATTACTGACTATAACCTTATATTTTTAATACTTAAATAGAATGTAAATAAATGAGAATTTATTAAAAATAAAATATTTTATGACTTTTACATTCAAACCAAATAATGTGATATATAAACTACAGCAATTTACAAACTCTGTTAAGAAGAAAGAGTGATAAGTTACAAGACCAAAAGCGTTGTGAACCAAAAAAAAACAAATTCCATGTTTACAATTTTAAGTTACAGGATAAATAATTAAATTTAATGAGGTAAAAATATACAAATTATGACATATTACTAAAAACATGTAGCATTGATGTAAACTGGTAAATTTAAATGCTACAAGATATTTAGACATGTTAAAAAGCTTTGTTGTTCTACTTTTTAGTAATTCTGTAAAGATGCTCTCCGGTCCACATGATTTTTCATTTTTTAGTTAGCGTAGCGATGGGTGATTCTTGTTTTTTTTTTCAGCGTTTGTTTAATTGCGATGTCAAAGGTCTTTGAAAACTCTGTAAATGCTAACTATAGAGGTATATCATATTCTATTGTTTTATCCAGTAGTATTTTTGTCGTTTATAAATGTCTATTAGTGTTGTATTCTCGCCTAAATCTTGTTTGTTGGTGTGGCTGACAGAATTCTAGTTTTGATATTAGGTGTCAAGTTGCCATTCTGGAGAAAAGCTTATAGATTTCTAGGATTTTTAGTATAAAGGCATTCGCCCAGTCTTCTGGAATCAAGTCCTGCTCTAGACGGCGGTTCTCATTTTTTCAACATATCTGCCAGGATTCCATCGTGATAACTTGTGTAAACAAACCAAACAGCATCAAAACAAACTACTGAATGCTCTAAAACAAGCTTAGAGTCCATACTTCACTGGTTTAAATTTTAATCATTTATTTCCCAGGACATAAAAACAAATTTTAAAAATAACAATCAAAATACAGATTAGTTTATTATTCCTTTTTCTATGTCATTTGGTAAATAAATTACATCCTCTTGAAGAATTATTCATGAAATAATAAACAATTTAAATGTGCTGACAAATCTTTCATACATTTGAATTGATTAAAAAAACGCGTTGATGTGACCTTATAGAGGCGTATAAAAAAAGTTAATTTATAGGAAATGAAAATTACAACTTAACGTAAGAAGCTTTCTTTTTTATCTATTTAGATAGATATAGATACTGACTCTTTACATTCACTTTTTCACTAATCTGATAAGATCAGTCTATTAATTAGATTAAAGTCGTTTTCTTGCCATTTTTGGCGAAGCTATTCAGTTTTCAATTAACAATACGTTCGATTACAGTGTTAAATTTTGATTATCTTCTACATCGGAAACGTTTTATCGATATCAAAATGCGATTCATTGAACACGGAAGTGATTATTTAGAAAAGTCCTTTTCTCATTGTAAAATAATAGATTGTTGAAGGTTGTACCGATAAGATCCAAAATCTCTTAATTTGATGATAATTAAAAAAATTATAAAACGCGTTACACCAATTTTCATCTGATAATTTCGACTCTATCAACGTCGCACAGTGGGGCATTCCGGATTTTTTCAAATAATTATAGAAACCTCAATTTTTGTTATATGTGGACGCATATTTACTTAAAATGTAGACAATCGTATTACCAATTCATTTTTCAGAAACAGTTTCTCAATTTGGTTCTAAGCTCACAAAATATTTTCCTCACCAGAACATTCACAGAATATAGAAATTAATTAAATAACAAAAAAATACAAAACAAAGAGCGAGAGAAGAGAAACGCGTATAAACGGCAAGAAAGCAACGTAAAATACACTCTGTATTCATTAAGATGTTATATATATATATATATATATATATATATATATATATATATATATATATATATATATATATATATATATATATATATATATATATATATATATATATATATATCCGGTTTCATAGCGTTATACGCCTTCCGGTTCCCAGTCTCCATTGTTTTCGGCCTTCCCAATCCCCTGGAAGTAAGTTTCTTTCGGACATAGCTCGATTAATGCCCTTAATCCAGGTAACTTTTGGTCTTCCTCTTTTTATTTTTTCATTTGGTGTCCATTTGAGGATTTGCTTTGGTAGACGTTCGTCCATCATTCTCTCCACATGTCCATACCATACCAGCTGATGTTGTTCGATTTCATCGAGAATAGTTTTCTTTACGCCCATAATCTCTCTAATTCTCTCGTTGGTTATCCGTTCGATCCTTGACTTTCCGCCAAATCTTCGCCTAAAGTCTATTTCAAGAGCCAGCAGTTTACGTTCTAAAGTTTTATTTATCTGCCATGTTTCACATCCATACAATACAACGCTTTTAAATATTGCATTGTATAAAAGATGTTTTCTTTCCTTGGAGATGTTTGTTGACCATAATAGTGAGTTTAGGCATCCGATAGCTTTTTTCCCTTTAGTTATTCGCGCCAATATTTCTTCTTCAGTTCATCCACTTTGACCGATCTTTGTTCCAAGGTAGGTATAATCAGAACAAGATTTTACTATGATATTGTCATCCACTTCCAAATCTGTTTCTTCTATACCGATACACCTATATTTAGTTTTACTGCAGTTAACAGTTAATCCCCACTCTGCGTATTCTTTAAATAGTTTCCTCGTCATAAATTCGAGGTCTTCTTTATCTTGGGTCACTACCACTTGGTCATCTGCAAAATGAAGCGTATATAAATGGGTGTCATTATTTAATTCTATTCCCCCCTTCTCCAATTCTTTAAAGCTTCATTGAGGTAGATTTTAAAGAGAGTTGGTGATAGACAACATCTCTGGCGAAGGCCTTTGGTCACATGAAAGCTTTCTGATAAGTTATTGCCGATCTTAATGGAGAATGCTTGATCGTATAGCTGTTTGATGGCTTGGATCGCTATATTGTTAATTGGAGACTTCTCCATCACGTGCTATAATTTTTGGATTGGTACCGTATCATATAATTTTGTGAGGTCATCTGCTTTTTATTGACTTCACAAAAGATGTTTTTTATCCTTTTTCAAAAAATTGCAGGTGTAAGAGTTTTTAAGAAAGTAGGAATGCTATTATAAATCTTATAAATATTATAAGAAAAGCTTCTTTTGAAAAGCGCTCTTTTATGAGGTGGGAAAGAGATAAAAACCTTAAATCTAAAATTCAAATTGTGAACATCTGTTCTATAATTAATTTTATTTGTCAAATATGGAGCGCAGTTATTAAAAATAACGTTATCAAAAATATCAAAGAATGTAATTTACGTCTGTCCTGCATATTCAACCAATTTGCAACTTTTAATTTATAAGATATCGGATCAAATTTCCTTATACCATATATAAAGCGCAAATAATTCTTCTGTACTTTCTCGAGTCAGTTTATATCAAGTTTATGTAAACAGGGACCATACATACTGGCTCCGATTTTAATGAAACTTCAATATGTTGTAGAGGGTACAAAAATAAAAGACATGTATTTTTTATCTTCGGAGATTCATTTTAACGGGGTGAAAATGCCTCTAAAGTTCACCCCTAAAAACAATATTTTTGGAACAACTCAGGTTCTAAGTGAGATATCTTTACAAAACAAAATGAAAGTTACTTGTTGTCCGAAGTGATGTTAAACTATGGTTTTTTTCACCCCCAAGGATATTATTCCTTATTTTTTATAAGTGTAAACCATCTATTCGCGCAGGTAATTTAATTTTAAAAATTACGAAATTTATTAAGAATATTTGAATTGAATATTTTTTCACGAAAGCCATAATTAACTGAAGTTGACATCTTTTGGGGTTTCCAAACATAATCTAGTAAAAGAGGGTGAGTCACCCCCAATTACTTTTTTTATATCTCATGTTCTAATTAATATAACTCTATAAAACAAAATGAGAATTATTTTTTGTTCGAAATGATGATAACTAAACTATGGTATTTTCACCTCCAAGGATATCATTCCTTATTCTTTATTAGGGTTTTATATATATATATATATATATATATATATATATATATATATATATATATATATATATATATATATATATATATATAGTTTATTATAATTTACATTTGTACTACATTTCCTAGCTTCAAGTTTACCTAGAATTTAAATAAAATTAGCATTTTTTATCGAATATACGGCATACTACCTAAAAATGTTCTAAAAACTTGTTTTCAGTGAAGATGAGGGTCAGTGACTCTATTTTTGGAAGCAATTAAAATAGTTTAAGTTTCCCATATACATTCAAAAATGTTATCATCTTAAGTGGTTACAACTTACAATCAAATTTATTCAAAGTTTAAGACATTTTGTTTTAGAAATGGAAAGTCCAAAATAATTATCGTAAAGTATAATGTATACATTTATACAGTATTGGACATGACTAGAACAACAAAGTGGCTTTATTTCTTGGAATTATATATATATATATATATATATATATATATATATATATATATATATATATATATATATATATATATATATATATATACATATATACATATATATATATATATATATATATATATATATATATATATATATATATATATATATATATTTAGTTGGTTATTTTCTTGGGAATATGGTTCATTTGTATATTGAAACTACATATATAAAGTAGGACGTTTCGATTCTTTCGAATCTTTTTCAACTGAGGGTTTCCGTGAATGCTACAAAAATGTACATTTTTAATATTATTATATATGGAATAAGATGTTAAAAACTTACCATTAAGAACAGAGATTTTTGATTTAAACAAAAATTAATTACATCACAAACCAATTATAATCACTCACTCTTTTGTATATTAACTTTTCAAAAGTATTTTTAAAAGTCCAGTTAGAAGAATGGACACTACATTTTTAACCCTATAACGGCGTTGACTTGACTGAATGTGGAACCCAGATGGTGTATGTTTTAGGTACTTTAAGTGGCGTAAAAAGTTCGGGTCTTTTAATTGAAGTGATATCTTTCTGAAAGCGGAGAATTATTCTTATTTATTGTTTTATTTATTTTAGAAATTCCCTTATAATGGTTTATTTTAATATGTTGAAATAAATTTGATTTAGGTTATTGATGTCTGTTTTATCGTTTACGGCATTCGGATTTTTTTTATTGCAATCATTTCGTAAAATTCTCGTTTTCCTTTATTGGTTTCAGTTAGTTTTTTTAGTTTCAGGAGATTATATAGAAAAATAAAATCTTTGTTTAACTAAAAATCACATTCTTTCATTATCAGGTCTAGAACTTTTGATCTGCCCCTCAATTTCTTCATTGGACGCGAAGGGCTTTCCAGAAACAAATTTCTTCAGGTATGGGAAGAGATGGAATTCTGAGGGTTCCAAATCAGGACAATAGGGGGGATGGCCGAGCAAATCGTACCTCAAATCCTGCAATTTTTCCATTGCTAACACAGTTTTGTAAGCAAGCGCGTTGTCCTGGTAAAAGATTGTTTTTTTCTTCTTCAAGCCAGGTCTCTTCTCGCGAATTCTAACATATAGTTGGTCAAGAAGGTTAGAGTAATATTCGCCTGTTATCCATTTTAACGAAACAGACGCAAGACGTGTAATGCAAAGACTTGTTTACACAAACTACTTGAGCGAATAAGTTGAAGCTTGGCATACGAACTTGGTCAGGTTGAGAACATTTTACCCTACCCTCGTATATATTTATATTATAACCCTTTATTCTCACAGTTCTGACAACTTGTCGAATAATTCAACTTACTTCTCAAAATAAACTGTCTACGAAAGCTAATCTGGACCCTTTTTGCCGATACCATAAGATTTCCGAATCTTCTAGAAGGAACTAAATGGCCTCAGTTGTCGATGCGTCTCTCTCTTTTAGAAATATCTTCATACTACATGGTGTAATAAAAACAAGAACAAGTAATAATCTAGCAATTCCTAGATCTGCTGTCATAGGCGTTCCATGTCAAAAATAAGGAAATAGAATAATCTAAAAAGTTCCAGACCTCCTTTCATAGACGTCGTGAACTTCTACAAAATGAACTTAGAACCTTACAAATTAATACTAATAAGTGTATACTGCTACAAAGTCCGTTACATTGCCCCCTTTCAAGTTTTAATCGTCCCGATCAACCTTTTTGTTCTTGATAATGGGCTAATTTGTCAAGATGCAAGACGTTCTTTTTCCCAGGAGGGTTTTTCTGAATTTGGTACACCAGATTGTTTAGTCGGGTCATCGGGTCATTAGGTTGTACTGATATTTCCATCACCTCTGAAGCTTTAGTAAACGCCCTTTGTTTTTTTTTCGGATTGTGCAACTACACTTGTTCACCAACCATGAATCCACTAGTATTGGCTTTGCGGTTATAGTGGGTCTTCATTCTATCGCGTTCTATTTGTAGTCGTCGCTATATCTTCTCGAGGATGACCTATAGGACGTTCTTCTGCAGTAGTCCATTTCGCGGTCGTGGTCCGTCTTGCGATGTGAGTAATCCTTCTACCTCTTCCGTAGAGGTCCTCATTAGTCTCATGAAGATTTCCTCGTTGGTCTTGCGATTATCCTTGGAAGCGTTGGCTCTTCTTATGATTTTTCCTTGATTTCATGAGGTAAAGAAGAAGAGGAACGAACAAATTTTTTAATTAATTTAATACATTACATATTACTAAAAGTTATATTAAAAATCTTTCAACCACTCTCAACTCTCTCTGTTAATAAAATTCCAATTTTTTTACACATCGTTCTAAAAATGCGGATCAAAAAAATATGAAATATTCATAAAAATAATTATTCACTGCCCATTTTTCGCTTCCCTCCTCTCTCGGCACTTCTCAAAGAAAATAGGCGCTCGCCGCAGTGTCGCTATGGTCTGTCGGCAATTTACACATGACGTGGCATCGCGCTGTTTATTGAATATGGAGAATTTTGGCCGTTAAAAAAGGCCTACCTTTTACTTCTTCTTCTTCTTCCTCTTGTTATAGGCTTACAGCCTGTTTTTTCCAACTCAATCATTCATCTCATTTGATGTTGAAATCCAGGACTCTCTCCATCTTTTAGGTGGTCTACCTATTAGTCTTCTGGTTTCCGGTGTTCCATCTCGGGCGATTCTCGCTATCCTATTTTCCGCCATTCTTCCTACGTGCTCATTCCAGGCTCTTCTGCGCTTCCGTCCCCATCTTACTATATCCTGCATTCCATGTTCCTCGCGTATTGTTGAATTGCGTATGTGATCTCTTAATGTGTATCCCGATATTCTTCTTAGTACTTTCATTTCGGCAGTTCTTAGAATTGATTTTGTTTTTGTGTTGTCAGCTCTCGTCGCTATTGCGTACGTCGTTATCGGTCGAATACAGGTCTTGTAGATTTTTGTTTTTGTGTCCTTGCTCATGTATGTGTTGTGCCATATTATATCCGCCAGGCTTCCTGAGATTCTATTTGCCTGTTTACTTGGTTTCTTACTTCTCTTGTTCTGTCTTGGTTTGCGGATATCTCAACTCCTAAGTAATTACAGGTCATGAGTTGTTCTATTGGTTTGTCATCCACTACTAGTTTGCATCTTAAGGGCACTTTGCTTATTACAATTGACTTAGTTTTATCGATGGATAATTTCATGTTAAATTGCTTGCTTATGGTGTGGAATGCAAATAGAAGTCTTTGGAGATCGTCTTCATTTTCCGAGACTATGATGGCGTCATCAGCGTAACATATTATTGTTATTTCCCCGGTATTCATTCTGTACCCTGGTGCCGCTCTTTTGACGTTCTCAATTATTTGGTCCATTACTATGTTAAACAGTAATGGACTCAGAGAGTCCCCCTGTCGTATGCCCGACGCTATCGGTACATCCTTTTACATTACCATTAAAATAACTACATAAATTTTAAAAAATAATACTACTACACACAATATGCATAGAGTGATGGTTTTTGATCATTTTAAAGCATTTTTTCTTTATTTATTTTTCGTTATTTTTTAGAATAATATGTATATTCTAGCTTACAATTGCAGTAATAAAATAATAGGATTGGGACGGTGCCTGAGGCGTCTAATGTGACTGAGCGCTGGGTGGTACTGCCATCCCTGCCACCCCCGTAGCTATGCCACTGTCTAACACGCAGATTTTTAAATTTAAAAACCATTGCCAGTGCTATAACTATCTTGTCGGTTTTTAATTTTTTCTCAGAACATATAAATTTGCCTGCCGCAACATTGGTTACAAAATCATTTTATGGTATATTTTACTAAACAACCTATTTATCCTACCTAATAATTTAGCGCCCGATTTGGTCACACCTTTAATGTGTATATTGCCAAGGTACCTCCCATACTGGTACTTTTCGAGTCGTAAATAAGGGCCTTAACATTAACTTATATTAACACCTTGTTGGCTTTGTATATTTTGTATGTTTACTGCCCACTGGTATGAGACCGTAAAGGAAAAAATAGTTTGGTATTTGGTGTAATATAAATGTTACCTTGGAACCATTACATAGGTTCTTTAAGAGACACATGTTCTTTCTTCTACCTTCTGTTTGCCATTATTTTTTTTTTCAATTTCAACACTAAGTTATTGTTAAAATGGCGATAGTTAATTCTGATATTTTTAGATCAACCGATGGGACGCGACTGAAAAGGGTATTGCCTTACATATTTTGTGGGGTTGCCGTTTTTCAATTTTAAATAAATTTAAAATTTTAAAGTAGGTGATAAAGTATTAATAATTTGTTTATGCTTCGCAACATGCGAGATATGCAACGTGATTGGTGGACGATCTCTACTTATATATGACGAAATCCGACTCGAGCAAGCTAACCGGGTAGTTTATAGCGATTGGAACATCTCATTAATGTCCATATAATATGGCGAGTCACGCCCGTAAGGAGCCTTCTTTATTCGGACTTCGATTGATGTGGAACTCACCACGCGAATATTTCATGAGATTCTTTTGCCTTCGGCGGCCGGTGTCAAAGGAGATAATAAAAACATGTGGGATACAGCAGATCAATTTCAACATATTTCTCGTATCATCGGTCCCGCTACAGTGTATTTTTTTTCGAAAGAACGAGCCATAAAGCCATCCAATAAAGGAAAATCCTTTGAGCTCGAACTAAAAATCGACAGAAAGTGAATCACTGCAAGCCGCAGTGGCACTGTTCGCGAACAAAAAAATTCATCTTCTCCGGGAGCACCTCATACCGATGAATGACTTTCCTCGTGAGATGTACTAATCGATGAATAATAGGGTAACACTTTATCGTGATTTTAATATTCATTACCTTGAACCTTTAAATACTGTATGTGAATTAAAGGATATTTTGCAATGTCTAACACTGGCTCACTCACGTAACAGGAACATCATCTAGGTTAATCAACCATTTATAAACAAATTGTGATTCTAAAAAATAAACTATTCTCTACGAATTATGCAGCGTCTCTCTTTTTACAGGGTACGGCAACGGATGCGTACGGCAGCTCAATATGTCGGAGGCTAGGTTCGTATCTCTTTTAGAGATAGTTGTGCTCTGCTTTGATTACCCAAAAGGCGCCACCTGTTTTACATTATCTGTGTTACTTATCTAGAGATTAAACAGGAAAACACATAGGTATGAGAAATGATCTTAATTTATTGGCTGCTGGTGTATAGCTCCATAATGAAACGACTTAATTAAAACAAAATAACAATTCCATTTATTCCAAAAAAATTATTATGCACATAAATTAGAATGGTACCTACAATTTTTTTTATTTACCCTATCTTAATAACTATTGGTATTACATCGTTTTTAAAGGTTATATAAAAATTTGGCCGCAAACGTTCTAGAACCTTTAATTGCCAAGAGTACAGAAAGTAATTATTATAACGAAAGTTATCAAGATGTTCTTACATTTATATTATGTAAATATGTTATGTTTTATTTGCATGTAAAAAAATTGATTTATAGTTCCAATTCCCTAAATTAAAGTTTTCTCCTACCTGGTCTATGTTTTTCTTCTTCTGGTGCCATGTGCAAAGCCGCACGTCGGCGATCAAATGTCCATTCCTCTTCTAAAGTTATAAGACGGCCAGGACACCCTCTTCGGCCTGTCTAAATATAGTTGCGGCGTCCGATATTCCACACCAGTCTCTTATATTTCGTAGCCAAGAATGTTGTTTTCTGCCTGGTCCGCGCTTTCCCTCTATTTTTCCTTGCAAAATCAACCTTGGTATGGAGTATCTGGATCCTCTCAACATATGTCCCAAGTAAGACACTTTACGCTGCTTTACCGTGTCCAGCAGTTGTCTTTCTACGCCACTTCTTCTTAAAACTTCTTCATTTGTGAGATGAGCAGTCCTGGGAATACGTAGCAGTCGACGAAGTGTCCATAGTTGGAAGGCTTCGATCCTATTCAGTGTTCTAACTTTAAGTGACCATGTTTCAACGCCATACAATACCATAGGCCATACATAACATTTCAAAACACGTATTCTGGTATTTAGTGGTAAATGCCTGCAAAGAAGAAAATTCTTTATTTTAAAAAATGCTGTTTTTGCTCGGCCTATTCGTCCTTTCACTTCTTCATCACAGTCCCACTTTTCATTCAAGGTAGCTCCGAGATATGTAAACCTCGCGACGCGTTCAATTATGTTCCCGTTGATACTGAGGGGAGTATTGCGTTGATGCCTACTAATCACCATCATTTTTGTCTTGGCAATATTAATTCGTAGCCCAAACTGTTCACCGGATTCGTTAATTTTATTCAATATTGCCTGAAGGTCTTCGATGTTATTGGCTAGTATAGTGGTATCGTCTGCGTAACGAATATTATTCATTGGTATGCCGTTAATTTTGATACCTCGTGTCTCTTCTTCCAAAGCTAGTTGAAAGATTTTCTCAACATAAATATTGAATAAAATAGGGGACAAAATACACCCCTGTCGGACTCCCTTCAATATGCCAAAAGTGTCCGTTAACAGATCGGTATTAATGCGGACTTCTGCTGATTGGTTCCAATAGAGTTCTTTTATTATTCTTATATCTTTATCGTCAATACCAATTTCTTGCAATCTCTCCAAAAGTGGCCCATGTCTAACATTGTCAAAGGCTTTTTGGCAATCAATAAAACAGATGAAAACATCCTGTCTTTGGTCATAGCACTTTTGTACAAGTAATTTTAAAGAAAATAGTGCTTCTCTAGTGCCAAGTCCCTTGATGAATCCGAACTGTGTATTGCCACTCATATCCTCGCATTTTTTGTATATCCTTGAATGAATGACCCTTAGAAATGCTTTAAGCGCGTGACTCATCAAACTGATAAGTCTGTAGTCTTCACAAAGTTTGGGAGTTGATTTCTTTGGTATTGCGACAAAGGTTGACTTTAGCCAATCCAATGGAATTTGCCCAGAGTCATATATTACATTAAAGAGATATGTAAGCTGTTTAATATCAACTAGCTTTAAAACTTCTGCATAAACTTGATCATGATCTGGAACTTTACCGCATTTCATTTTATTTACTGCGTGTCTGACTTCACACTCAAGGATTTTTGGACCACTCATATGTTCCGTGTTGTTCCTATAATTATTTGTACGCTGGTCATTAAATAGGGTCTCCGCGTAATTCAACCAGGGCAACTTCAGTTCTTCCGTATCCACTATCGGCCTTCCTTGTCTATTTCTCATGGATGGTAGAGCTGTTTTCCTCTTTATACCAGTTATTTCGTCCACCTTTCTATGGAAATTAAACGAATCGTGCAGTTTATGAAGTCTTTCTGCTTCATCGCATTGTTCTTGAGTCCATATCTCTTTAGCTTCCCTTATTAATCTCTTTATTTTACGATCAAGTATTTTATATTTATCCATCTGATTTTTGGCAAGCCGACGTTCATCCATTAAGTCCAGTATCTCTTCCGTCATCCATGGTTTAATCTTTTCTCGTCTTTGTTGTCCCAAAACATTTTTAGTAGCTGTTTGTATATTTGTTTTGAGCGTATTCCAAATATTATTGGACGCACTTTGTTGGCTGGGTATATTTTCTCGGCAAAGCTTGTCTAATTCTGCCTTCATGTTGTCTTGTATTAATGGGTGTCTCATGTCAAGAATACTGTATTTCTGTTTTTTACTCCCCACTGTTAGTAATTTACAACGAAACCAGAAGTCAGCAACCAGAGGATTATGGTCTGAGCCGATGTCCGCTCCTGGGTATACTGCAACACGTGTTATGCTATTTTGGTATCTTCTGTTAATCATAATGTAGTCAATCTGATTACGCACAACGTTCCCTTGTTGATCTTGTGGAGATTTCCAAGTATAAAGCCTTCGAGGATGAAGTTTATAGAAGGTGTTCTTGATGACCAAATTTTCATCACGACAAAATTGAATTAGCATTTCACCTCGTTCGTTTCTATTACCCAGTCCATACATACCAGTCACACCATCCACAGTACCTTTGCCAACCTTTGCGTTTAAATCGCCCATCACTATGGTGATTTCTTGATATTTTAATGACTTTAGGACTTCCTGAGCTTGTTCATAAAACTGTTCAGCTTCGATGTCTGTTTTATCTGCTGTAGGCGCATATACTTGTACTACATTGATGTTAATTGGTTTGGAGCTTATTTGTATAAGTATAATTCTGTCTGAATATGCTATCACGTTTTTTATGGATTTGTCCAAGTCTCCCGATACAATAAAACCAACTCCATTTCTATGATCTGGCTCGTTGTTTCCAGAATAATAAAATGTTGCTCCATTCTTCTTACACGATCCTGTACCTGGCCATCTTGTTTCTGTTATACCAAGAATGTCTATGTTTATGTGAACGATACCTCTCACTTCTGCTTATTTGATCCAGCGCTGTAGCTAGGATTCTTGTGGTTGTTCGTGGATGAATGGGGTTTCACCAGGCCAATCCCAACTCACCAACCAAATGCAGGGTGAGCCCAATCGTGCAGGTCAAAATCGTCGTGGTAACACGGCCAGGAAAAATAGAGCCAAAAGAATCAGAAAGCCTCAACAGCCGAGAAAATCGGAATGGAAAAACAGTAAACGGAATGAGATGAAGCCAAAGATGAAAAAGAACTTGCGTCAGATAGCCCTCATTGATTAGTGGACTTTAACGAAAAAAAAACACTTGACCGTCTGCCCTTTCAAATCTAATGGCAGGATTGGTCTACTGCCTTCGATGGTTCAACAGTAAAAAAATCGAAAATTAAAATCTCTCTCGCAACCAGACGTGACAAATCTTAGGGATATTTGTTGTTATTTTGTCAACCTTATTCTCAACCTGGAGCACTCTAACCTAGTTTCGAACTTACACTGATTACCAGGTAATACATCAAATATTGGCAAGCCATGGAAAATTATCAAAAAGAAAATTATGATCAAACAGTCCAAAGTTACTAATCATGATTAAAACAAAGTTCAAAAAAATTGCTACAAATTCCATACTGTATACTCAACCTTAAATGATCGGTCTCGACATGCCGTGCTCGTGTCAACGAATCGGATATACATTCACAACAAATGCTAACTGAACTATATTACCGACTATAACCTTATATTTTTAATACTGAAATGGAATGTAAATAAATGAGAATTTATTAAAAATAAAATATTTTACGACTTTTAAATTCAAACCAAATAATGTGATATATAAACTACAGCAATTTACAAACTCTGTTAAGAAGAAAGAGTGATAAGTTATAAGACCAAAAGAGTTGTGAACCAAAAAAAAAATTCCATGTTTACTATTTTAAATTACAGGATAAATAATTAAATTTAATCAGGTAAAAATATACAAATTATGTCATATTACTAAAAACATATAGCATTGATGCAAACTGGTAAATTTAAATGCTACAATTAACTGCCTGTCAGATCACTATGGACAAATAATACATTTTCCTGTTAAAATTAAATCTATAAAAATATTACATTGAAACAATTTTATACTGAAAACAATAATAAAATTTTTATGGGACACTTGGGCGGAGAGACCTAACAGGACACTTTCCAGGCGGCTGATATAAATCAGGGATTCGATTATTTTTTATTATCTTTAGTATTATATCGATGTAGCATTTCCATGACAAAAAGCAGAAGAATATATTTTTACTAAAATGTGGTTGTCGGACTTGCATTGTCTTTATTTTTGTTTATTTTTACGACGTTTCGATTAGATTGTATCTCGTTGTACAGGGTGAGTCAACGATTGGATGAAGTAGGTTTGTGCCTTTTCGGTGAAATTAACAAAGAAACTATATTTATTGTTTGATACAGTTTATTTTTACGCAGATTTTAAAAATATTTAGAACTCTACAGGGTGAGCCAAAAAACTAGGACAGCATAAAGTTGTATTTTTTTAAATAGAACACCCTATATACGAATCGTATTTTCGATTTAGCTTATAATTTTAAATCTTTTTTATTAAGGGTTTACTATAACAAAATTTTATAGTTTCTGAGGTAATTAAGTTTAAAGAAAAAAAGTCACATTTTCAAGTATCAATTCAATCCTAAATAACGTTTTCAATTTTGTGACAAATATATTCAAATTTAGAATTTGGCAAGGCCAAGGACAAGTTAACATAATTTTTACCTAATATTTGCAATAAAAGCTACAGGGTGTTGAACACATCGGCTCAAATTTGAACAAGTTTAAATGAATAAATATCTTTTTTTTAAATGGTACACCCTGTATATTTTCATGTTATTTAATAGAGTAATAAAAACCCTAAAAGTTTTGTTCAACATATCCTATACTTATTTATAATAGTTTTTGAGATATTTCAGTTTTTCTTATTTTCCATACTTTTTTACAGAAATAGTCTTCATTATCATAGTAGCCATGTAAAATAATAAAAAGAAACTACAGAAACAAACAGAATGTGGTTAAATATGATGAAACATATTATTCGTTATATTACGACGGCAATAGTTTAATTAAACATAATGTGAAAAAATTAACACAACAATAACGACAAGGCAAATACGTATTTACTTTTATACTAATTTGAAACAAAAAAATTACCTATTAAATACTGAGATTAATTATTTCTTTTTAATAAGTGTTCGAATAAACGAGCCTCTTTTGCAATGCACAAATTTAGTCTTTTTTGCAGATTTTCTCGGACCCTGGACAAAATTAGTGGCGTTATTGTTCTACAGGTATCCCTAATCCTGTTTCGCATATCTTCCACTGTTGTTGGTGGATTAACATACACCTTATTTTTAATATAACCCCATAGGAAGAAATCTAATGGGGTGATGTCACAAGACCTTGGTGGCCACTCAATGAAACTCCCACGTCCAATCCATTTTTGCGGATATCGTTGGTCCAAAAACGCACGAACTTCACGATGGTAATGCGGAGGCGCACCATCGTGCTGGAACCACATACTGTCGAGCTCATCCCTATCGAGACCTTGAAGCAGTTGGGGTAGTTCTTCTTGTAGAAAGTTCAGGTAACTATGGCCATTTAGTGGTTCATTAAAAAAGTGGGGTCCAATAATTCGATTATGATGAATACCACACCAAACATTTAATGACCAGTGGTTTTGATGTTGCACCTCTCTAATCCAAAATGGGTTTTCTGTGGCATAATAATGCATGTTGCGTCTATTTACGGCACCGTTACTTCTAAAAGTAACTTCATCACTAAACATTACCTTGCATAATAAATTTGGATTTAATTGAATCTCCGCATTTATTGTACGACAAAAGTTTACACGACTTTCAAAATCCTGTCCATGCAATTCTTGGTGTAATTCCATGTGATATGGATGATACCTATATTTCTTGGTAGTACGATTAGCGGTGGGTTGTGATGTTTCACATAATGCTGCTAACTAACCGCTACCAATATAAGGATTTTCCTGAACATTTAACAATACTTGTAGTTCTTTTTCTTCATTAGTTACTGGTTTGTTGACTACTTTACGTTTTGGATAATCAACAGTACCAGAAGAATCAAATCTTTGCATTAAGTTTTGAAAGGTATGGGTATTAGGCTGGCGTCGATCAGAATACTTCATTTTGTAAATTCTTTGAGCAAGAAGGCAATTTTTTTGAGCCTCTCCTATTGTATAAATCATATCTATTAACTCATTCTTTGGAAAATTCATTTTACAATAAAAGATGAATGCAAAAAAAAACCAAACTACACTACATAAAAACCAAAAGAAGCGATTGCGGTTATAAATTTGACACACAGAAAAATGTTCTTTTACATTGTTTTTGCAATGGCTACTATGATAATGAAGACTATTTCTGTAAAAAAGTATAGAAAATAAGAAAAACTGAAATATCTCAAAAACTATTATAAATAGGTATAGGATATATTGAACAAAACTTTTAGGGTTTTTATTACTCTATTAAATAACATGAAAATATACAGGGTGTACCATTTAAAAAAAAAGATATTTATTCATTTAAACTTGTTCAAATTTGAGCCGATGTGTTCAACACCCTGTAGCTTTTATTGCAAATATTAGGTAAAAATTATGTTAACTTGTCCTTGGCCTTGCTAAATTCCAAATTTGAATAAATGAAAACGTTATTTAGGATTGAATTGATGCTTGAAAATGTGACTTTTTTTCTTTAAACTTAATTATCTCAGAAACTATAAAGTTTTGTTATAGTAAACCCTTAATAAAAAAGATTTAGAATTATAAGCTAAATCGAAAATACGATTCGTATATAGGGTGTTCTATTTAAAAAAATACAACTTTATGCTGTCCTAGTTTTTTGGCTCACCCTGTAGAGTCCTAAATATTTTTAAAATCTGCGTAAAAATAAACTGTATCAAACAATAAATATATTTTCTTTGTTAATTTCACCGAAAAGGCACAAACCTACTTCATCCAATCGTTGACTCACCCTGTATTTGATAACGATTACAGATACAATCTAATTGAAACGTCATAAAAATAACCAAAAATAAAAACAATGCAAGTCTGACAACCATATTTTAGTCATCAAAAATTTTGTTTCATTGAAAATTAGAACTAAATCTGAATATCATAAAAAGTATCACGATAAGTTAAAAAATTATTCAAAAATGTAATTAAGAAAGCGAAACAATTGTGTATTTTTTTTTCAATCAAATAATAAGTCAAATGTAGCATGGAGAATTATCAATGGTATTATTGATAATGGTAAAAACGAAAAAAAAACAAATTTTAATATAGAAGGTAAACAAGAACCTATACTGAAAGACAAAAATACAATTGTATATTATTTTAATCGGTATCTTATTGTTTTTTTAGGGAAATTATTTAAAAAAATCACGGAATAGAGTTAATGCTCGACAGAATATATTACTCTTCAACACAATGATGCAAGGGCCTGTTAATACATATAAAGTCACGGTAACGATCAGAAAACTACTACTATTTCTGTTATGGCCTGTTCTAACTTACGGGTGCCTACCTCAGCCTTTTTACCATTGGTAAAATACCAGCGATTTTTTCCGTTCACACTTGTGGGTCACGACTATGGGTGAAAAGTCGGTGTTCCAAGCCTTGGGTGACAAGTTTTCGGGAAAAATCCCTATGATTGTCAGCCTGCTGTCATAGACATAATGAGCCTGGACCGGGGATCCTATACAAGAAAGTTGGCTTACACTGTGGTGTTTTGAAAACTTGATGAATTTACAGGACGATGAATACACGGCGTAACATAAAGGTTGGGAATAAATTAAACAGTCTTTAAGTTACAGGGTATTAAACAATTTTAAAAAAATCGTTTTAGTGTAATAATTTTCGAATGCTAGAAGATAATGAAACCAAATTTTCGCCAGAGCTTAATTTGATACTGCCCTAATAACAGTAAAATACGTGACTATGGACGCGACCTTGACTCATCATTACTCGCCGAGTCGAAGCAGCTATGAAAAGAGTGGAGGGCCTCCGATGAGAATGCACCAAACAAGGCGAAAGTTGTTTTGTCGGTTGGTCACTATTTTTTGGGATTCTCAAGGCATAATATTTATTGACTATTTAAAAAAAGCCAAACAATCACAGGGGATAACTATGCAACCTTCTTGGCCGTTTTGACGAAGAATGGAAAAAAAATCTCGAAAACTACAACACAAAAAAATGTTTTTCATCAAGACAATGCTCGAGTTCACACTTGGGCAGTTTCAATGTTAAAATTAAATAAATTAATATCCCATCCACCTTATTTGCCAGGTTTGGCACCTAGTGACTTTACTTCTTTTCTAACCTAAAAAAGTGACTCGAAGGACATAGATTTTCATCAGATCCAGCAGTTATTAGGGCTGTAGAAGACTATTTTGAGGATTTGGATACGTCCTACTTTTCAGAAGGCATAAAGAAGTTGGAATACCGCTGGACTAATTGTCAGAGCTCCAAGGAGACTAAGTTGAGAAATAAAAAAATGTAAACAACAACATTGTTTTTATTTGTTTTTACATTATTTATTAAACTACCCTCGTATTTATCTTTTGGGCAACTAAAAATTATGAAATAATGTTACTTGATTCAAAATTTTTATTATTTTTTAAAAATCATATTAAAGTGTTTTATTTTCCAAATATCAACGTTATGGAGAAAAAAGAAAATATTCGAGAAACTATTTAAAATCTGGATTATCGATTATTATTAACAACGACATAAATAAGTTATAGTGAGTTTTATGTAGTGCTGAACCTATGAAACCCTCAAAGTCCAAACGTCACTTACAAGGGAACTACCCCAACCAGACCTCGCCGATTTTGATCATTTTTGGATATGTTGTAGTACTTGAAAAAATAATAGACACGTATTTTTTCTTATTGGCTAACATTCATTTTTAAGAGGTGAAATTTACCCCCAAAGTCAACCCTTAAAATACGATTTCCAATATATATCAGCATTTATTGAATATTTTTGAATAAAATGTGGAAAATATTCGTCATAAAAAGGCACAAATGTGAGATGTATTTATGACCAAAGGGGTTGCAACCTCTATTTTATATTTTAATAAAACTACATTTTTTATGAATATTTTTTTTATAAATATCAGACAATGGACTCAAAATTATTATAAAAAACATTTTTGTTAACAATATCGAGTATTAATGTTGGTATGTTTCGGGATTTTTCAAATAACCACCCCTAAAAATCGTGACCACATATAAGTGGTAAAAATTTTTTTTTCTTAAAAGTCATTATATATAACAAATGCAAATATATTCTTTTTTTTTTCAATAAAAGTACCAAAAGGATGAAAAACGTCACCCCCAAAAGTAAATACCTAATGTAACATGAGGTGTGATTAAAATTCTTTAATAAAACAAAATACGTCCTGTATGAGTTAATAAGGAAAATACTAATATTCATTTGCAAGGGGTGAAAACTACTCCTAAAGTTGAACTTTATAATTTACTTTTCCATATGCCAAGAACCCCGCAATATCAATTTTAGACAAAATCGGAAAATGTAAAATTTTCAGTCCCATATGTTGTATCTTATCAACCTAATAGTTGTAAAAAATTAATTTCATATTCGTAATTCATGACCCCGAAAACACCCTAATACCAAATCTGAAAAAATGCGAATAAGGTAAAATTTTCAACTCACCTTATTGGAACCGCCACATTGAACGTCAAAAAAATAATTTTGACATCTTAATCTAATCATAATTTAAACCCTTAAATCCCCCTAGTACCAGTTTTGAATGAAATCCAGAAATTTAAAATTTCTAGGCCGTCAAATTGCATCTGACATATTAGATTTTTTTAAAATAATTTTATATTCGCTATTTACATCCTCAAAAACGATTCAGTTCCACATTTGAACAAAATTGAAAAATGTAAAATTTTTAGTCCGCCATATTGAACCCTAAAAAAATATTTTTAAATTCATAATATACCCCCCCCCCATATCAGTTTTGGATAAAATCCAAAAATATAAAATTTTTAGGACTCCAAATTGAATCCGCCAGAATGAGTTTTTCAAAAAATATTTTAAAATCGCAATTAACATTATCCATAGGAATAAGACAGGGTGATAGCCTAAGTCCAACACTTTTCAATGTAATCATGGACGAAATCATTGATAAGGTAAAAAGCACAAATATTGGGTACCCAACGGGACACAACACCGTTCAGATTATATGCTTTGCAGACGATGTTGCCTTGACAGCAGATAGCGAGGACAACTTACAAAGAATGCTTTTCCATCTAAATCTAACAGCCAAACAGTATAATATGAAGATATCTGTGGAGAAAACCAAAGCAATGGTAATAGCAAAAGAACCGGTAAGATGCAAACTAATGGTTGATGACAAACATATCGAACAGGTTGAGAAGTTTAAATACCTAGGAGCACATATAACAAATAACAAGGCAGTAACGGAAGAAGTACGCACATAGGCCAACAAAGCGGTCATGATATCAGGTCAACTAAGAGACATAATCTGGAACAATAAACATATGACGGTTGAGAGCAAAGCAAGAATTTACAAGGTCTGTGTAAGACCGATACTGATCTACGGCGCAGAAACAAGAAATGAAACCACAAAGACAAAACAAATTATGAGAACCACAGAAATGAAAACGCTGAGAATGATCACGGGAACAAGTTTAAGAGACAGGATAGGATATTGATTTTTTTTTAATAATTTTAGATTCGTCACGTACGACTCTGCAACTCCCCTGTACCAATTTTGGAGAAAATCGGACAAAATTGATTTTTTTGTCCGCCATATTGAATTTTTTAAAAATATTTTGGATTCGTTATGCACGATCCAAAAAATTTCCCCACACCAATTTATGAGAAAATCGGACAAAACTAAATTTTCTTGTCCACCATATTGGATCCGCCATATTGAATCTTTTAAAAATAATTTGAGATCCGTTGTGTTCCACCCCGAAAATTTCCCCATACCAATTTTGGAAAAAAATCGAACAAAATTAATTTTCTTAGCAGCCGTATTGTCAGCGCCATCTTGGATTTTTCTGCACCAATTTCATCCAAATAAATATGGGACCACTGCAGCAACTTCCTGAACATAACGTAAAAAATTTCATTCAAATCGGTGCCGCTGTTCCGGAGTAATCGGTGTACATACTTAAAAAAAAATACATATTCGACGAATTGAGAACCTTCTTTTAGAAATCGGTTAAAAAAGGTTTGTAAGATGATCAAATTCTGAAATATAAATTATCTTCTACATCTGTGTTTAATAATAATTGTGGGAATTCTACATAATTCCTTATTTGTTTAAAACTGTACTTCGCTAAGAAAAACCTCGCTCTTGGCAATCAAAATTTGTCATAGTACAGCAACTCAATTTCTTTACCTCGAATAGCATGAATATCTTTCAATAGCAATGCAATAACCAGCAACGCATTTTAATGATTTAATTAATATTACCGAGAGACTATAAATAATAGTTGTAATAGTAAATTTCACATAAATAACGGTTTTATGCGAATGCAAACTGCGTCCGCCGTACCAGAATAGACAATTTAAATCTTGGAAATTTAGTTTCAGGCTGAGAAATTACCGAATATGGGTCACAATCATTAATTAACTTCATTTGGTGTTGTCTATTATTATATTCGTGGTTAAAATTAATTTTTTATGTTTATTTTTCTAGAACATAATTATTTCTGCGGGTTTAAAAATTGAAAATGAATTTTTTCTACAGCTTATAAATAATAAGCTCATTTTCGTAACAAAAACAAAACAAAAAAAAAAGAACGCGTGTCGCGTTTTAAAAAATATATATGCACACAGAGCACGAAAAACATTTATTCTAGACAGAAACGTATAAAGACAATAATAAAATTTTTATAAAAAAAATTGAACCGACTTCTAAAAGTGCGCTAAAAAGTGAAAAATAACTATAAATTTTGGATGAAATTGAACTTTTTGAAGTCGGCGCCAAAATAATACCTGACAAAATGCGATTCGCATAAACAGATTAAAAATACTTAATTTATAATTGCTTTCTTACCATAATTTGTATATATTAGTAGTTATTTATTTCATTTAGAAATAATTTGGCGTCGACTTCAAAAATTTCAATTTCGTATCAAAATTTATACTTATTTATCACTTTTTAGCGCACTTTTAGAAGTCGGTTCAATTTTTTATATAAAAATTTTATTTTTCGATTTTTAGTTTTGAATTCTTTATGACATCCATAAATTATTTGAACTAAGTACTAATCGAGATTAGTGTACCTGGCAATGATTCGAAGATGGCGAAAAAGTACCCATTTTATCCAAAGTTGTAAATCACCCTAAAATGAACCACTAAATATTCTTTGATTCTTAAAGTTTTCCAAATACCAGTGAAATTATGTCAAACAAATATTTAGTCTGTCATAGTAAATCCAGTAACTTAAATTTCAAATTAATTTTAGATTGGTAATATAGGCCCCGAAACCTTCCAATAGCGATATTTAAAGAACTTGAGACGTAGATTTCTTAGCCCGATAAATATGTTATACCGCATATTGAATTTGGATACGCCCCAAGCACCCCGTAAAATCAATTTTAGACAAAATCGGAAAATGTAAAATTTTCGGTCCTTCATACTCATCAGTCTGATAGTTGTAAAAAATTAACTTCATATTCGTCATAGACTCCGAAAACCCCCTAATACCAAATCTGAAAAAATGCTAATAAGGTAAAATTTTCAACCCACCATATTGCATCTGCCATATTGAATTTCAAATTAGTTTAACGTCTTAATCTAATCTAAATATAAATCCTTCAAAGCCCCTAGTACAAATTTTGAATGAGATCCGGAAATTTAAAATTTCTAAATCGTTGTATTCCATCTGACATATTAGATTTTCTTAAAATAATTTTATATTCGCTTTTTACATCCTCAAAAACGAGTCAGTCTCACCTTTAAACACAATTGAAAAATGTAAAATTTTTTGTCCGCGATAATAGATTTGCTATACTGAATCCTGAAAAAATACTTTTAAATTCATAATTTACACCCTCAAGAATCCCCTATTTTTATAGAAAATCGAAAAATGAAAAATTTTTAAGACGCCATATTGAATTCACCAGATTATTTTTCAAAAAATATCTTAAATTCGTAATTAACATTAACAAAAATCCCACAACACTGATTTTAGATAAAATCGAGAGATGTAGAATCTTTAATCCGCCATCTTGGATCCACCATATTTAATTCTTTTTTAAATAATTTCAGAATCGCAATGTACAATCCCAAAAACTTCTCCATATCAATTTTGAAAAAAATCGGACAAAATTAATTTTTTCGTCCGCCATATTGGATCCGCCATACTGAATTTTTTAAAAATAATTTCTGATTCGTTATGTGTGACCCCGAAAACTCCTCTGTACTAATTTTGGAAAAAATCGGACAAAATTGACTATTTTGGCAGTTATATCGAATATTTAAAAAATATTTTCGATTCGTTATGTGCGACCCTGAAAACTCCCCCACACCAATTTTGGAGAAAATCGGACAAAATTAATTTTTTTGGCCGCCATATTGTCAGCGTCATCTTGGATTTTACTGCACTAATTTCGTCTAAAAAAAATATGGGACCACCGCAGCAACTTCCTGAACGTAACGTAAAAAATTTCATTCAAATCGGTGCAGCCGTTACAGAGTAATCGGTGTACATACAGGGTGAGTCAACGATTGGATGAAGTAGGTTTGTGCCTTTTCGGTGAAATTAACAAAGAAACTATATTTATTGTTTGATACAGTTTATTTTTACGCAGATTTTAAAAATATTTAGGACTCTACAGGGTGAGCCAAAAAACTAGGACAGCATAAAGTTATATTTTTTTAAATAGAACACCCTATATACGAATCGTATTTTCGATTTAGCTTATAATTTTAAATCTTTTTTATTAAGGGTTTACTATAACAAAACTTTATAATTTCTGAGATAATTAAGTTTAAAGAAAAAAAGTCACTTTTTCAAGCATCAATTCAAGCCTAAATAACGTTTTCAATTTTGTGACACATATATTCAAATTTGGAATTTAGCAAGGCCAAGGACAAGTTAACATAATTTTTACCTAATATTTGCAATAAAAGCTACAGGGTGTTGAACACATCGGCTCAAATTTGAACAAGTTTAAATGAATAAATATCTTTTTATTATCTTTTTTTTTTAAATGGTACACCCTGTATATTTTCATGTTATTTAATAGAGTAATAAAAACCCTAAAAGTTTTGTTCAATATATCCTATACCTGTTTATAATAGTTTTTGAGATATTTCAGTTTTTCTTATTTTCCATACTTTTTTACAGAAATAGTCTTTATTATCATAGTAGCCATGTAAAATAATAAAAAGAAACTACAGAAACAAACAGAATGTGGTTAAATATGATGAAATACATTATTCGTTATATTACAACGGCAATAGTTTAATTAAACATAATGTGAAAAAATTAACACAACAGTAACGACAAGGCAAATACATATTTACTTTTATACTAAATTGAAACAAAAAAATTACCTATTAAATACTGAGATTAATTATTTCTTTTTAATAAGTGTTCGAATCAACGACCCTCTTGTGCAATGCACAAATTTAGTCTTTTTTGCAGATTTTCTCGGACCCTGGACAAAATTAGTGGCGTTATTGTTCTACAGGTATCCCTAATCCTGTTTCGCATATCTTTCACTGTTGTTGGTGGATTAACATACACCTTATTTTTAATATAACCCCATAGGAAGAAATCTAATGGGGTGATGTCGCAAGACCTTGGTGGCCACTCAATGAAACCCCCACGTCCATTTTTGCGGATATCGTTGGTCCAAAAACGCACGAACTTCACGATGGTAATGTGGAGGCGCACCATCGTGCTGGAACCACATACTGTCAAGCTCATCTCTATCGAGACCTTGAAGCAGTTAGGGTAGTTCTTGTAGAAAGTTCAGGTAACTATGGCCATTTAGTGGTTCATTAAAAAAGTGGGGTCCAATAATTCGATTATGATGAATACCACACCAAACATTTAATTTCCAGTGGTTTTGATGTTGCACGTCTCTAATCCAAAATGGGTTTTCTGTGGCATAATAATGCATGTTGCATCTATTTACGGCACCGTTACTTCTAAAAGTAGCTTCATCACTAAACATTACTTTGCATAATAAATTTGGATTTAATTGAATCTCCGCATTTATTGTACGACAAAAGTTTACACGACTTTCAAAATCCTGTTCATGCAATTCTTGGTGTAATTCCATGTGATATGGATGATACCTATATTTGTTGGTAGTACGATTAGCGGTGGATTGTGATGTTTCACATAATGCTGCTAACTAACGGCTACCAATATAAGGATTTTCCTGAACATTTTACAATACTTGTAGTTCAGGATACTTCATTTTGTAAATTCTTTGAGCAAGAAGGCAATTTTTTTGAGCCTCTCCTATTGTATAAATCATATCTATTAATTCATTGTTTGGAAAATTCATTTTACAATATAAGATGAATGCAAAAAAAAACCAAACTACACTACATAAAAACCAAAAGAAGCGATTGCGGTTATAAATTTAACACACAGAAAAATGTTCTTTTACATTGTTTTTGCCATGGCTACTATGATAATGAAGACTATTTCTGTAAAAAAGTATGGAAAATAAGAAAAACTGAAATATCTCAAAAACTATTATAAATAGGTATAGGATATATTGAACAAAACTTTTAGGGTTTTTATTACTCTATTAAATAACATGAAAATATACAGGGTGTACCATTTAAAAAAAAAGGTATTTATTCATTTAAACTTGTTCAAATTTGAGCCGATGTGTTCAACACCCTGTAGCTTTTATTGCAAATATTAGGTAAAAATGTAAAAATTATGTTAACTTGTCCTTGGCCTTGCTAAATTCCAAATTTGAATACATTTGTCACAAAATTGAAAACGTTATTTAGGATTGAATTGATGCTTGAAAATGTGACTTTTGTTCTTTAAACTTAATTATCTCAGAAACTATAAAGTTTTGTTATAGTAAACCCTTAATAAAAAAGATTTAAAATTATAAGCTAAATCGAAAATACGATTCGTATATAGGGTGTTCTATTTAAAAAAATACAACTTTATGCTGTCCTAGTTTTTTGGCTCACCCTGTAGAATTCTAAATATTTTTAAAATCTGCGTAAAAATAAACTGTATCAAACAATAAATATAGTTTCTTTGTTAATTTCACCGAAAAGACACAAACCTACTTCATCCAATCGTTGACTCACCCTGTACATAAAAAAGATACATAGTCGACGAATTGAGAACCTCCTTCTTTTAGAAGTCGGTTAAAAAATCTCCATGAATGTTTCACCAAAATGACAACTTGTGTAGTATATATATATATATATTTGATAATAAATTGTGTAAAACCTGTGATAACTTTGTAGATTGTGTAGCTCTTGTCGCCATATTTCAATAAATGCCACTAGTGTAACCCTTAGTTTCAGACCCAAGGCTTTCCAAAAGAATGCGCATAGCAAGAATGCGCTTGCACACTCTTGTGGATCCTGTACTCTTGTGAACCATTTGGATTTATTTTATGTTGTTGTTTTGTAGATGGTTTCCAGGCAAAGAAAAACCAACCAAATGAATTATTCTAAAAAGACATTGAATCATGCACGCAAAATGGTTGAAGAGGAAAAAAAGAAAAAGAAAAGCCGCTGAACTCTTGGATATGCTCAAGTCCAGCCTACATAAAAGATTAAAAAGAGAAGACTTTGCTACATTCTTATGCAGATTTAGACTCACTTTTACGCTTCATATGAAAAAAGAGCTAATTGATCATATAAAGAGTTTAGATGCTATATTTTATGGGATTACGCTAAAAAAGTTAAGATCTATTGTGTATGAATATGCCGATAAAAATAATATTATACACCAATTTTGAAAGAAACCAAGATGGCTGGAAAATATTGTGTTAGAAATTTTACACACAGTATTAATCGATAAACCAACTTGCTAATTTATGGACATAGTTCCACTCCCAAAAGCATCTTGTGCCCGAAAAACACCAAATCGCAGTAAAAGATCTGAATTAATTACAGACTCTCCCTATTAAAGAAAACTAGAGTAACTACAAGGGTGTATATTGTCACCTTTACTATTTAACGCTTATTCTGAAGATATCATATTGGAAAGTCTTGAATCTGAAACAGAAGGGATAAAAGTAAACGGAGTTTTAATCAACAATATTAGGTTGCAGATGACACCGTAATAATAGCTGATAGTTTGAAAGATCTAGAAAAAATAATGAATAAAATATTAAGAGTTAGTGGAGAATATGGACTCTCTCTTAACACGAAAAAGACCAAGTTCATGATGATTAGTAAAGACAACAAAAATAATAATGAAACCCTAATGGTAGGAGGCCAGCACATAGAAAGAGTTAAGAAGTACACTTACTTGGGAACCCTAGTAACAGAAAATAATGACTATACCGTCGAAATAAAAACTAGAATCGGGAAAGCACGTGCCAACTTTATCAGAATGAAAAAGGTTATCTACAGCAAAGATCTAACGTTAGCCTTGAAAATACGACTGACTAAATGTTACGTATACAGTGTTCTATATTATGGAATGGAAGCATGAACACTGAATCGAGAGGCAATGAGAAGACTTAACTCTTTTGAAATGTGGACCTATAGAAGAATTCAGAGGATTTCGTGGGTGAATCGAGTTACGAACGCAGAGTTGTTGAGAAGAATGGGGAAAGAAATGGAAGTCGAGATAACAGTAAAACAGAGAAAACTGCAATATTTCGGACACATTATGCGGGGAGAAAAATACAGCATCTTATGGCTCATAATCCAAGGCAAAATAAATGGCAGAAGAGGCGTAGGATAACGACGAATTTCATGGCTAAAATACCTAAGGGAATGGTTTGGATGCAGTTCAAAACAACTATTTAGAGCAACTGCCTCAAAAATTAAAATAGCTATTATGATTGCCAACCTCTGCAATGGAGAAGGCACTTGAAGAAGAAGAGTAACTAGAGGAGCTGGTAAGAAAACGATACCCAGAAGATCAAGCGAAACATTGCAGAAACCGCCATCAAAGCCGAAGAAACCACCAAAAAATAAGAACAAGATGTGGAGATGCCCTGGTTGACAGGAGAATTTTAAGGAGCCTACTGTTAAAGACGGGATTCAGTGCAGCTTGTGTACTGAATGGTGGTACGATAACTGCACATCCTATATCGGCATTGGAATCTAGAACTGTGATTTATGCATGTCAATTAGCTTGCGCATTCTTAAAGTGCCATGCGCACTCATTGGGATTGTCATACGTACTCTTGTAGAATTGTATTATCAAGAGTGTACAATTACCATCGATCTCAATTAGATTGTTAATTAAGAAGAGAATAAGACTAAGTTGAGTTTCCATATAGTATATTAAAGTTGATTTGTTGGTCATTATATTAAACCATTTTTGATTTAATTGTAACCGTTTTTATTTGATTTATGTCATTTTATTCCTAAACCGCGTACACTTGGGGCACCTTACCCTAATATGGACCACAACGGACAACTCACAAAGCAGTATTTTCTTTTTTATTCCGATAAGCGTCACTTAAATTCATTATACTGGTTATTTAATTGAGTTTTCAAATATTCATTTCATTATACATTATCATATACTTTCATATTTAGAATTAAATATAAAACAAAAATTATTTTTTTATAGCATTATATCTTGAGTTTTTCCGTGGTTACCCAAGAAATACAACACTCGAATGATTTTAAGTCGCTTTAAGGCAATCGGAACCATAATTGCAAGTTCAGGTACCACTAATAGGTACTTGTGTAGGTGTGATGAAGCTAACTTCATGGGAGAGCCGTTTGGCTCCTAGGCTTTATTATGCTAGTGAATATTTACTGTTGCGAAGTCGATCTGATCGGAATAAAGTTATATCAGACGTGCGTGTTTTATAATTTGCTGTCACGTTAAAAAAGAATAAATGTTTCCGAGAAACTAAGGCATGTATTAAAGTTCGATGAAGATATTTGAACCGACATGTTCGTGTTTAACTATTTATAAATCAGTTAAAATGAATAGGCTGAATTAAATCTGTTTTGAAATGTTCCAAATGCAAATACCACAAGACAGCTGCTGATTAGAGATAAAACGGATATCCGGCAACTATCCGTTATCCGGCCTATCCAGCCGAATACTGGATAGTTACCCACTATTTCTCATTAACATAAGATAAATCATACCACAATGGTTTATATAATCATTTATTTATTTATTTACACATTACTAGACTTCTTCTTCTTCTTTCTCTTTTATTTAAGACGACGTCTTGCATTTCTGCTATATTAAGCCTCCTGTGATGTTGAAGTCCAACATTCGTGTCATTGTTTTGAAGGTCGACCAGTGGGTCTTCTAGTGTTTGATTTCTCGTTTTTAGCCCATTTTGCCCATCGATTGTCACCCATTCTGTCCACATGGTCCCTCCAATATCTGCGCCTTGACCTTATGAACCGTACCACATCAGGCACCTTGAGCTCTTCCCTTATTTCGGAACTTCTTATTTGATCTCTTAGGGTTACTCCTTTGATTGTTCTTAACGTTTTCATTTCAGCCGTTCGAAGCTTACTTTTTGTTTTAGATGTTTCGGCTCGAGTTTCCGATGCATAAGTTAGTACTGGTCTTATCACAGTTCTGTAGATGCGTACTTTGCTCTCTGTGGACATATACTTATTTTTCCAGATTATGTCCCTCAGGCATCCTGATATCCTTGAGGCCTTGTTAGCTTGTGCTCTGACTTCCTGGTATAGATTTTTATTGCTTGATACATCAACTCCCAAGTATCTACAAGACATGCTTTGTCTGATAGGATGGTTCTTCACCACCAATTTGCATCTGACAGGATCTTTTCATATTACCATCGTTTCGGTCTTTTCTGTAGATATTTCCATATTTAAATTTTTTGATGTGGTCGGGAATCGGCATAGTAGTCGTTGCAGATCGTCTTCATTTTCTGCTGTAAGGCGTCGTCGGCAAAACATGAGATTTTTAAAGATTTTCGTCCCATTTTGTATCCTCCATTGACTTCTTTTACATTTTGAATTATCTTGTCCATAATTAAATTAAAGAGAAATGGACTCATACTGTCGCCTTGTCGTATTCCAGTCATGATAGGTATCTCCTCTGTTACCCCTTTATGCGTGTCTTATTGTTTTTATTTAGCTCTTCAATTACCGTAATATAGTTGTGGTTAACGCCATTTTCCTGAAGTATTTGCAAGACGTCTTTAAGTCGAACTCTATTAAACGCTTTTTTAAGATCCACTAGGCAGATGAAGAGAGGTTTATTGTATTCTATCGATTTTTCAATAATCTGTCGGATAATGAAAATCGCATCAACTGTCGATCTGTTCTGTCTAAACCCGTGTTGCTTTTCACTTATTGCAATTTTACTCGTTAGTTTTGAAGTCATGATTTTTGTTAATAATTTGCTTGTACTGTTTAGTAGTGTTATTGTTCTATAATTGTTGGGGTCATTCTTATTTCCCTTTTTGAAGATGGGTATAGAAAGGCTGTTTCTCCACTGTTCTGGAATACTGCAGGTTGATAGAATTTTGTCGAATAGTATTGTTAGTGCTTTTTCTAGTTCACGGCCCCCATATTTAAGCATTTCATTGGAAATATCGTCGGATCCCGGAGCTTTTCTATTTTTCAGTTTGGTCAGCATTTCGTGTACGTCTTTTATTTTTATGTTCTCGTCTTCCATCATCGGTTTTACCTTATTTAAATCTATTTGGATGTCCTTATTATTATACTCCCGGTTATTGTAAAGGCTCTGCATGTATTCTTTCCAGTTTTCTGCTGTTATAGAGTTGATTACCACTTCTTCGTTGACTTCTTTTTTCTCACTTCTTATTACGTTTCAAACTTTTCTTTGCCTTCCGTATAAATTCCTTTCCATCTCGGTGGAAAACTTTTCCCAGAATGTTTCCTTTAGGTCTTTAATTGTGTTATTAATTCTATTTATCACGGCTTTGTATGCTGAGTATTCTTCTTGCGTTCTTATATTTTTATATTTTAAGTATGCTTCCTTCTTTTGTTGTGCCAATGCCTTTACTTCTAAAGTGAACCAAGGTTTGTTGTTTTTTCTCCCATTTATGTTTGTTGTTCTAGTACCGAGTGCTTCTTTTGCACTATCAATTATACTTGTTTTGATTTTGTTCCAAGCATCACTAGGACTATCTTCCTCTATTATTGGATCTAGGGCTACTTTCTCTTTCAGCCTATTTTGGTATAGCATTTTTGTTAATGTTTCCTTGAACGATTCTGTGTTATACTTTTCGATGTATATCGGAGGCTTTTTCTTTTGGAAGTTGGCTTTGAATCGATATTTGCACAGTACTAAGTCATGTTCTGTTCCGACGTTTGCAGATGTTAGGGTTCTTACATCTAGAATTTGGTTTGGAAGGATTTCACTATTAGTTATGAAGTAATCGATTGTCGAATTGAATCCTCTTGTGTTGCCAAAAGTATACTTGTGCTGTTGTTTGTGATTATAAAAGGTGTTATTTATACGAAGCTCGTTATGTGCGTATATATTTATTAGCATTTCTCCGTTGTTATTAATGGTCTCTTCGTTAAATTGTGCATTATACCCGGAATGGGAGTATTCCCTATTCTAGAGTTGCAGTCACCTATTATGAAAGTTTTTAATTTTCAGTCTATTACTTCTTGGAGTTCTTCGAAAAAGGCGGTTCTTTCTTCTTTGGGCTTAGTCATGTCTGGCGCATATATGCTTACGAAGTTGAGATTCTCCGTATTAAAATTTAAACGGATGTACATAATATTGCTGTTTATATATTGAACTTCTTCTATGTGATTCTCCGCCTGGGGTAGCTGGAGGGTGGAACGAGTAGCTCACCAGTTGCCACTGCCGGTCCCAAGCCCGGGTAAAGGAGGAGGGGTATCATCAGCAAACAGCACATCACTATCGATGATATTTACTATATCATTTGTATATAATATGTAGAGAGGCGGACCCAAAACCGAGCTCTGGGGTACTCCTCTCGGTATGTATAAAGGGTCAGACATCAACTGCTCTCCACTCACGCTTCTTCCAATTACACGCTGTTTTCTTTAAGCCAGATACGACCCCATGACCTCCAGAGTAACACCCCTCTATTTTTTTCAAAAGCACACCATGATCTACCCTGTCAAAGGCATTGGACATATCGAAACACAAAGTTGCTGTTATTTTGTTCTCATTTACAGAAGCAATGATATTCTACATGGTCAGATAGTTTGCAATCATGGTAGACTTACCCTTACGGAAAACATTTTGTTGTTCTACAAGAACAGCATTTCTCTCAAGAAATATCACTAGTCGATCAAAGATTGCCCTTTTAAATATTTTGTTTACATTCGAGAGAAGCGAGGTCGGTCTGTAGTTATCCAATTGGTCTCGAGCATTTTTTTTGTGTGGGTCTAATCTAGGCCCCCTTAAGCGCCCCAGGAAATAATTGGTATATTTATTAAGGAGATCAAAATCATCTCGGCCTTGAAATTAATCAAATATTGAGATGTTTTTTTATACGTATTAGTTTTATAAGGGACCAAGTAGCCCTTATTTTATTTTCCGCTGAATTTATGTAAAAAGTCTAACCCACAATTTTTGTCTTTTTTTTACCTGCTTTAGAATGTTTCAGTAGGATGTATAATAATCTTCTGACAGTCTACTTCTTCATATAATTTTTTTTTCTTACTAGAAATTCCTAAACCATCCGTAATCCATGTTTTCGATGTATTCCTCCCCCCTCACAGCATACCTTTTTACTGGAAAAACCTGATTGATCCCAGACTGGATAATGCTGTTAAACTTATCATATGCCCAATTGACGTCTGCCTCCGTCAGCATATCATGCCAGGAAATATTCTGTAAACTAACTGCGAATTGTTCTATTTTACATTTTGAGAAAATTCTCTTGTTGACCAAGGCCTGCCCACTCTCTACTGACTCGGCTCTCAATGAAATAGTTTGGGCCATATGATCAGAGAGACCAGATGCTATTACATTGACTCCAAAACCACTAAAATTTACAAAAATGTTATCCAGTAGAAATTATATCACTAAGTTCTTGAAAGTCCTTCACATCATCTCTTATGCCTCCATGGACACTACCCTCTCTTGAAAATCACGAGACCATTATAATTAAAGAGACAAATTTTGATTACTGACATTAATCACTTGTTAAAAATATTATTATTATTAATTAATACTCGAAATTAACAAGTTAAAGTCGAAATTAATCACTATCACTTACCGCTTGTCTAAAATATAATTATTAATTAGTATTTAACGTTAAAAAGTGGTAAATTATGATGAATAAATATTAAATGTTCAGCATTTGATGGTAACGAGCAATTCCGCTTGGCTTTATAAATCAAGAACAGTCTTTTGCTGTAAACACTACTGCAACAAGCTGAAAGATAAACTCTAACAAACCTTGTCAATTGTAAGTACTGCTTCGAGTTAACTGACCAGAAAATGTAAGGGCCGTGATTCCGATCTTGCTAGCAATTGGATTTTTTTCTTGATCGCGACACTGACTATTATTTTCCTTTGCGACTTCATTAAAACAATCCCGAAAGGTGTCGTGAGCTTCGTGTGTAATTTCTGATCCAGTTTCATCCACTTTGTTTCATTTAGCAGGTGTTGAAGACAACGATAAGCTGTTAAGATTTAAGAACTCCTAAATAGTCTGACTTGAATTTTGGGTCTGAAAAGGTTGCAATTAGTTACATTGGATCTTTTCCTAAAGGGTTGAAACGACTTCCCAACTAAATTTTTAAAGAAGCTCTTATACGCAGTAAGTCTGTTGTTCTTTGTGCAGTCTCGTTCTTGTCTAAATACCTTTTTAACGCAACCATATGCGGAATTATCTCGGATATACAGAAAAGACCAAACTTGTAATATTTGTTATTTCTGCAAATGGTTTCAAAAGCTTTAGGCGCTGCTCCATCAAGCCCCACTGTTGTGTAGTCAAATTAGTGAACGTGTCATGCTCAGCTAGAGAGCCCGTTTTTGTTCCAAAAAAGCGTTCTGCCATATAGAAGGTAGAATTCTACCTCGAGTTGATATTCTGCATTAACTGATGCTGTGATAAACTCAGCTCCTTTTTGAATGGCCAGCAGTTTTTCTTGTGCCAAACCCGAATCATCGCCATGTTAAAAGAGTTAAACATATCATTAAAAATCTTAGCATCCATAATCACGCATAAATGGACACAACAATTCAATACAATATTCAAATAAACAAATATTAATGAATAAAATAAGCCATATAATCAATCAGATGTAATCTAGAATTAAAGGACAGTTATGAAGCACGTAAATATATTTTAATATCTTAAAATGATATACAAGATGAAGTTAAGCCAAAAAGAAACAAAAAAGTTGCAGGATCTGGTCTGGAGGAATAAAGATTACCACGACAGGTTAGATTAAAATATATAAAACAAGACTAAGACCAAATGCTAACATATCATAGGGACCAGAGCTGATACAGCAGAGACAAAGTACATACTGAGAACACAGGGAATGAAAATATTAAGAATAGTAACTGGAAATCGACTAAATAAATAATAAAGGGACGAAAGAAAAATGCAAAATAGACGACGTTGCATGAGGCGGTTGGAAAAGAAGAAAATATAAAGACTACGTACAGAAAATGAAAGACCATTCAATCGTTAAAATATACATGTGTTCCAATTCAGAGATATGCCACCAAAAAGGTGGAAACTTCTCAAGAATACTAGGTTTGAATATAGATGTACAATGGGCCAAAGATCTAAAAATCGGAATACGTAAATAGGTAATTTTATAAATTTTTTCGAGAAATAACTAAAATTAGTTTCGCCTGAGAACACGCTAGATGGTGGAAGTTTCAAAATTATTCATAAAGGTTTTAATTTCTAATTTGGAAATTTGGTTGATTAAAATTTCGTGTATTCGCGAATGATTCCCAAATTGCCAGAAACTAATTTACAGACACCCGTCGATAGAACGATGAATTATTACGGGGGAGTGTTTGGTGGAAAATTTCAAAGAATAATTAAATTTTCAGGGATAGCTAGCTAAAACCAATCGCGACATATTCGGAGGCGCAAGAACTAATTTGCCTTGGCGAACGACGAATTTCCCTAGCGATTATGAGTACAAAATATCAAAAGCCACTTACCCCTTGATAGGCGGTGCTTTGCTAGGATGAAGAGAAATGTGAAATTCCGCGGAAAATTCTTGGTGACCCACTGAGTTTTACAACTAACTCATCCACGACTAATTCGCGCGCGATAAATGAAGTCTTACCCATTTCCAGGGGGTGTTGACTCCTTTCGCAAAGCCGGGAAATTCTATCGTGGAAAATTTCCCTAGCCAACATTTAATTCGCCCGGCATAAAGGGCTCTGTTCCTCCAGTTGAACATCCTCTTTTCTGGGACTGTATTAGAATGTCTATACGCAACGGAAATGTGAATTTTCCGTCGATGTCGCGGCGAATTAGTTGAGAACATTCTACAAGTTTTCGTGATGCAATTTTCCAACTTATTTGCGCAAGAAATGATTTTTTGGAGATTCGCAGCAAAATACCCCCCGGAAGGGAGTAAGACTTTATTGATCGCGTGCAAATTAGTCTTAGGAATTTGCCTTTGTCCTGAGCGAGTTGCACGTGATGCTCAAGGAATCGCCGAGAATTATCCACGGAATATTACGTTTCCCTTCATTTAGCTAATTATTCCCGAAGACTTAATTATTCTTCTTAGATTTCCCGCCAAAGACTCTCCCAATAAAATTCTCAGTTCTATTGAAGGGTTTCCGGGAATGGGTTTGTGGTCGTGAGAATTTGTTGTATTGGCTTTTCGGGAATTATTCGCGAATACAGAGACTTCTCAGGACTCAGGATTGAATTCCATGTAGTGTCATTCTGTAACGGCAGATTAGCGGCATATTCTTAACAGGCTCATTGTTGTTAAAAATTATTTTTTCATGACAATCTCATTAGGTGTTTCGGTAACTTTATGTCAAGTTAGCAAAACATGCAATAATTAAAAAAATGTGACAGAATTTGATCATAGACTCTTTCAAATGTTATATTGTGGTAGCGTTAACCCTTTCATCTATAATCATTTTCTGCCCCATACTAATTAGTAACTATTTTAATAACCTACAATTAAATTTCACAGTAATAAAGACACTCTGGAAGTCTGATCGTTCAACTTCTCTCTTGCAGCTTTAGTACCAAACACTACGGTTATTTACCAGAACTTCAGGACTCAGAAAAGGCTGCTAATTAGTTGGTCAGAAGACATCTCTTCTTTTGTAGGTCTCGCAGCAGCGCGCCCGCAAGTTAATTCGCGTGAAGGTTTTAATTAAATTGAATAAAACAAGTTTCTCAAAACAACTTAGTCTATTAACAAAAATAAATAGAATAAAAACGAACTATGTACAATGAGAAACTTACAACTAATAACAATTACGAAAAACTAACATAATTGCTCTTCTCGGCCGTTATTTTAACCAAAAACGTAAAACCCAATTTTGAAAAAAAAAAACACGTATAAATAGCTTAATAAAATATTAAACAAAAAAAAGAAATAAAACGCAAAAAACAGCTATTTATATTACTTAGTCGAACCGTATGAAAATCGCGAAATGCCCCACTAAAATAACACCCGATAATCCCTTAATTTCCCAAATTAAACAAGGATAACCTTCTTTCCCGACGATTATACCCATGACGTAATTATTCTACGGCACTGGTAGTCACGGTACCGTTCTAACCGACATTCAGATTGTGACTAAAATTTACTATTCCTTAAAAGAGTGTCTTCGAATCTTACACCCCCTCTCCCTTCGTTTCCCGTTTGTACCCAAATTAGGCGATGAAACCCGGTAAACGACAATTTCTTTCCCTTAAAGTTCGAAGGTTTCGATCGTTATGTGCTGAGGGCGTTAGCTATTCTATACCGGATGTTTGATTCACGAATTGACCTGTGAGCATCTTAAGCTTAATTTTTATATAAACACAATTGATAAAACTATTCTATTTCTTTCTATAACTAAAAGAATATATGTTAAAGACTGTAAAAAAACTATTCACTTTTCTTGGCTGTTTTGGCAATAAACATCTTAACTCGTTATTTCTTGTGAATAGAAAAAACAGTGATTACTCAGTATTCTTTTTACAAGTTTTTTGTTTCCTAATAATGGGAAAGTCGTTCAATATTTTAATACGTTTTAACGGTATTTCATATACCCTATGTTAAAAACTACCCTTAACACGTCTGGTTTTGCTTACATAATCAGGGCAGGATTACTTAGACAGATTTATAGGCAATTCTAAGAGAGGGTCCTATTACGTCTTCATAAATTAACTGACTTTATGTATTTTTTTTAAGAAAACATTTAAACGACAAAGATCATAAAAGTTAAGTTCGATAACTGATTTATTTTTCCTTTAGATTTTCGTGGATAGTGATAAAAAAATATAACTACCCGATTGCCACGGAATATCTATTCACAGAGTGATTATTTAATTATTTATTTTAACAAAATATAGTTGACATTGAACAATGAAAAATAATTAACATTTGTTCCATTACAAAAAAACGAAATTTTTTTTCCTTTCACAGCTAATTAGAGACTATCTTGTGGCAAATTTTCATTGGGATGATTTTTCGAACCCCGCAATTTCTCTTGCTAACTTTATATACATGAGTAAAAGCCTTAAAACGTAACACTATAAGAAACTGATTTGTGTTCCAAATACAATTATCTGGAACAAAAACTAATACATTCGCTTGATACTAAATGAGAACTAAACGGAATATTCATGTTACTGGTTGAATCGAACACACCATTCGACTAAAACTGAAATAATAATTTAAGAACCACTTAAACTACGCAATAGTAAAAGCTATTGCGAAACAACAGTTAGACACAAGTCGTGAACTTGAAAACAAAGTTGTAACATTTTACCGCCGACCTGTAAAACAATCAGAGCAATTTTAACATGGGAACAAAATCTTATCTTACAGACGTATCAAATATTAATTGAAAATTTAATATAGCTACTCAGAAACTTTTATTTATTTGTGAGAAATTATTTTTACTTTTTAATCGAAGTGAAATTTACTTTAAACAAATATCATACCTTTATATTTTTGTTAGACTTTATAATAAATGATACGCTACTGTGCGCAGATTTTCACTAGCGTAAATTAGTCAGTGCAACACTTTTCTTCAATAGCTATACAAAATTTTATGCTAGGTTGAGCAACAAATACATACAGATAATTTTTCCAGGGGCAGTTTTGTGGTATCAGGGTAAAACTTAAAAAAAAAACCATACTTCTCAATCTAATTAAATCGAATCATTTTACACTGATTACGTATTATTTTAAACCTGTTTATATACAAAATATGTGTGTACTGTTAGCATGCTGTCTACAAAATATCAAAATCTAAATATCTAATGAATATAATTGCTTCATGCCAATAATAAGCTGAAATAAGAAATAACTTGGTCAAATACACAAGGATAGAATTAACCATCGCACTAACGAGCATTTGGCTTCAAAAACCGGACAAAAAGGAGAAATGCAAACTAGACAAGTAATCATCGAAATTATTTTTTTTGTATACCTAAGTAACCGTACTATCATAAAAA